>JAOVVF010000004.1:4850013-4875871 GCA_028565595.1 Duopalatinus emarginatus
TACTGCTTGATGCATACTGCACATTCGGACACGCTAGTCACGCTCGCGTACTGTTCAGTACGGAAGTATGCGATTTCGGACGCAGCCTTACTCTTACTGAAGCAGCACGCGACAATCCTCAACATGAACTACGGGTGAATCGCAGGGCCAAATTAGAATTAGCGTTAACGGCACTGTTTTTTTTTTTTTTTATCGCGATAATTTAAGATCGCGTTAATGCCTTATTATCACGTTAACTTCGACAGCCATAATGTGTGTGTGTATATATATATATATATATATATATATATATTGTCTAGTGTGATTGACTTGGCCTAAATGGAGTAAAAGGATGATAAAACATTCCTTTTTTTACTGTCAAATTAATAATTGTACAATTTTGTATTGTGCCTATTTATTCTGTTTCTTCTATTACATACACTGAAGTGCCAGAAAACATACTTCATACTTCAACATACAGTCTTCAAGCTGATGTTTGTTGAGGCCCCAGCATCAAATTCACGTCTACGTCCTTAAACAGTTCGTGCCAATGAATGATGCTGGTCACATTCACTCCGAGTCTTTCTATAGCCACACTGCTATTGTAGGTTTGAGGTTTTGAGTCTTTAACCCAGAGCTTTAACAACTGATCCACCGCTGTGTTTAACTAGCTAACACACCTAAACTAGCTAACTTCATAAAGCATATTAGAATGTAACCTGATTTCTGTTTAAGAATGCTAAACGGGATCCCTTGTCCTAAACAAGGTTGTGTCCAGTTTTTTAAATGCAGATTTGAGAACTATTTGTCCCATACAAATGCATTGCTAGGTAACGAATGAATACGTTTAATCAGTAAGTTCATATGTCCTTGTTTATTTCTTTGAGGTGGTAACAGTAAGGCACCACCTAGAACATCGTGAACCCTGAGTGTTTTATTGCACATGCAACAAATGTTACGAGTTGCCTTTGTATGTTTCTGGGTTTTGCTCATAAGTTTATGCTGTAAGTCACAATAGACAAATCATTGAAGGTGAAAATCCAAACTTTGCTTCTAGCTCCGAAATCCGGCTCCAACCATTAAATCATTGAATCATGATAATTTGCCATTCTCATGGTGGAAACTGCTCTAGAAGCTAAAAAGTCAGGTGACGTGTAAAGGTGGCGTTGCTACTGTATGTATTTTGCATAATCTACCAGTTTGCACTTCAATGTATACAGCATTCTAAACATGGTCCAGTTCAGATTTAATCTTATTTAATCATAAGGAACACTCATTTATTTCAGAGCTACAAAATTATTTCGGTAACACTAAGTATAACACTAAGACAGAATGCGTTTAAAATTGGAAGGCTAACCCGCCTTTGCTTCGCTTGGTACTAATTGCATGTCACGGTACATAGTTTTCCACTGCACCATGATGGGTTTTCTAACCTTTCTACATGCGGCATTTGACTCTCAGGCTTGGAATGTGGCACCTCTGGGTGTCGGGACTTATATTAACCTGCTAGCTGATTTAACGCTGCGTATTGCGGAGCTCCTGCCTCTCCTGTTCGCCGTTTTTGCTTCTCTCTAACAGCTCGCTCGTCTCCCGTTTCTTGCAGGGCCACTGTACCTGGACAGAGGCATTACTAACCCCTAACGTTTCTTCACGTGTTGGGTAAGTTGCTTATGCTTGCTGTTGGTGCTGTGCTGTAATCTTCTTTGTTTGGCTTCACGTCTCTTGATAAAGAGCTGATGAATCACACAAACTGGACACTTCTGGTATTGATTTTGTACGCTGTTTTCTTTTTTCCCAAGCTGACATTTCGTGTGCTGTGCTGTGCAAGATCAGACTTCTGTACTGCAGCTGTTGCAGACTGTTGACGACAGGGATTTATGTTAATAGTCAGCAGTTGTTTGTGATTGTTGGCTACAGTCATCAATAGGGATACATCAGTAATAGTACTGGTATTTGTTATATGTTGGCTAGGCGAGAACAAAATGTCTGGAGAATTCTTGATGAGCGATAAGATCAGCTCTTATCCAGTATGTATCGACAATCTTTTGTTAGCGATGACTCGCTATGAGGGGTTCTGATGCTACAGAAACAACACAACCTACTTTATTTATTGCTGTATGAAAAAGTATTTCAATAGTGAAGCAAATCCTTGCTTTTTATTGCTACAGCATTGTAGTAAGAAGAGGAAGAAACCTTCATCTGGCGCATATACGGATGGACCAATCATTGTTTTTGAGACTGATTCTGATCACCTTCTAGCCTGTTTGGCCGATAGCCAAATCTGATCGAGGACAGGGCTGGATGCCAATTTTATCTAGCACAGTCAAGACATAAAACATGACCTGAACTGGTTTATCACCATTTATAATGAACTCGAGCAGCTAAGGCAAGTTAAAGGTCTGTATTTTCATCTACCGTTTCAGCCAGAAATTGTTGGTGAAAACCTGTGATTGAGGAGGTTCACACAAAGTAGGGTTGGGCGGTACGACGGTATTTCGGTATACTGCGGAAACATAATGACGGTATTTAAAAAAAAAAATGCGATGTACCAAATTTCTACATTGAACACTGGGACTTTAAGACATTCCTTTAATCCATAATAAACCCAGGTTTATAGTTGACTCGGTGTGGTTCCATGCATGCATGCTAGTACCGCACGTTGTCACGTATTTCTCTGAACAGGGGTATTTCTCTGAACTGCCCCCGTCATTTCAGAGAATGGGTCATGTATAAATCCCTCTAAATCCCACTGACCAAGTAAATCAGCTCATTTTCTGGTAAAAACACTGAATAAATTTGCTCTTCTTTATTCAAGGATAGCGCAAGTTTATTCCCACTGTTTTGAGTGAAGGTCATCACACTGAGCTCTCCCTTGTTAAGTCCTGTTATTTATTCGTCCGTTTTGTGTGGTCATGTGATCAGAGAGACATTATCATGGTTAGAATAACGGATAAATGTTATATGTTTGTATGTAAATATGGCTAATTCTTTTCACGCCATTGATCCACACTCAGTTCAGCTTGCACAGCATATTAGAGAAATATTGGTCGCTCTCCAATCGTGTTTGAGTTGAAAATTAGCTGACACTGATATATAGCCAGTTGATCCTTGAATCAGAGTAAAATTCTTTTCTTGGCATATCCCAGCATGTTAGGAAGTTGGGGGTCAGAGCACAAGGTCAGACAGGATAGGGCACCCCTGGAGCAGAAAGGGGGTTTAGGGCCTTGCTCAAGGAGGTACAAGAGCCTTAACCGTTCAGCTAGCTAATAAACCTAAACTAGCTAACTTTTATTTAAATTAACATATAACGTACATATGCAGACATCCACAATGTACCTGATTTCTATTCAGGAATGATATGCATGCGTCCCTCGTCCTAAACTAGGCATTGAATGGATACGTTTAATCAGGAAGTCCATGTGTCCTTGTTTATTTCTACAAGCGGGGGAAAAACCAAGCGGAAAGCCGCTCACCGAAAAAAGTTCCCATGTTCCATTAACGGAGCCAGGCTTTTGAAACAATAACCGCCGCAGCACTCGGTCACCTTGTATACATTAATCAGATTAATGACTACAAGTTTCCAGCAGGGCTTATGTGAATATTTCACCCCTCCTGCCCCGTGGCATTGTTATGCCGAAATGGAAGCCATTGTTCTCGTTGTGACACGTCCTCGAGAGCACTTCAGTGTACGGGCGTTACAGATGCTCTGTGTTTGTCTTCATGCTGGGATTGACGTTCGCTTCATATATCGAGTTCGGTTGGGATTTAATCGGCAAGGTTGTCTGTATGTCAGGGTGTGAGCGTCTCTACGAGAGAGAGAGAGAGAGAGAGAGGAGAGTCATGCAAACAAGTACCACAAGCCATGAACTCAAAGCCACATCTGACAAGTAGGCTAATGGGTTCCGAATGTGCTGCCATCAGCTATCAGATTTCATTCAGTCTCCGGCTACACACCTTTCTTATGCTTTTAAAATGAGCCTCTTTGTAGAAAAGACTGCTGTACAACTGAGTTCGACAGGATATACTGATTTATAAAAGTCCACTTTCTCTACACACAACCTGCGCCTCTGATTTAACCCGACAGCTTTGTGTACTGATCTGGCATGAAGGCCCCAAACAGAGTCAATGACCGATGATGCAGTATAAACATCCTCCAGCAGCATGGACGTGGCCTCTGGTTCACTTCTAGGAACCTTTATACAACACGTGTTGCAGATCGTGGACGTTTTGGGGAGTGTTCGGTATCTCTTAAAGTCACAGCGTTGCCTTTGTGACTGTTAGCTTGAATGAAGTGAGAAGTGAAGATGGGTCAGTGTAATGAGACGACTGCACGGTGAGGGTTCTTAGGAATTTAACAGGGACGCTTCTGGGGCAAAAAGCCATCCTTTTATGTTAGTTGTCATAGTTAACATCTGATCTTTCAAGCAGACTTGCATGTTTTTAAGATGCAAGAATTTGATTTGTCATGTGTGCATTTGTAGCCGGTACAAAAATAGAGTGAAATGGGAACCAGTAGGAACCAACAGAAGAATAAATATCAGGATTAAAAAAAATCCTCCTGATAGACAGATAGATAGAATGAGTGAATATATAATGAATATATAATCGAGCAGAGGTGGCTTAACACACAAGGCTCTTGGTTACTGATTTAGAAGGTTGAGAGTTAAAACCGCAGCACCACCAAGCTGCCACTGTTGGAGCCCTCATCAAAACCCTTAACCTTTTCTTCTCAAGGGTCGCTGTATCATAGCTGACCCTAAGCTCTGACTCCAACTTCCTTCCTTACCCACAGTGCCGTTCCCTGGAGCAAAAAGGGTTAAGGGTTTTGTTCATGGGCCCAACGGTGGCTGAGGCTTGGATCTCTATTCCTGATCTGATTAGGTATTTGGGACAGCTGTGGCCTTGTGGTTAGGGAACCGGTCTTGTGACTGGAAGGTGCAAGGTTTGATCCCCACAATGGTCAAGACACGACTGAAGTGCCCTTGGGGAAGGCACCTTAACCAGCTCACGGGAATAACATGAATACATTACCAACCTAATGAATGACCACTAAAATCCTTAAGCACGCCACAAGAATTCAACAGAAAAACATATTTAGTATCTGTCAGGGTGGAGTGTGTGCTGGCGATTATTGTTCTTCAGTTCAGATGTGACATTTGATCCCATGCTTGTACAAGCTTAAAGCAAATACCCACAATCCCACTATCCATCAAATGGTTTCGACACAACCTTTAACGCCTCCACAGTTCAACCTGTCTCCCGTCAGATGCATATACACTGAAGTACCCGAAAAACTGGTACTCACTGGTGGTGGATAACGGTATGGGGTTTGTTTAGCTGGCATTCCATGGGACCCCTGGTACACCTAGAAACATCAGGTGACTGCTGTGTGTGTCCTGTATTCATTCTGATAGGACAGTTCGCCACCACGCACGACTAGAGACGCCAAATTCTGGTTAGAGAAACACTCGTTATCGAACACAACACTGTGTAACCTGTAGTCACTTAGCGAAATGTTTGCACATCAGTGACACTTATAGATAGGCAGAAAAAAAGCATGTACTGTTTGTTTACTGTTCGGCTGTCTGTCACATTTTCATTAAGCTGTGTTATGTAATTACAGCTGACAGTACTGTTGTATATAAAACATTCATTTTGATGACAAAAATGAAGCGTACCGCCACTGACTATGTCCGGTGTGAGTTTAGGTTAGTGCCAGATTAAGGGTGTGTATTTGTGGTCATGTGACCTTTTGTAGGGCAGTGCAGGCCAAAAAAAAAGCAAGATGCTCTTATACACCAAAACAGCTCCGAGACGTCAAGGCATGGACTCCACAAGACCTATAAAGGTCTCCTGTTGTATCTGGAACCAGGACATCCTTATGTGGATCTTTCAGATGGGCATGCCTTCACACTTTATGCACGTAAGAAAGTCTTAGGTTGCCTAGACCTTGTGGTTAGTACCAACAAAAGAGGTCAATAGAAGGACAACTGGTGAGATGGTGACACAGTTACGGGCAGCCCAGGATTACTGATAGTGCATAAGGAATAAAGGCTAAACCGTCTGGCCCATTCCCACAGAATATCCACAGAAGAATATGTAGCTAGTGTATTGTTGCTGGATACCAGAGGACAACTCCAGGGGATGGGTCCCTGCTGAGTCTGGGTCCTCTCATGGTTTCTTCCTGTAATTTTACGAGGGTTTTTTTTCCCTTGCCACCGTTTTGCTCAGCAGGGTTTTTTTGTCCTGTTATGATTCTGTTATGATTCTGTAAGGCTGCTTTGAGACAAACTTCATTGTAAAAGGCGTTGTGTAAATAAATTTGACTTGACTTGTAGAGTCTATGCCTCGACAGGTCAGACCTCTTTTGGCAGTGGGTGTTAATGTTAAGGCTGATGGTTGTATATTTTCAGTGTTATTTTCATTTCACAATTCATTATAGGCTAAAGGTTGGAATTGCCAAACATCTTAGAGTAAATGTCCTTATTTTGATCTGTAGGGCTGGGCGATATGACCTTAAATCAGTATCACGATTAATTGAACATTTTTTCTCGATTACGACTAATGAACAATTATTTATTTCTTTTGTTCCTAGTTTACTAAAATAGATTGTGCTAAAGTATTAAAGTTGATGCTTTTTTCCAATGAATCAGTGCATATCTTTATGATTTAAAAAATAATTGAAGGAAACATTCACATGAACTATTTATGGGTATTTATTAAATATTTTAAACAACTGTGAAATGAAACATCACTTGAAATGAAAATGCGTTATACACGTTAGTTTTATTGTGAATAGAAAGCTCTCTGCAATGTTAAAAAAAATAGTAATAACTATTTTTATTTTTTTTTTTAATTTGGCCTCTTTTTGTTTGATGTCATCTTTACTGAAACCAAAATGCACTCAAACAACAGACACCACATATTTTATTTATTTATTTATTTATACAACCTGCACACTTGGTTCCATATTTAAGTTCACCTCCATGACGTTCGCTTGCTGAAGACTGGATGGTGCCGAGTCATGTGACATGTGGTAGTGATGTGGTAGTGTATTCTTAAAGGGACAGTACGTGTACATGAACACGCACCATGGGGATTAAGAAAATAAATAAATAAATAACCGGCATGGGCAAGATTGTGTCGAATAGAGGGTCTGAATGTCTGTCAAAAAGTTTTAAGTAGCTGTTGATTATACGTCCTTTAAGCTTTGCTAACATCATGTACGCACAGACCAAGACAACAGACTCTTGCCAAAATGTCTTCGTTTTATCTAAACAAACTTTAGAAATCATTCCACCAAATGGAGGAAGTTCAGCAAGCATTCGGACTACGCTTCTACTTTCAGTATCTGTTTTTCCACTGATCAGGACAAACGAAAGCTATCTAGCTTGTAAGAATTAGTTCAAGAATAAACATTTCGTTTAATTTCCTTTTAAGTTTCGCAAGAATGTAAAATGGCTGTAACCTTTAGCGTTAGCTGTGTATGCTTTCATTGGGTCAGCAGGCCGTTTGAAAGCTCTTGCACAGCCATGTAATTACTGACCTTTCTCCAGACATTTATTGTGCCGAGATCAATTGGAAGACCGTAAGGCAGTCATGTGTGAAATACAACAGGCCTCAGTGCTCCCTTCTTAGATTTCATCCGACAGCCTCTTGAATTTCCACATTCATGCACATTGCGCTACAGCCGTAGGGTTGCACGCTTCTTGAAGATACAGGGATCGGGATTATTTGTATTTTTTTGTAACAGAATTTAGTTAAGCATGCTCACTTGCAGTTTCTTGATCAGTTTTTACGTTTCTAAAGGACTGTTTGTGAAAGTTGGCTCAATTCAATTATAAATCTTGATTAATATCTTGTCCTAAATCATTTACGTTTATTTTATTTAATCATATCAAGGTCAGGCCAGTGGTTTTAACCATTTCAGCCATATACACAGTGAGTGCAGTACAGTACACACTAAAACAAAATAACGCTCCCCCAGGACCAAGGTGCTACATAGAATGACTGTAGGCGTTTATCGTCCTACAGAATATTTCTGCAAGCGTGTGGAGTCTGTGCCATGCAGGGGACCTACCAAATATTAGTACTGTTATACCAGTTTTTCTGGCCGTGTTCTGTGCAATAATATAACCTGAATGATTTTGTACAAAATATTAATCATATTAGGAGGCCAAGAGTGCAGCAGGTCCTTAACGGCTGGTTAAGTAATTAGCTGTTTCTGTTTTTCTGCCAATAACAACTCATAAGCTTTTTTCGTGGGTGAAAATCGTTCATGATAAACATGCTCTGTGCATAACGTGTCAATGATGAGTTCTGAGCGAGGCGGCACATGCAGCCGTGACTCAGTCGCTCTGTTTCGTTATTTCATGCATTTAGTCACTGTTTGTTTGGTAATTGGAAAATGTATTATTCAGTACATAATATTAAACATTTCTTTAGGACCAGGTTTGTACCTTCTCATTTTAGGTCAATTTAAAATTCATTCAGGTTGTCCGATGTCGGTTTTTTCCCCATATTTTTTTTTTCTCCTTTTTTGGTCAGTTGCTAAAATATCTGCTTTAAGAAGAGACCAATCGGCATCCTTCCAGATGTGTTCTTCCTACGATTATCCTCAGGACAGATTTACGCCTCGGTGTCCGTTGGGTTTTTGTGCTGCATGTCTCTCAAAGAATTCATACCACGCTTCTTTACTTGCATGATCCATTTTCCTCATCATTATATGCTTTAGTACTTCAGAATGCACCACATACTTGATGCATTTTCCACCAAGTTCACTGAGGTCCCTCACTTGCATCTGCACGCAGCTGTTTCCATCAGTCCCTAATATCCCGAGGAGATTAAGCTTGTAATTGTGCGTGCTCTATTCTCTCGTCAGTTCTGCTAGATCTCGGGGGCTTTGGTTATTTCCGGAGTCCAGCATGACACAGCTGCTGCCCTCTGTATTCACAGCCTGTCAGAGATGCTCCATGTGCGTGGGTGGGACCATGTCTTCTCTTCCAAATCCCTGTAAACGGAGGCACTCTTGCATAACCTAAGCCTTATAGCTGTCTGGTGTTCTTCATCTCCAAGTAGCTTGTGATATTTAAGTTTTCAATTATCGTGCGTGGCCTAAGTGGGGTTCTCATGCATGTTCGTTTTTTAGCATGTTGATGGGAAATGCCTCCATTAGGAGTGGCCTTTCCATTGAACACCATCACCCTACCGCCCCCCCCCCCATTCCCGTTCCGCCGCTGTGTGCGCAGGAAGTTTACAGGAAGTAATCTGAACTCCTTCAGAAATCAGCCTGCATTTTTCCCGCTCTATCGCACATTATCAGTAATATTATCCTCCTCTGAGGACTCGGACTGATATCGTTTTCAGAGGTGCGAAAAAAACAAACGGGTGTGCTGGTGTTGTGCTCCAGCTTGTAACGTCCGTTGCAAAAAGCATTAATTAATTATGTCTTGAAGGCAGGTCATTCGGATTTCACGTTTATGAATGTGTGACTGGTTAGGAATAAGAAATGTCAAAGGTTTGGCAGTGTATCTGTATTAAAAACTTGGCAGAGAGCTATTTCTTGCACTTCCACAGCAGACTCTTTTATAGACTCTTGGTTAGGTCACAGGACCCCTCAAGGGTGTAAATTTTCCATTAGCACTGTTTGCGTTTGGCATGGATTGGAAGCAGATGCTCTTAATGAATCTTTCTCTTGCTTCTTACATGCTGTGTCTGTCTAAGGAAGCAAGCCGGAATGACCCTGGCTTTAACAACAGGAACAGCTCGAGATCCCGGACCCTGGCCTACTGTAAATACGAGGATTTTACAGGAAATAGTCATCATTCTGTTTTTCAAACCCGAGTCGAACCTCATTTTGCTCAGAACCCAGAACTGTTTTATTTGACGAATGGACCTTGAGGTGTTCTTGCCAACAGTTGTCGTTTTAATAAACACAGGTTATTTCCGGAGCATGAGCAATGTTGCAGACGGGAGTTTCCTTTGGCTTCGTGAGTGATGGAAGTGTGTCAGATGGGGATATGAACGAGTATTACAGTTCGTATGACTGCAGTGTCGAGTAGTGGAGCCTGCAGGGTGGTATACAGGGTACTGTTATCTTTAGCCACATTGCCGCACCCAAGCCGAGTCTCTCTGACTCTCTCTCTCTCTCTTACGTCAAGACAAGGTAAAGTTCTGCTTATTGGTGAGTCTGGGGTATTATCTATTCTCTGTTCTTCTTGCTATATTATCAGTACCTTAAAGTGCAGTGTTGAGCCATGAATGACGTTGGCATAACCTAGGGGAGACTAATTCTTTTTTGCTTGGAACAGCAACCTGCGTCTACACTGGCCTTTTTTTTGTATAATATTGCAAGACCGTTGCCGCTTGGGTCTGTGCTCTTGCATGTGGTGTGGGGCAACTTGCCAAGGCAGAGTCTGGTTGAACTAGTTTTTGTTGCAAAATAAACATTATTTCAAACTTTGCTACTTTATTCACCGTCCTCGTTTTTTAGCACGGGTGTTATTTTAGATTACTGCAGCTGCCATCAGGTGTTACATTCTACATTGTCTGTCCTCAGTTTGACAGAAAGCCGCAACCATTCCGTGCTGCAAGGGCGACCCGAAGATGTCTTCCAACGGGGACCTGCAAGACGTTGGGGGCTACGACAGCTTTTGGGAGGTGAGAAGCCCTGTTCTAGACCACAAACACACACACGCGCACACACACACACGTTTAAACCCAACTAAGTAGTGGATTCAGGGGGACCTCTTTACATTGATGGTTTCCAGTTTGTTTTGACAGTTTGACGGCTAGGATTGTAAGAGCAAGCGACTCCAAAATGTAATACACAGCGTCCCTAAGAGGTGATCTGCTCTGTGCACCTCCTCCACCTCCTGTGGAAGAACACTCAGTCAAGTCTGCACTCGCCTGGAAGAGTGTTAGCAACTGCCACTGAGGCTAAGCGCTGCAAAGCCACTGCATAGCAGAGGTGGCTGCTGCCAAGTGCTTATGGGAATGGGAATGAAAAATGATTCTGTTTGGAAAGCCGTTGAAATAAAAGCTCTAGGACTTTTTATATGAGGAATAAGGAGCTTAGTTACTGTCAGTATACCTGTTTCGGTGCAAGCCGTTTGGCTCGGCTGGTTGCAAAATGATCCACTACCAAGTTGGTTAATGGTGACGAATACTACTAATATAACTCTATGTTGAGGATTCTGTATTAATATACATTGCTATACATGTCGATGTCCTAACACTGTGTCTGTTGCTCAGCCGGGGAACTACAAGAGGACAGTGAAACGTGTTGACGATGGCCACAAACTCTGCAACGAGCTGATCACCTGCTTCCAGGAGCGTGCCAAGATCGAGAAGGGCTATTCCCAGCAGCTGAATGACTGGGCCAAAAGATGGAGGACTGTTGTTGAGAAAGGTGATCAGGACTTTGGGACTTAGTGAGAGGCCACAGGGGCGCTCTCCCTGTCTTCTTAAAATAACCTGTTACCCAGACAGAGTTCTGTCATTTGGCTTTATGTTTCACTTGTTGATTACCGGATTTAGTTACCGGTCATGTATGATGCATCATGCTTAACATGATCGAGTCTTTCTTTTGCGTAGCCTTTTATAAATGTGACAAGGTGGCATTCAGGATTGTGCTTAGCTTGTGCAATAAGCATACTCCTGTGGAGGTAAGAGAGAGAGAGACAGGATTAGCACACTAATTTTGTCCATGTGGCCTTTTTTTAAAGGCGCAACGAACCATAAATGAACTCTGATCTACGACCGTAGCCATACTGCTCCACGTCTTGAGCACTTGACTCGTCTGTAATGTGGCATTAAATACACATTTGGTGTAGATTTGGATTGTAAGCCTTTGCGATGGTTTGTAATAAGAGAGCTTAACATGCCATAAGATGGACTCCGATGTCCTGTAGGCGCTTTATTACAAACCACAAATCTGATCATGGTTCAGTTATGGTTGCGTCTCTTGTGGATCTTCTTAGTCAGTTGATGTGCATGAAAAATTGTTATTCAGCCCTGATAGCCATCATCGGGGACTAACTAACAGGGTTTCCTTTTCTAGGCCCACAGTATGGCACCCTGGAAAAGGCTTGGCACGCATTTATGAATGCAGCCGACAAGCTGAGTGAGATCCACATGGAGCTGAAGGAAAAGCTGGTTGCGGAGGACAGTGAAAAGATCCGCCTCTGGCAGAAGGACGCCTACCACAAGCAGATGATTGGTGGCTTCAAGGAGACAAAAGACGCCGATGAGGGATTCCGAAAGGCCCAAAAACCCTGGGTCCGCAAACTTAAGGACGTGAGTTATACCTCCACAAATCACAGCTTTAGGAGTAGCAAAAAAACTACACACAGAAATGAAATGAGCTGACAAGTGTTCTGTTACATCTCGGTAGGTAGAGGCCTGTAAAAAGAGCTACCACCAGACTCGTAAGGAGGAACGCACGGCAATGACGCGCGAGACGCACGCCAGGGCTGACCCCACCAAGTCCCCGGAGGACGTGCGCAAGTTCACGGACCGGGTGGAGAAATGCACCCAGGAGGCCGAGAAGGTAACAGTACCAAGCAATATGAGGGGTAATGTTTATCTGTGGTGTCTCTAGGGATCACAAAAGCCCCTGAGAGCTCATCACTCTAATAACTATGTCTGTACCCGAAATTCCCGGGATATCATCGGATCCAGCGTGACTGACCAATACTAAATGAATCAATGGATGAGTTTAGATTATTCAGTCTTACTGCTCAAGCTGCTTTCCGTATGATAACACTAAAATTGGATGACGCGAAGAATGCTAAGTGGAGTTAGTCATAGTGTATCTTTACGCTGTGACGAACGACTGGAGTTCTTGGGAACCAAAATGGGTGGAGTTCAAAATGGCAGTTTCTGTTTAGCTGAGACTTGTTTAGTGATAGTGCATGGCCATTTTGGATCTGATCAGTCAGTGCACTGTATGCTTAGGTACAAGGGTCCAGTAATGACATGGTTGCGCTTTTAATTTTGTATTAATAAACGAGATGTATCATGTATTTACAATCTTTTTCAGCTTGTAAAAACTTCTCATGCTCCCTTTTATATACAGTATATGGAATTTGAATTCCTGGCAGTTGTGTGTTTCAATCAAACATACATTATTATAGGTTAAAGCTGAAGCATGCAGCCACTTACAATGTAAAAGCATGTTTTGTAGGTAAAATATATTTGAAATGTTTATTCTAAGGAACATGGCTGAAAAGTAAATTATAGCCCATTTCCTAGGGAATTGTGTCGTTGTATAAAAACTACATTATTGCTTACCCTCGTAACCTACCGGATCATAAAATACCATTCCATTTTCACTGCAGTATATTAAAAATAACTGGAATCAGACAATGAGTTCACTTAAGGCTGCATACGGAACTTTCCCATGATGCTGCCATCTCCCAGCACACAAACAAATCAAGCCAGAAGTCAAACCAACACCCTCACATTTCCTGGAGGCAAAGACGCACCTATAAAGAGACACGGCAACATTATTGCGCTCTCATGTAGATGTTCTAAAAACCCATTTATTCCATTGAGTGAAAAACAGAAATAAACACTTGCTCATAATAACGACCAAAGGCAGGCGGACACCAGATACTTTTAAATTGGAAGACTATTGAGCTCAAAAAAAAAGAGAGAGAGAGAAAACTACAAATGGCACCTACGCCAGCTGCTGGCGGAGCAAAGAATTCTCAGAAATTCAATGCCAACTGTATATTGTATTGGTGAAAGCATGGAACAAGGAAGTACCAAAAAAACTGGTACACCATCCTAATACTTGGTAGGTCCCTCACAGATCATGGACACGATCTTGTGGACACATTCCGAAGGCAATAAACACCATACCTTCAGCAGAACAGTGTACAATTTTGCTCTACACCGACGTGTAGGATTTCTGTATTTCACGGCAGGTTGCGTTGCATCCCAGATGTGTTTAATAATGTAGAAATCTGGTGATCTTGAACACCAAAAGTGTTCCTCTAACCACACGCAATTTGCCGTAGATGTGTGTGGTGGCGCATGAAAAAGGCCAAACCCATCAGAAAGAATGCAGGACATGAAGGGGTGTAACTCCTGAGGCACACGCAGTGTTCACCTGTCAGAGATGTTTATAGATGTTCCAGGGGTCCCATGAAATGCCAGCTAAACACCGGCCTATGTATTTTTGCACAGGCTTGTCTGTACCAGTTTTTTATTTCAGTTTAATATTTCATAAACACTACGACTTATTATACATACTTTTATGTACAAGTTTCCTGCTTTGTATTTTTGTGCAGCAGCCAAACCTTTGGGTCTATTATGGAAATATGTACTGTTCTAACTTCACAGAACAGAACATCCACAAACAAATTTTCTCTATTCATGTCATCACTCTTCCATGCTGTAAGATTAATCTTTGTTTCAAGGTGACAGTGAGCTATGCTTTCAATCACATGGCCCTAAAAGCTATTTATTTATTTATTTATTTATTTATTAAAGCCTGCTTTGTGTGTCATGCCTCAGGTGAAGGACCGCTATGAGAAAGCTCTGGATGAACTAAACCGCTGTAACCCGCGGTACATGGAGGACATGGAGCAGATGTTCGAGATAACCCAGGATGCTGAGAAGAAGCGGCTGTGCTTCTTTAAGGAGGTGATGCTCGACATCCATCAGCATCTGGACCTCTCCACCAATGAAGGGTGAGTGTGTGCGGTTGCGTTCTTGGTGAAAGATTGAAGTCGTTAATGGTTAAAGCTTATTTCAGTTAGGATTTGGGAGATTTGGGTTCAATATTTAACCAGATTGTTTAAAAGGATGGAAAATCCCTGTTTTAGGATCCATAAAAATTCATATCTCTCTTTCGTAATGTTGACTTGTGTAGTCAGGATTTAGAGCCTTCAAGGCTGTTGAATAGTTCAGTCATGTGTTTGCAAATTCAGCAAAATGTTAACCATTAGTTCTAGTTTTCTTTGACTGTGAACTCTGTTATCATTATTTACCCTAGAAGGAATGTTCAACATTGTGTTGTCCATTAACCAGAGTCCTTTTGAACAAAGGTTGGGGCAAGGCTAATGTCTGAAAACGGGCTTGCCTTTAGCTGTTACTTGTATTGCTTGCCTGGTATTGGATTGTTCTTTAAAGTTGTCCGAGACAAAAGCGTCCACAAACCTTGGCGTCGTTGTTTTAAACAAAGGCATTGTTTTTTCTCATAATCCCCATATAATTATCTGGCTGCTCCCAAGATGCAAGTCCTGTATAATTTGTGGGAATCTCTCCTCTGATCCAGGGTGTTTGGTTAATGTGTACTGGCTTCACACCACCGGATTTGCATGCCATCTCAGGCACCATGTATGCATACGCCCTAATAATAATATATTCCCAAGACTGAAGAATGTCAACATGGCTGATATAGACATTCTCTGTTCATTGTTGTAACTGATTGTTTTGATTGAAAATGTACTGTGGAAATTCTTCATTCAGGTTTAAGGACTTGTACCGAGACTTGGGCCAGACTATTAATGCAGCCAGTGACACAGAGGACCTGCGGTGGTGGAGGAACACCCACGGACCTGGAATGAGCATGAACTGGCCTCAGTTTGAGGTAAAGTATTAAACTGGCCCCAGGTTGTATTAAACAAACCGTATTCTGAAATACAGTAGTAAGCTGGAGCCAGTTATAGTCAACTTGCACTAGTCTGAGAAACGGTTTTTAAAGTGGTCCTGATTGCGGTACAACAATCAGCTGCCCAATTTTGAGGTACAACAGAACGGTGGCCTCAATTTGAGGTCAAACAGAACAGTGACCCCAGTTTGAGGTCGAACAGAACAGTGGCCCCAGTTTAGGGTACAACAATCAATTGGCACCAGTTTTAAATAACAATGAACTGGCAAAATTTGAGGTAAAAAAAGGTGGCCCCAGTTTGATGTACAACAGAAAAGGTGGCCCGAGTTTGAGGCACAACTGCCAACTGGCACCAGTTTTAAGTAACAGTGAACTGGCCAATTTAAACATTTAAACCAGAAAAGTGGCCCTAGGTTAAAGTATGGTTTTGAAATGGCCCTAATCTGACTAACATTTAACTGGGCCCTCTGTAAGGTACAAAACTGAGCTGTCCCCATCTGAGATACAGCAGTGAGCTGGCCCCAGTTTCAGGTACAACAGTAAACCAGTCCCAGTTTGAGAAATGATGGGAACTTCCACCAGTTAGAGTTACTATGTAGAGTTTAGTGTGTTAGTCTGTAAAGGCAAGTCGTTTTAACGTGTTTATCGACTAGAAATGTCAGCACATTATTTTCAACAGCTACAAACTTAAAAAACCCACATTCTAACTGCTGAGCCAAGTGGTATAGTGTTTCCACTAGAAGCTCAAACAGTGCATCTGTATGTAAGTTGTTGTTTGTTGAGCCATCCTAACCATGAGCTCTGGGCTTAGTGAATCCTAATGGGCTGATGGTGAATGCTCTGTTGTTTCCATGGCCCACGGATAGCTTGTGGAATGCGGGATCCTTCTTTCTGTGCCAGAACTCCCTTTTCTATGCTCTATTTCAACTTTTATTTATCCTCAGCCCCCCTGAGGATATAGTTTTCCCTTCATCGACACCACAGTTTGAGTTATATTTCTGTACAACTGAAGTTAGACCTAAATATTATTCTTAGACTAATGATGAATCAAGCAGACAGCAAGCACAGGGCACCCTACAGGTAAAACAGACTCTCACATCTTCCCCATGGCATCCTCTTTTCTTTCTCTGAACACTAAAGCTCATTGTGCAGCTCCGAAATAGCTTAGCATGTGGCACAGTGGGAAGTCTGAGGCGATGTTTGCAGTGCGTCACGTTAGGATCGATTCTTTTTAAATGCTTTTGTGTTGGTTCAATGGACTGACACCTTCTGGCACTGTTATATATATATTTGTGTAATTATTCACGTATGGGGGCTGAGATATTCACAGTCTCATTTTGTGTGTTTTACGCACACTTTATCAGGAATGGTCTCCAGAGGCCAACCAAACGATCAGCCGCAAAGGGAGGAACAGCCGAATTGATGATGTTACTTTGACCAATATTGTCTCTGCTGCTGATGAAGCACCTCAGACCCCACAAGATACCATCCGGTAAAACACACATACACACAGACACACAGTTTTGTCTTGCTATTCCACTAACATACATGTTTATGCAGCTAATTATTGCTATACGTAAACCTTAACCTAACCCTAACTAAACCCCGGTAATGAAAATGCAACTTTTTGGCTCTTTTTATGGCCAAGTTATCAGATATTCATATTCATTTATGTGGTGATTTCTGGTCCCCACCAAGATATAAAAACATGCCCACACACTTAAACTTTATACCTTGACTATTTTGTTTGTCCTGATTTAGCCTCTTTCCTTGATGATGATCTCAGAATGTATTTGGCAATATGAATGCTTGCTTAGAGAGCTGTGGGATTACAGACAGAAAAAAAAGACTTGTTGTTTGAGCTGCTTGTTCTCATGGGAAAATAGATGCTTGCGACAAATGCTCCTCATTTTCCCCTCTTAACTTATTGCAGGTTACAGAGACACTGTAGCACTTATGAAAGGTTTATTCATATTCTAGGGCTTTTTACTATTAATTAACCGTTTGACTACAGTGGTGTTGGATCTTTTTGCTATCTATTTTCTTATCTTGGTAACAGTGGTTCCCTCTGGAGGCTTCGTTCTGCTGGGACTTGCAAGTTAATTACTACGCTGGCCTTAGTCAGCCTAATATCTATGTGGTGGTATCCTGACATAGTCCTTAGCTGGTATATAAGTATTGTGCATATATATATATAATATAAGTCATGTTAGTTGTAAATATCTGTTGCACTACAAGTGCCAGATTCCATCACATACCGATCAGACATAACAATAACAGCCACAACCACACTGAAATGTGCTATAAATAACATTGATTATTTTATTTCAGTGGTAGCTGTAAAATGGTGGGATATATTAGACAGCCGGTAAACAGTCAGTTTTTAAACTTGATGTCTTGGTAAGGATCTGAGTGACTTAGACAAGGACTGCGTCTGAAATAGCATACCTGAACACTAGCTACTAGCTTGGAGCGAGTACATACTGCTTAACCACTAAACTAGTATACACTTCTAGTATGCGAGCGTGTAGTATGCACACTACCTCGGACGCACTTGATCCACCATCTTACCAGCAAACTTTGACCCAAGACGTCACACCGCTTGAGTCCCAAACAATTATTTATAGTTTTAATTTTAATTAACTTAAAATTTTGTTTGTAATTAAAAATTTTAGCTCAGCTTAGCCTACACAGACAATCATAAACTCTCTCTTGTTTACAAATAAAATGGGCTCTCAGTTCGCTCGGAGTGAATTATGGGATATGTCGGGCTCGGATGGTGTGCTGGGGGAGTGTATTAGCAAATCTCTCCAGACTTAGTAGGACTTCCGGGAACCTTTCACATAGTACCTGATATGTACTAGGTATTCGGACGCACTACATCGTGTCTCATGCTAGATTTGCATACTAGCTAGTACAGGAATATGCAATTTTGGATGCAGCCAAGGACCATATTGTGATGGCTAGACCAATGGTCCCCAACCCCCGGGCCACCGACCATAAATAACTACAACTATAAATAAATTACTTACATTATTACTGTTCTATTTATTATCTAATTCCTAACGATGTTTGTTGTATCTCCTTTACCTATTTCAGTGCATGAAAATCTTTAAAAATGCCTCTTGTAAGAGGGCCTTGTCCTCTCACATACATGAAGGATTGATAGGGTTCGTTATGTGGGTTTTCTCTGGCTCGTAGGTTTGGCAATAACATACAATCCACACCGGACACAGCATACTATAATTCAACAGCATATCTGTTTATTGGATATTATTAAGGAGCCTTATGTTGAAGGATTCACGGTTATTATTATATTTAGAAAATACCAGTTTTTATGCCGGATGTTATCCTTTTATGTTGTTGTATTTATCCGCCACACCTCGGTCTGTGAAAATATCGCCTGACATTTAACCAGTATGTATCGGTTAGTATCTACCAAAAGTGATGTAAGGAAGGACAAATAGTGAACTGGAGACAGGGTCATGGGCACCTGGGGGCTCACTGATGTGTATGTCAGGTGTTTGGTCCGATCCCAGAGAAAATCCAGGTTTGGCAGCTGTTTAGGCAGGTGGTTTTAATGTTATTTATAATGTGTATATCAGCATGCACTTTATGGCCATCTGTTTATCAGGGGGCAACAGAACAGATGCCTCTGCAACAGCATTTAACAGTGAACATTCTGGTACTTAAAGTAATGGCTTGAAAACATCAGTTACATTCGACGACTGGCTTGTTTACTATAGGGAAACATATGCTGCTGTCGAAGGCTTTTTAAATATTTAATTATTTAACATCTAGTTGTTATTTAAAACCTTCAGAACATCATATCAATGTGTTACCAGGGTAAGTAAGGAAGAAGACCCTGTTATAGGTTAATTATCAGTGATGGGCTGGTATGGTGTTGCTGCTTTCCTAAAGCTCACAATTTTTCTAAAACAGCATGTCACAGTGTTTTATTACTTTTATACCAAAAGATATTTGCCAACAAATCCACTTATAGTTGCATTTAAAGGTGTGGAATGTTAATGAGGTATCCAGGATGAGGTATGAGGATTCCAGGCATCGCTCTAAACAGTCGTTCCCTCACTTGGCCCTCTGTTTTGAAGACTCCTAATATTGGACACTGACGCTGCATTCTCCTTCCAACTGTTTTTTCTTTGTTAATAACACAATTTATGAAATAAAAGTAAAGTGAACAGGGTGACCTACTGTGCTTGCATACAGAGGAATTTGACCTCTGCTTGTAACTCATCTGTGCCGCAAATCTCACACACACACTAGCGAACGCACAGAGCTGGGGGCAGCCCCTATCCAAGGCGCCCGGGTAACAGGTGAGGTTAGGCACCTTGCTCAAAGGGAAGTCAGTCTTGTGTTGTTGGTACATGGGATCGAACCGCCAAACGTCTTGTCACAAGACCGGTTCCCTAACCTCGAGCCATGGCTGCGCTCTAAAAAAAAGCAAACATATTAGAATAATCACATTAATATGAACCTTTGATTTGCATCATAGCAGGCTTTTGAACCAGCTGTCAGATGTGTTATAGAAACTTACACTAAAGGTGTCAGAAAATCTGGTACACCGGTCTAGCACTGTGTAGGACCCAGACAGGGCACGGAATCCACAAGCTTGTGCACATTTTCCTATGCATTTGCATAGTAATCTGTACCAGTTTTTCTGATGTAGTCAACGCCTGACCAATCAGAATGCAGATTTCAACAGAATTTTAACAGTTCTAGGATGTAAATATTGTGACTTTTTAGAAATTAGTCTTCTGTGCTCCAAAAGCAGATCTGTTGTGATGGTTTCTGTTGTACCACAAACTTGTTTATATGTTGTCTTGTCTTCAATATTACGAGATCAAAATGATCACTGTGTAGTCTTATGTTATTCTCTTATGTCATTTGAGGCTTGTGATCAAAATGTGACACCTGTAACATCTGTCTTTATCTCCTGGCTTATACAGAGCTGCCAAAGATTACTCCTCGGACTGGTCTGATGAAGAGAGCCCTAAGAAGTACATAGCTGCGAATGGAGTTGAGCTCGAAGAGGAGGAGGAGAAGGTAGCGGGTGTGCGCGTTAAAGCACTGTATGATTACACTGGCCAAGAATCTGATGAGCTGAGCTTTAAAGCAGGTATTAATCCCTACTAATGCTTATTAATGGCACACACATGTACAAACACACCTACACACACCGTGCTGGCTGGTAGTACGCTGTGTTTGAGCATGATTATAGCGTGTGGAGTGGTGAGATTGGTCTAAACCAGCGGTTCTCAAACTTTTTTAATATTGGCCCTGCTAGGCTCTTCAACACTACTTTCACCTAATGAACCAGGCCTTACCAGAAACTCGTCCATTTTCCTCGATTTCTCTACAAAAATTCTACAAACACACTTGCCCGTAGCTTCTAGCAATGTAGCGCTGTTTTAAAAATAGACAACCCGCCAAGTCACCGTGGACGACTGTGAATTGTGATTGGCTTGCAGATATGTATTTTTATGTATTTTTTATTATTATAATTATTTTTAAAATAATAATTATTTTTTAAATCATGGATCACTTTTTACATTTAAGTTTTAAGGCCAAATAAGTAAATGATAAATGGACATTATAAACAAACAAACAAAAAAAAACTCTAATGCTTTTCTGCGGCTCCTTTATTGCCCCCTTGTGGCCCCCAGTTTGAGAACCGTTGGTCTAAAACGCTCTGCCTTCGTGTAAGTCCTCGTCCCTGTCTAGAAGACCAGCGACGAGCAGCAGACGGCTACTGTTTGTAATCGGTTGATCGTTCTGTCTGATGACGGACACGTCGAACAGAGCTGGACAAATCTGAGCATGACTGCCTTGTGGGTGACATTGATGACCTAAAAGGATATGTAATTCAGGTTTCCTGATGTCGTATCAATCTAGGAAAGAATCTGCGATTCCTGAGATTGATCAACGAGGAAATCCTTGTGTGTCCTTTTGTTGTCTCACCATTGGCTGAGGAGTAATCACACTTATACACAGCACAATTAGTTTTCAAGCATTTTTGAACGTGTTGGTTTTCAGAATGGGTTGGAAAAACAATATAATCACCCTGCTGCCTGCGGCCAGTGTAAAAAGCATGTAGGATTTCTTGCACTAGCCCATAAAGCCCTTTTACATCGTGGGGCTTCATATTTATTGTTACGTAGTTTTCAGATTTGGGGATATAAACGTTTAAGAATGGTGTATACTGGGATGTATGGGATGTGTTTATCTTAGATAATGTGTCATCAACAAGAGAAAGGCTTCTTGTTATATTTTATATACTACTCTGTTGCTACATGCAACATTACAGCTTGTCTGAGCCTTTCTTCTTCAACAGCCATAAGAGGGACACTATAATATTACCAAATTTTAATGTATGAGTAAGATGATGAAACAGCTGTATGCTCTCAATCTGGTATATCATATGTTATATGTATACATATATCTGATGGTTTGTCTATTACTTGTGGATTAAAAAAATACAGAAGGGTTTATTTTTTCTAGCCTCGGCTGTCTTAAGCTTTCAAAATATTTTGAGTGTCATTCATATTCTCCCGAGTATCCAGTGTAGTCATGATCCCTCTTAGCCACGTCATTGCAGTATCATGATTCACAATATAACTAACAAGCAAGCACCTTTGTCCTGAAGTCCTCTCTGCCATCTGCTGGTGGTTTGACAGTATTACTGAATTCCACCCAGCTTGTATTTAAATAATAGTAATATCTGATAATCAGCCTTCAGCTCAGGAATGATCACAGGCTGATCTTGAGCTTAAATCAACTGCTCAACTGCATGCTTGAGTGGGTTCTGTGTTTGGACTCCTAAAATCTGTCCAATCTGTGTCCACTATCACATTTTACACACATCAGCCAGATAAACAGCTCTGGCCATGTAGGACATGGACCCCACAAGACCTCTGAAGGTATTCTGTGGTATCCGACACCAAGACATTAGCAACACATCCTTCTGTGGATCTTCTGTGGGATTGGACCAGACAGGCTAGCCTTTGCCCATGTATACTAGTGAGACTTGGGCTCCTATGAGCCAGTTTCTGGTTCACTGGTTGTCCTATAACCACTGTGTACCAGGAACATCACAATTTGGTTCTTGCCCAAGTCGCTCAGATTCTTACACGTGCCTATTTTTCCAGCTTCCAACATATCAACGTCAAGAACAGACTGTTGGCTTGCTGCCCAATACATCCCATCCTGTAACAGGTGCCACTGTAATCACATAATCATTATTTGCATCACCTGTCAGTGGTTTTAATGTTGCGGCTGATCTGTGTTATGTTTGTACCGACCCATTATAATCCACAATGACCCAGACCAGGATTAAACAGTTACTCTAGAGGAACAAATAAACATATTAAACACATATTACTCAACACTGATATTTCTCAACATGGCCTTTGTCCCACAAGCTCCCCATCGGACCATCTGCATGATGGAAACGGCCTGCATAGGCAACCTTCTGGTTGGGTCACATCTTGGATTCTGGTATTACAGCCAAAGAGCCTCTATGTCTCAATTCCAGCCATGGGGATCCACTGAACCCTACAGTTTAATAATCGTAGCTTCTCCAAACATGTTGGCGTCGGTCCATTCTGAGGTTTGAACACAATCCCCTTGCTAGTAGGAACCACTGCAAACCTTCTAGTAGTGGGAAGTGGGCCACATCAGTAAAACGTTTAAATCCGTCTGCATTACAGGGTGTTGTAATAGAGCTGACAAGGACTAGTATTTGGAATACAAAACAGCATTATTTTTCCAAGCCACAGTTGGTGTTGGATGCTTCTCTAAAGAAGAACTAATCTCAATTTAATATTGAACAGATGGCCTAAGCACTGAGACGTCGTCCCCCGATCTGCCACCAGATTCATTTAGCACTTGCTGTTCACTTAATCTCATTTTGTAAACTTGCTATGCCAAACAAATACAAATGCATGTAAAAAGCTACAAAAAGGCATCCAAGTGGGGCAACAGGAAAGATTTCGCCCTCTCAGCTCGAGAGTTGATTTCCAGACGATGCCGCAGCCATCTGTAGCTGGGAGTCAAAGAGAGCAAAACTGGCTAGCTGTCTGGGTGAGAGGGATTGCATACACTTTCTCCTCCATCAGTTGGCCATCTGTGAGCACAGTTAGTTAATATGGACAGATAGCGATTTCCTCCTAGTGGGTTACGCCCCCTCGTGTTGAAGGGTGAACAGCAGTTTGACTTGACTTGTCTCAGAGGAAGCATGTGTTACCTTTCTCCAAGTTTAAAGCTGTGTACATGTATGATTAGGAAAAAGTGGGCTGGTGTCTGGGGAAATGCCTATGATTTAAATTGCAGGGAAAATGCTGGAGTGAAAAATAGATAAATATTACCAAAAAAAAATATAAAAAAAGCTCTGGGCTGTTTGTCTTATGTGTGCTAAAAACAGGTGACCTACTGTACATCAAGCAACATGCTTTCAACAGCACGATTTTAGCTGTTGTTACAGTTTGCAATAGTTTAAATTACTAAATGCAGTGCCAAGTATTTGCATAAAGATTCTCTAGCAGAGCTGATGAGCATATTGGGGTAGTTAACCGACTCTAGTTTTGTAAACATGAACCAGCACTGCTTCTGTAGAAGAACCCATAGTTGCGATTAGTCACGTTAATTAGCTGACGGTGGCTCATTGGACCAGAGACTAGCTACAGGGCTAGAGACATTCATTCAGAAAGGTTAGTAACCTTGTCCGGTCAACTGTAGCGAATTGAAAAAATGGTTTAATTATGCATTTTTATCCTATGTTAAATTAAAAACAAGGATACGTCTCAGAGTCTGTAGCATTATGCAAGCATGGCAATGCGATGTTGTGTTGGTAGGTTCTTCATTTATTGGTTTATCTGTACACAAGTACTGAAAAAGTATGTTTTTCATAACATGTTCACTTTAAATAGTAATTGTCATTTAGTTACGGTAGTCACATGTGCAGAATGTTATATAGAACGAAAACTTCCGCTGAATACCCCTGGATCTGGACATGAGTAGACTGGAATAGCTCTGACCAATCATGGACCCTATCTCCAGTGATTTTAGTGTAAAGATTAGTGCAGGAGTTTAATACAGTCTTTATGATTGGCAGGTGAAGAGTTGATGAAGTTGGGAGAGGAGGATGAGCAGGGCTGGTGCAAAGGGCAGCTGGACAGTGGTGAGGTGGGCCTCTACCCTGCCAACTACGTCCAGGTCATTGGCTCCTGATGTCCCACCAAGATCCCACCACCTTCTTCCTGAAGGCTATACCATCACTGAGCTGATCACACTGAACTGTGCCAGCAGGGACCTGCCTGATGCTCTGGAGGCCTTGCCAGCCATCACTACATTTACACAGGAACCACGAGGGGGGAAAAAAAAAAGAAAACGCTCATATATATTGTATATTTTTGATGACCGACTAGATAATTTAGGATCATGGTGCCATGGCCTAACCCATGGCTTTGTGAGAGACTTCACAGGTACAGTGCCTTTTCTGGAAGATTCAAGGGACAGAAATAAAGCAGAGCTGATGAGTTACAGTAACGTCACCACATTCATTACAGACTTTCTAAAGGGATAAGTGTATTTACTTTTCTGAGGTATAACTGGGCTGCATCTACGCTACGGGAGGTTCACTCTGACACTTCTGTCCTGTACTTGTGAATTTTCAAATATCAGAAATTAAGTATTTATTTCAACCAGATCAAGATGTTTTTCTCACAAGCGTACATATGTTGCCGTGTACATATCTATTTTTTCTTTTAGCAGGTTTAGTAATTGAGGACAACCTGGCTGAAATCTTGCTGCACGTAGCTATAAATTGCTGTCGGATTCCTGAAAGCACTGGCACCTTCCTTATCTTTCTTTTAAGCCTGAACATTTACTTTTGTAGAACGATCTGGATTTGTACAATGTAAAAACACAGGCTTAATGTACGACTGGTCAATTCTAAAGGAATTTCTATTTTGGAAGCAAAGGATGCTTAAATCAAATAGTTTTTAATTACATTTTCTGGTTTTTTTTTTAATTCAAAGCAACATTAAAGACTCAAACCAATGACTCAGTTGAGGTTATCTGAGCAGTGCATGTGCTTGTGTGTGCATATCCTTGTTTGCTTGTCTATACAGGCTGTATGAGTGTCAGAAGATATATGAAATATTCTGGTTTCCACATCCATGACTGACACAACTGTAAACCTTCAACTACTGTATCTATACTAATCAGTGTAAAAACATC
>JAOVVF010000004.1:4884414-4898747 GCA_028565595.1 Duopalatinus emarginatus
ATCTATCTATCTATCTATCTATCTATCTATCTATCTATCTATCTATCTATCTATCTATCTATCTATCTATCAAAGTAAAATAAAAGTGAAAGTGAACTATTTGCCTACTGTGCTTGCACACAGAGGAATGGATTTAACCCTCCTAATTCAACCTATCTGTACATTGAAACACACACACCACTGAACACTAGGGGGCAGTGAACACACTTACCCAGAGTAGGGGGCAGCCCTAAGCCAAGGAACTATCTGACTGTCTGTCTATCTATTACAGTTCTTCAGTGGATGTTAAATACTAGTATAGTGCAGCAGGTGGAGTCGTGATTAGCGTAGGTTAAACAGTAATGGGCAATGTGACAGAACTGTACCTTGCTTCCTGTCGTAGTTTTTTTTTCTCTGTGTATATCTTTTGTGCCGGTAGAGATTTGTGTATGGGTCTCAGAGAGCAAGAGAGGGAGATATACACACACACACACACACACACACACACACACATTTCATACTTAATGTTTCCTAACATGATTATGTTTTACTTTGTTAAAGTGTAAGTGAACTACTCACTGTGTCATGGAATTGACCTTCATCTGTCCATCAGTCCAGTGAAACATGCACATACACTCCAGTGTACACACACTAGGGGGCAGTGAGTACACGTGCCCAGAGCTGTGGGCAGCCCCTATCTGCAGTATTCTTACAAAGCAACAAAACAGTTGGAAATCCATTTATTAGCCACTAGTTATGTTACAACAGGGTGAGTCAAAAGTCGCAGGACACATGACCACCTCTCCACTAGAAAAACTTGCCCTTGATCCAACATGGCAGATGGCTGGACATATGTTCTGGACATAGCCTAAAAGATAGAACTACTCACCCAGTACTCGCTGGGGTAATTAGATGTGTCATTTCCCTTTCGTTTCTCAAATAAAACATGTCCTGACTTTTGACTCAGCGCGTATAAAAATTATAATAGGAGCACATTACTATAAATTTATTTATTAATATTCCATTACTAAATCCAGATCAGGGTCACATTTATTCAAAAACACAAAATGCATGTTTGTGTGCTTCACAGCAAGTTTATTTGATTGTGATAGATTTGCACTGTTGTCTTTATCATTGAGAAGAAGTCTGGAATATCAGATTAGTTTTATAAACATCACTAAGTCCATTCCCCTAGAAGAGTGCCTATTGTAGATCTACAGTACACCATATTTGTAATAGTAACAGTCCTTAACAATGTAGATAGTTTATAGATATTCTCGGTCAGCCAGAAGGTCAGAAGGATTCAGAAAGATAAGTGATGAACAAGAGTTCAGAATGTTCATTATTGTTCTTTCAAATTTTGAGAAAAGGCAGAGTATGCTAATTTTATTCTGTAAAAATCTGAATACAAGTGCAAGTTTTACAAGACATACCAAAGCACGTGCAATATTAACAGTCAAGACAGGAGATGAGACTTTAAACAGGCAATATATATATATATAAAATGTATCACAGTACTAAGGAGTCGATCGTCAGTAAACACCTCTGAAACAAACCACTTATAACATGATCCCAGACAAACAAAGTAAAAAGTAGAATAGTTTTTTAAAAAGCAAGATACATTTCGCAATGTTAAGGCCTCTTGAGCTGCAGATATCATCATGTCCAACTATGTTCTACCACAAGAATTGTCATAGATATACGTATGTATTAAAAGACAGCAGACATAATTACAGAAGTACAAAAACATTCATGCACCTAATTATTTGTTTTAATGCCACCTTGTCTAGTATACCCCTTGAAAGAGATTACCTATCGTTTTACTGAAATGTATTACAAAGACCAACAATTAAATAACAGTTTTCTCGTACTTAACTAACTATGGCAGACATTGGCACATTAACACATTTCTATTATAGTTCAACTTTGCGATCAAAAGTGCAAATATATTATAATTTTTTTGCAGTTTAGAATCTGTCAGTTTTGTTTTCAGTGAATATTTAGGGACTGGAATTCTTTATTTCTCAACATTTTGTAATAATACTATAATTTTTATTAGCTAGCAAACACAAAAAGTTGCACTTACTTGGTTTAATGACTATTTATTTTTCAGAATTGTAGCTTTCCCAAACCTGACTTTGCACATAATGGTGCTAGACATTACAAAAGATTTATGAAGAGATTATGAAACAATTGTCAACAACTTTGAATGCCTTAAGTAGGACATATTAATTTATTTTAAAGTATCTTTTAAAAAAAAAAGAAGGAAACAGCTTGAATATTGGTTGAGGTGTGGTTTAAATTAAATCAACATAAAAAACAGAAAGTGAGCTTTTCTATAAACGAGACAAACATCACTAATGACCACACAGAAATCTTTACACACAAAGAGTAAATTAGTGAAAATGTTCACAACTTGCATGTTAATAAAAACAACAAAAACAACACATGAGTCTGCATGTCATTTACTTGTTAAGAAAAGAAACCTGGATAAAATAGAAAAGCTAATCTGCAAAG
This sequence comes from Duopalatinus emarginatus, assembly GCA_028565595.1. Taxonomy (NCBI): domain Eukaryota; kingdom Metazoa; phylum Chordata; class Actinopteri; order Siluriformes; family Pimelodidae; genus Duopalatinus; species Duopalatinus emarginatus. The sequence continues at coordinate 4,886,911 of JAOVVF010000004.1, forward strand.
TATATGGCAGTCCTGGGGCATCTCCTGTCATCATAATCAAGCACTCTCTGTGCCTGCCTCTGGCTCCAGTCACCGAGCTGCACTTCTAATGTACCATTTCAACCTTAAACCATTGTAACCGTGACCCTTTGACACAAGCGGCCTCATCCTGATTTGTACAAACGTTGTCCGCTGTGCTGTAGGGATAGATTTTCTCTTTCCCATTCTGCACGTGGACTAGTGGTTGTTGATCTGTACCTGCAGAGGTGTTCGAGAGTGCCGCTGCGGACTGGGGTTGCTCTTTCGCTTGTTCTTCTGCCTCTTTCCCTGTTCCTCCTTCATAAACATCTCCACAATCAGGGTCTTCTCCTTGTGTATTTGCAAGCTGATGTCTTTAGGGATGTCTGGGATTAGCCAGTCTACAAAGTCACTCATTAGCATCACAACGTTCTGCAAAGACAGGTTGAGGTTAATGACAATGAGAACTTATCACATGTCACATGGCTACAGAGCCTTGCATTGTTTTGCTGAAATATGCAGGACTTTTCCTTAAAAACACCTGATCTGGATATTGTCTGGATATCATTCAGCATTAATGGAGACTTAACAGATGTTCAAGTCACCCAGGCCATGTGCATTAATGTACCCCGTACTATTACGGATGCTGGCTTTTGAACTGTGCACTGATAAGAAGACAGATGAACCTTCCCCCCTTTTTAATCTTAGAAGACGAAGAATCCACAATTTCCAAAAAGAAATACAAATTTTAATTGGTCACACCAGAGACTTCACCCAAGTCCATCTTAAATGATCTTGGGCTCAATGAAGGCGGTGGCTTCTTTTTGTGAATCCTGTATATATGGTTTCCTTCTTGCATAGCAGAGTGTTATCTTGCTTTGGTAAATGCAGGGACAAAGTCACTACAGATTTTCACTACAGAATAGAGGCTGAAATGATCACAGCAATGTAAGTTTTGTTTTTCGGCCTTGTCCCTTTCATACAAAGATTTCTCCTGATTCTCTAAAATGTAAATATTATGTACAGTATATACTAGAATCTCCATGTTCTTTGCAATTTTATTTTGAGAAATGTTAGAATATTCAGAAATTTTAGAATATTTGCACTGTTTGCTCTTTTTCTTTTTCTCTTTCTCTGACAGCGTTCGATTTTTTTTTTGTAAACTGGGCTGTACGTGTAAAAATGTGAAACGAGATCAGAAGTCAGCTGGAAAAGCATGTTATTGACATTTGCTTTGAAACAAAAAGTTACCTGAAAGACGATGACAAACGCCAGCCGTGCTGCCAGAATATTCCAGAAATCCCTCGATAGTTCATATGGGGTATCTGACCACGGGGAATCTCTGTAATCCTTATACCTAAAGACAGTATTCATATTATTAGCACAACTTGCCATATGTTAGTAATTGGTTGTGTAATATATCACAAACATCTGTCCTTATGCTCTTAGACTGCACAGATGGCCACACAGTTGCTGTGGAGCTCTGAGTTTTCCAAGTTCTGCTATAGCAAACCACAGCAGGTCATACTACCCCAGGAATCTGGTAAATATGTTTTTTTTTGAATGTTGGTGAGCCCTATGATGTAGTACTGCTGTAATTGTTACTATTAAAATCATCTTTTTTTTAAAGGGTACATTAATTATATCAACAACTATTCATTTATCTTTGTTAAATAAAACCACATACGCTTAAAATGGTTTTTATTTAACAAAGATTATATATGTATGGTGCATGTATATTATATATGTATAGGTGCAGGCTATTTGCTGATACCTCGAATTACGAGGGCTGTTGGTGGTGGTGTTAATATTAAGGCTTATCGGTGTAATATATATGCACACATTTTTTTTTTTATTAGGCTTAAATTATATAAAGCATCCCTCACAAGGTCCTATGTCAGTGTGGGTTTTGAATCACAGCCATATTTAAAACTATAGTTATAAATAAGAAAATCGTAAAGCGTAAACATGTAATGAAGGCCGAATGTGCAATATTGTACAACAAAAGTTAAACTAAATTAAGCTGCTAAGTTAAGCTGCTAGCACCTGCAAACTTCCACTTTGTGGCCCAGAAACATCGAATCCACAGGGTCCGTTTTCGGCTCGAAGTCGGTCACGTTGAAATAGGATAGGGAGTGGTTGACGAATCCGTGGAGCGTTCCATCAGGACTGTACACGTACTGATAAACCAGTCGGGGGATAAAATCTGATGTGAAGGAGATCACAAATGCCTGAGGAGAAACAAACCAACAGTGAATCTCCTGAAATTTTAATGTCAGACAGCAATTTTAAAGTGATTTCAGTTTTATTTGGAGTTCTCATGTCTTCCTCTTTCCTCTCTACATCTTGGGGGGGGGGGGGGTTTTCAACATGTCAAGAATACACAGTTATAAAATATTAATTTTACTTATTTATCTTGTACACAATCACAATTTGTTTTTTGTCCCTCAGATCCTTACGCTTGCCCATTTCCCCTGCTTCTGACACACCAACTTCTGTTGACATGCTGCCTAATATATCCTAATATATGGAATTTGCCACAGGAGCAATTTGTAATGGTTAGATAACTAAATCAGTCAGTGCATTTGCAAAACAGCAGGTCTTATGCGGCTTGTCCCATTGTGCAGTAGCTATTTCTTATTACAAAAAGTGGTCCCACTATTAAACATGCAACAGGGTCACGGGCACCCAAGGCTCACTCGTCTGGGCAGTGTGTGAAGATTAGCCCAGACTAGCAAGACTAGCATATCCAATTCTCCTACAAAGTGTGTTTATTGGGAGGTGAAAGTGAAAGCAAGTACTTTCCTGACCACTATGCAGTGGAATTCACCCATACGTACAACGAAACACTAGTGAACACTAGGGGGCAGTGAGCACAGATGCCCACAGCGGAGTGTAGCCCCTTATCCGCAGCGCCCGGGGAGCAGTTGTGGGTTAGATGGCCATGGCAGTTGTTGGACCTTCTGGTCCCAAAATGGGTTCCTTAACCAAAAGCCTACTCTGCCCCTACGATGCTTATGGTGGGAAAACCCACGCTGACATGGGGAGAACACGTCAAACTCCTCACAGACACAGAGGATCGAACCTACAACCTACAGAGGAATAGCTAGATTTCCCACTTTAATAAGAATAGTTTTTGAGTAGAAGATTTTTGTCCTAAAGTTGGTGAAAATCTAAACTTACATTCACAATGACTGCCAGCTTGCTCAGTCCTCTCAGAAGGTTGTACCAGATGCCTAGAGACGAGAGTGATTTAAAGTCAGGTGACTGGCTGGTTAATACACATTACGAACGACATGTTAATATCAGAGTATCTCCACAAGGTGGTGATCAAGTCTAGCCACTGATTTTGGATTTCTAAGATATCCAAGATTTATCTCGAAACACAGTTTTATGATGTGTTAAAAACAAATGCTGGAGGAAACACAGAAAATACACCACGCTACATTAGGACTAGTATTTACTCCCTTTACGACTTGTGTGAATCTATACGTTATATATGTATATGTATATGCATCAAAATGAGAGATTTATGATAAACGACTAAGAACAGAAAGTGAGGCTTTGACTTGGATCCAGAATAAAGATGCAGCGGTAATTGTTCCGGTCCCTGTGTATGTGACATTTCGCCCACCATGTTCTGTTGATACTCTTAACAAGCTCGTCTATTTTCTTCAGTCTGTGTTTACAGTAATTAAATCCTACCTCCTCTGTGCTCAGCTTTTAAAAGGACAAAAGGAGGAACTGCAGCATACAAATACTGACCGATATCTTTAGCCTTAGCAGCGATGGGCCTTTTGTATTCGGTGACGAATTTCTTGGCGTCGAGGCGGATCTCAATAACGTTGTTCAGGAGAGCGAACAGAGGAGCCAGAGGGAAGGAGGCCACAAACAAGGTCACCATTCCAAACTGAATCACTGGATGAAGAGAACAAAAACATCCGAACATCATGTGTGATAATGCTTTATATAGAATTTCCAGGGAATATAAGCTCACAAAAATAGCCAGAATATACATCAATGTGCATGTTTGTCAGATGACTGGGGCACTGGGACTGGGAGATCAAAATGCTACAAGGCTTCTGATCCCTACAGCATTTCAGAATCAACTTGAAATCTGCTGGAAGCAACATTTTTTTTAGCATGCCTTAAGTGGTTTGTAAAGCTACAGCTTGTAATCTCGCACCGCTCTGCAGGACCCACAATGCCACTCTCTTAACAGAAGGCCCGGCCCACGCTGCAGCAGAGAGAGATGGGAGAGAAGGCTGCTCGGATTCTACAACCTTGTTTTTACAGGGCTGGTAGTAAGCAGACGGTATTTTCTGTCTGGGTTAGATAACAATATCCAAATCCACTCGAATGTAAAGGACAACTGAGGACAGGCGGACGAGACTACAGTATGTGCTCTATAGTCACTGACTCAACAGCCTTGATTCATTACAGCCTAATAATAATAATAATAATGATAATCACAAAAATTGACATGCCAGAATTAAACACTGATAATGCAGATCTGAGCCTAGAAATGCAGATGTCCATACTGCAGGTGCTTTTTGTGTCTGCATGCATGTGTGTGCGTGGGTGTGTAGTGACTCACTCATCTCCATATATTCTGGATTAAGGCCAACATAGGGGTTGAGGAAATTGTCCTTCTCATGTCGGGCCAGGGTTTTGTTAAACTCCTCTTCTTGTTTCGAGTCTCTATTCGATTTACAGCGGCGAATAAGTTTCTTCAGTTTACTGCAATATGGAAATATACAGATTGGTTGCAGGTTCGAAATCAGTGCTTCCCAACCACTAGGCTGGGAACTGGGAACTGGACCATTGCACATTTTTAATTAGGCTGTATGGACAGCCTAATATTAAAAATACAATATATACAATACAATATAAATTATACACAATTATAAGCTACCCATGCAGGAATTATACTGAACTTGGTGCAGCCTGTTCGTCCTTTTCTCACCACTCTAATATCTCTGTTTACAGATTATGAACTTGAGTAATGCGTGACACGAGTTCGTCACCTACTGCAGCCTGCGTGAGCTGTGTTGCCTGCCAACTTCGCACTAGCTATATTCTGGTTGTGTCATCTCAACCGCCTACGCCCCCTCCCTCTCACCGATAGTTGGTCCAGGAAAGTATTGTCTATATGAAATCGATTTATGGTGCAAAAAAAGGTCCTGAAAGGTTATACATTTATATACATTTCCACTAGATTATATAAGGAATGAAAAAAACTTGAATTGCTGTTGTAAGGAAAAAAATAATCGAATGGGCTAATCTGTTCCCTTATAGCCAGAAGAGTCTGGGTTCGAGTCCCTGGTAACCAGGATCCTTTTTTTTGTGTGTGAATGTTCACCTCGTGTCTGTGTGGGTTTCCTTCTGTTGCTCTGGTTATACAAGAGTCAGGTGAACTGGAGATACAAAATTTTCACTAGCTGTTTCATATGCAGAGTGTGTGATTAAATGAGTGTGTGTGTGTGTGTGTGTGTGTGTGGACTGCCTTCTGCCCGGTGTGTGCCCATTTATCCCATTCATGTAATGAAACACACGCTACTTGCTCGAAACACACTCGCCCAAAGTGGTGGGTTTCCCCTGGTTACCCCTAAAAATGAATTCCGTCACCAGTCTCTCTGGTTTTAATTATAAAACAGCTCTGTCTTATAATAATAATTTAATAGTAATGTTCTATAATAGTAATAAAAAACCCACACTGTGTATCATGTTACTGAAAAACTGGAAAGTTTATCCGCTATGAAGACTTTTCCATAAAATAATGATTAAATATACAATAAAAGTCTCCTTTCATAAAAACAAATTCACTAAACCAATGTTTGTTTAAGAATACCACTGTAAGGTCTCCATCATGAGTTTGCTACAAATAAAATAATGCATTAAAGCAAGTATATAAACCTGGGATTTATCTTGCCACCAAATCTACTGTCACAGCTGCTGTTTAAATCCATTTCTAATCCATTTTTCATTTCAGTGCAATCTGGATGGCTAGATGTTTCTGCTGAAAAATAGATTCAAATGTATGTAAAATGTATTTGTAATCTAAAAAATGTCAGCTTCTCTGGAACAACAAACCGTATAACTGAGCTACACATACGCTTCTCCTTTCCAGGAGCTTGACTAAGACATAGTATATTTGTGGTGGGCTGAACACGTGGTTGTGTATACTCACGGAATGCCAATCTCAAACAGGTTGTTCTGGATGAGCTGTTTGCCAAGCATAGTGATGCACAGTTGAATACACAGCTCCATCAGACAGCCAGCATGAGCACACTACAGCAGGTGAAAAAACAAACGAATCACCGTTGATCTAGTAACACTGCTACTGTACTTATTTTTCCAAGGTTCACAATGCCACCAGGTTGTAATGGTTGTGTAAATGAGCTGAAATTAACACTCACCTCCTCCATGCGGTAATTTCCGATAACGTAGAGATAGTTGCCTGGCCGTCCAATGAGTCTGAAGGTATTGCATGTAAAAATAAAAATATAAATAAGTAACACATAACTTTACATGAGGAAAGTTTATCCATGAATGTGCATAGAAACCTTTTTACTGAGTGAAAGTGAACTACTCTTTGCAGTGAAATTGACCTCCTCATTTAACCTTCTGGTCCCAGAGCTGGTTCCTTAACCACAAGCCTGCCACAAGCTGCCTAAAGTGTCCCTGTCATAACTAAAACTGGTGGACTGGCATTAACCTTGACACCCTAACTTCTGTTTAGAGTCTCATCACCTGAACATCATCTCAACTTGCTGCTGCTGAGGAGGAACCTACATGGAGAGTCTAAAGATCACCATGAGGTAAACTTATGGATACACCTAGAAACCATGAAACCATCAGTGAACAGTTGAGCAGCTCCATGTTAATGTAGACAGCTTGTACAAGAATAACCAGAGCCAACTCTATTCCCCGAGAAGGACAAGGTCCTTTGGTTTAAGAGGCCAGCTAAGAACTTTCTATGAGTCAGAGCCGTTGTGTGTTGGGGTAACAGTATTACTGCCAATAGACACCAAAAAACTCAATAAGACCATTAGAAGGGCCAGATCAGTCCTTGGGGGTGAGAACTGGACACAGTGGTGATGGTGGTAGTGTTAGCAAAAAAGTCCACAGTCATGAGGAACCTCTTCTAACCCCTTCCTTTATCTGCCCTGGACGCTTGTCTGAAATCATCCATCACCTCTTACCCATTACTATATTACCCCTTTACTTTACACCGGACGAACCATTCTATATACAATACTGCACTTCATCAATACTGCACTAGCACTTTATTGCCATAGACACGTCTACTGTAATTATCTCATCCATGTGTCTGTACATATTGCATACCTAAGCACTTTTCATTTATACACATACTATATCATTTCTCTTTCTATATATATTATTATACATTACATTTTCATCTGTTTGTTACATCTGTGTGTACTGTATTTGTATTCAAGATGCTGAAAGGCCCTAATTTAGCTTTGGGGATTAATTTGGCCTTATTTTATCCATCTTATTTTGTTTTATAATGAATTTTTTGGTTGCACATTTGCACTATTTAGCACACAGATATAGATGGAATTATATAATAATTGCATTATCTGGTCACCCAAATAAGGATCCCTTTTGAGTCTGGGTTCTGTCAAAGTTTCTTCCTCTTGTCATCTGACAGAATTTCCATAAAGCTGCTTTGGGACAATATCCATTGTTAAAATGTAATGGAATTGACCACAAATAGTATGATTATATACTAACTTTTACCACAATAGCCTATTCAACCCTGTTCAGCATGTCTTTTGTCCAAGCATGCGAAAAGTTGTTTATTGGTGTATCTTTTATCCTTGATGAGCAAGCAAGCCAGTAGTGACAGTGGCAAGGAAAAACTCCCTGAGAGGACAAGAGGAAGAAACCTGGAGAGAAACCAGACTATAGCCTAGGTGACTTTTGTCAGCTATTCAAAGTATTTATCTAAACCTAGCCACATTAAATATATTCTGACAAAGCCAATTTGTTTTATTAATAAGGTAAAGGCATTCTCCGTTTGCCTTGACAAAAAGCAAGTGTGCATATTCTTAGGGAGAAAATCGAAAAGCACCAGCCAAAACATGCACAGGTGTTCTAAGGTCAAGATACTTGTCAGTTGCATAATCATTCCAAATTCATATGGCATGGCTCATTTAGACAATTTATTAGGCATATCCTTAGTGATAACTTGGAGAGTACCCTCTCACACACATCAATCAGAAACAGCTTCACTGGCAACTACAGTACTGCTATGGACAGTTGTATTGGTTGCACATCTCCACTACATTCTGCACATACAGACTCCTATATACTGCACAAACAGCATCACTTGGCACATTCTGCACATTTTATATTTTGTAAATATTTTCCCAATATTTTATAATTTTCTTTTTTTAATTATTCATCTTAGATGAATTATTCATCTTAAAACTATATTTTATTTGACTTATATTATTTTATTATTCAGTTTATATTCAGGTTGTACTTTGTGACTGTACCATGACTATGCATGTGACATAAAACTGGACACCCTACTTAAAATGCACGAACGTTGGCAGATCTGCACATACACACATTATGTATAGGGTTGTACAGCTTAACACCACCATACATGAGAGCTGTATGGAGAAAAACATGTGAACTTAATTACAGGGCAGGTTATAGCCATGACAGAAAAAGGTAAGTTCTGACCTGCCTCTGAAGAAAGCCAGGTAGACAATTGGAGTGAAGGCGTTGGTAAACTTCAGGACGAAAGCCTTGAAAATCAGCCTCTCCTCAAAGCTTTTGTCAGTTTTTGGCACCTCTGAAGAATTTCAAATGAGAAGAAATATCAAGGCTGAGTCATCATTACTTTCAGCACTCAGCCATAACAAACACCACCTGCCAAAACAGCTCGGACCTGTTGGAACATGGACTCCACTAGACCTCAAGGGTTAATGGTGGTATCTGTGTGGCATCTGCCACTTAGACATCAGCAACAGATCTTTCTTTCAGACTAGCTTTCACTTTCCAAGCTCCTAAGTGTGACTTGGATTTTCCTGACCCTACTTTTAGTTCACCAGTTGTCCGTCCTTGGAACACTTTTGATAGGTACCAACCAATGAACCCAGGGAACAGCCCTGAACACAAGATGCTCTGGTCCAAATGTCTTGCCGTCTCAGTGTGGCTCAGATTTTTCTTTCTTCTTTTTCTTCCAGAAAACAACACCTTGTGAGGTGTTCCTGGTATGCAGTGTTTAGTACATACCTGCAAAATCTTAGTGCCAGATACCACAGAACACCTTCTGAGGTCTTGTGGAGTCCATGCCTTGACAGGTCAGAGCTGTTAATGTTATGGATGATTGGTGTATATTGTGAAACACAGTGCGCTAAAATACATAAATTCAATAGACTTATAAACAGATAGACAGAAAACTTGTATTTTTCAAATTTTACAAATCTTTCCTTTACCTAATACTTTAAAGACTTACTATAACAAACTTCAAAAGAAAACACGACTTTTTATACATTTCATTTCTAAACAGAACTACATTTCTGTATAGCATCACATAGCCTCAGGGTGTCTAAATCTAAATCCATAATACAGGTAAACTTCATCTAGAGCTGGGCGATGAAAAAAATAACAATAATTATCACAATATAGCGTTTCCTATACTTAGAGAAGAATAAGACGTCAATAGAATCAGTTCTATCCATGTTTGGACAGACAACACAAATAGCCAGTGAGAATCAGAGTAGTGCCACACTGAATGGGGCTATACTAGAGTTATGGACATTTCAGAGTTGGTTGCTTAGGCCGCATGCTAATGTTTGAGTTACTGCTGGCATGCAGGCCAGAACTAATTCACAACTCTGTGAATGTTTTGTTTGTTTTCTTTCATTTACATTGCTAAAAACTGCTGGGACAAGAGAAGTATGCCATTTCGGACGCAGCCTTACTCTTACTGAAGCAGTGTGCGACAAGCCTCAACATGAACTACGGGTGAATCGCAGGGCCAAATTAGAACTTGCGTTAACGTCTCTATTTTTTTTTTATTGCGATAATTTGTGATCGCGTTAATGCGTTATTATTGTGTTAACTGCGACAGCCCTAATATATATGTATAGTGTAGTAACAGTGAATTACAATGGGGTAGTGTTTAATAGTACATTTTACATGTTCTGTTGAAAAAAGAAAAAAAAATGAAACCAGAATTTGCCTTTATATATCTTTATCTCTCATTTAGGAGTAAAAAAGAAACTTTAAGTATAACAGAAATATTGATTTGATTTATATTGTGATATATATCAATAACGACTGATGTGAAAAAAAATATTATGATAAGAATTTTTTCCCATATTGCCCAGCCCTAACTTCATCAGATGTTATAGCAAGAAACAAGCTGCAATCGGTGTTAGCATTGCACTAGTTTGTATTAGCAGAGTAACTCTACAGAGTCAAAAGTCTCAGGACACATGACCACCTTCCCATTGAAAAAAACTTGCCCTAGATCCAATATGGCAGCCATGGTCCGGCATAAAAAGATAAAGCCTCCTAAAAGATAGGGCCCCTCACCCATTACTTACTAGGGTATTCAGATGTCATCTTCCCTTTGGTTTCTGAAATAAAATGTATCCGGACTTTTGACTCACCCTGTAATGCTAGCTACTGAAAGAGGTTAGCAACACAGATGTAGTTACTCTTAATGATCGCTTTCAGACTTGATGAAAAGTGCACTAAATTACTATTAGAAACTAAAGGCAGACATCTTTTCCTTTTACAGTTACAGCTGAAGCACATTCAATAGTTTATGTGTATCTACTTTAAGCTGAGTGAAGGATTTGAAGCTTTATCTAGGTGAGTAACTGATCCAATGCTGCAGAAACTGCAGGGTTTTTTCTGAGTGCTCGAGTGCTATATCACTGCAGTCAGTTCCCAAAAAAGGACCGTTCAAACTCACCCAGAGCCGTGAGCCAACGTGCTACCATTCCATAGATCTCATCCATGATGATGATGATGATGAGATTGATGACAGCTGCCGTGGTTTTCACCGTGGCCCGGATGTTTGAGCGAAAGGGGGATGAGGAACTCATGTGCAGTGCTGTCTTGATAGAAATCCTGTACAGGACCACTCCAAAGACGATGGTGAAGGTCACGCAAATCTGTCCAAGAACAGAAATCACCGGCTTTAACTTCAGAACATCTTTCTATACAGACTTGTAGGGAAAATCACCACTTTAACATTGTATCGAATGAATGAATGAAAACATTGTAAATTATATTCATGTTGTAGTATACATTAAAAACATTATAATTATCAAAAACATTACAGAACAATAATCACTGTTAAATATTAGAGAAAGTGTCCCATGTCTCAATCTTTCACATCTTTAGCATCACGTCTCTATGTGTCACATCTCTCTTTCTCTCACATCTCTCTATCTCGATGTCTCTGGCTGCCCCCCCCCCTCACTCTCCATCTGTGTGTTACTTTGTCTCTCTCTCTCTCAGTTTCTATTTCTCTTTCTCTCTCTCTCTCTCTCTCTCTCTCTCTCTCTCTCTCTCTCTGTTTCTATTTCTCTTTCTCTCTCTCTCTCTCTCTCTCAGTGTTTCTGTTTCTTAGTAGCTTTATTAACATGATTTTGTAGCATAGTGTTACCAAAGCATTATACTACTACTACTACTAATAATAACAACAATGAAAATAGCACCAATTAAAACAAAAAGTGAAAGGGCGGAGAGTGGAAAGTAGGGAAATAGGGCGTTATGGGGTGTTTACTTATTGTCTCTTAAGTGCAGACAGGTTGTTACTGATTCAGCAGTTAGTGGGC
>JAOVVF010000004.1:4930774-4951870 GCA_028565595.1 Duopalatinus emarginatus
ACCTCCGCATTTAACCCATCCGTGCAGTGAAACACACCAGTGAACACTAGGGGGCAGTGAACACACTTGCCCAGAGCGGGAAGGGGGCGGGGGGCAGCCCCAAACCATGGCACCCAGGGAGCAGTTGGGGGAGTTAGATGCCTTGCTCAAGGGCACCTCTGTTGTGTCTTGCGCTGGGTGGGGATCGAACCAGTCGCGAGACCGGTTCCCTAACCACTAGGCCACAGCTGCCCTAATGTCCTATATTGATTCTAAAGGGTTTGGCCAAAACATGTCTAGCGATGCCAAACAAGGAACGCTCGTTTAAGTTTGGGGGTTACCATTTCCACGTAATTTACCAAATCTCAGCGTTATATCACTGTAAGGGGACAGTGAACACCAGAGCGGGGGGTAACCCAAAATCACAGTGCCTGAAGAGGAGTGCCTTGCTCAAGGACACCTCCGTATTGTCTTGCCCTATGCGGGGATCAAACCTGGACATTCTGGTCACGAGACTCAATTAACCACTTTCATTAACCACTAGGCCAAGGCTGACCTACCAAATATTAAATTTGAGTTCCATTTTTTTTCTTCCAATTGTTTTGCGGTCGCCAAGATTTAAACTAGATCTTATTTTAAATGTTTTTTCCCCCTAGTTTTTATCTCAGAATTTATTGTATATCAAACTTATTCTAAGATTTCTTGTCAAACAAAATAATCTTTTCCTAGTATTAAGTCATTCTATCTTCAAATTTGTATTTTAGCTAAGCTGTTCAGCAGTATAATAACCTAGTTTAAACCACACAGCCTGATCCAGCGGTTACTGAGGAACAAATAGTGTAGGTTTTCTATATACCATAAGCCTTATATCTGTTCATTTGTGCCCACATGAAAGTAAAAACATCATGCTCATATGACTTTTATATATAAATCTCAGTCTCAATGTACATCTATAGTCTGAATCAGATGCCCTGATAACCTTTTTGGCAAGTTTCCTAAAACAACAAAGAACCAAATCAAAAGTGCGTCCTATTTAAACCAGTCTAGACCAAAAGGCAAGATTCCTGAAGTAGCACAATGCCCTGTAAACACACCTGAACCCCGCACAAGTTTCTTCATGTCATCCTCTCGAGCATTGTGTTTGCTTCAAAGCCACAACACGACAAACCGATTCTGACTAGAAAGAAAGAGAGCAGCCACCGGCGATGGGTTGCTCACGCGTATTGTTTTATCTTTGCCTGTCGTAATTGGAACCACACTTATTCAAATGGGAAAAGGCTCTGCATCATGTCCACGGGTCCATTATCCTTGTGGGCCACTAGAAAGAGACTCCATGTGTGTGTATGTGTGTGTGAGAGCTACAAGGAAGCCGTTTCCTCCTTCCTCCTGTCTCTCCTCAGCTCAGCCGCCCCACAGCTCAGCAGCCATCTGTTAAACCAAAGCATATGGGGCTGAGGAAGGGTTTGAGGGAGGTCTGTGCGTGCTAAGGGTTTAGTCATGGCACTGGAAAAAAAATAGAAAGGATAGCCCTTGGTCTTAAGCTGCTAATCATTAATAGTCTGACCTTAAACCTATTATTAAAGTTACTCAGAAGTCCATGATTGGAGTATCATTAGTGTTTCACTGATATACAAATATGTATATAAATAATGGGAACCAGCATTTCTTCCTGTCCAATCCCACTACAACAGGTCTGCTGTTGACATACACTGAAGTGCTAGACTGATACAGACGAGCCTTTATGAAATACATACCAACGCCACCTATGCACCTTATTAGTTGCATCCAGCAAGGCAAATATAAAGAAATAGACATCCATGTAAGCTTCATAGTGGTATAACGATTGTTTCACTGGCTTTTACTGGGACCCCTGGTACATCTACAAACATCTCTGACAGGTGAACACTGTGTGTGTGTGTCTCCTTTTTGATGAGTTACACGAGTTCATGTTCTGCATTTTTTTATTCTGATGAGTTTGTCCTCTTCCAACAGGACAATTCACCACCGCACATGTCTAGAGATGCGAAATTATGGTTAGAGAAACACGTATCTGTGTTCGGGTTTTTGCCATTCACACCTAAATCACAAGATCTCAGAATTGTGGACAGTTCATGCTCTGTCATATTTCTGCATATTTCTATGCTCACACTGCCAGTTTTTTTCTGACACTTCAGTGTATAGTCATTATTATGCTTCAGGTTTAGCAACTGCATCAATTTTGGCTTAGTGGTTAGGGAACCGGTCTCATGACCGGAAGGTCGCGGGTTCGATCCCGACCTAGGGCAAGACACAACTGAGGTGCCCTTGAGCAAGGCACCTAACTCCCCTAACTGCTCCCCGGGCCCTGTAGTTTGGGGCTGCCCCCCGCTTTGGGCAAGTGTGTTCACTGCCCCCTAGTGTTCACTGGTGTGTGTGTTTCACTGCACGGATGGTTTAAATGCGGAGGTCACATTCCTTCTGTGTGAAAACACAGTAAGGCAAAATAGTTCACTTTCATTTCATTTTTCTATTTTCATTTATGAGCCACCTATTATAGCTTTTAAAAAATGTACATTCACTCAAACTTTTCTCAACACCTAAAGACGTTCAGTCCTAAAATAAAAGAAAAATAAGCTCTTTTATTGGTTTCTTTTTTATCTTATTTCTTAGCGTTGTCTTTTTTTTAAATTGATTAATAAAAGAACTGAATAGTACCAAAAAAGACTGGTACACCAGTCTAATACTTGGTAGTTCCCTTATCTTGCATGGCCTCCACAAGCTTGAAGAAATACTCTGCAGACAATGAACACTTCTCTATAAGTGTGTTGTGGTGCACTGTCCTCTTAGAAGAGGCCAAATCTATCAGAATAAATGCAAGACATGAACTGGTGTAACTTGTCAGAAAGGAGGAACACATAGTCTACAGAGTGAAAGACATTCATCTGTCCCAGCCAGCTAAACAAACCCCCATTATGGAGCCACCACACAACCTGTACTACAGTCTATACCAGTTTTTCTGGTTCTTCAGTTATCCAAATAACAAACAGCCAAGAACAAAAAAAACTCAACCTTGTTATGATTTAAGACCGAAATACAGCCTGCCAGTAAAGAAAACTTGTTAAAATTATTACCGGTACCTATAATTATATATCTGGTTAAGGTACATAGTTATAATTGACTAGTACTTAGATGTAGTGATTGTCTTTAACCACAAGATGTCAGGTTGAACACAATAAAAATTGCCCCCACTTTGTAGGAAAAAGCTGCAGGGCCATGGAGAAAGCTCACATTACCTGTTGGGGTCACAGGTCATACACCGCTATTGATTTGGAAATGAGACAGCAGTACAGCATTTCTCTCTATTTCCGGATGTCTTTGTGCATTTACCCAAGAGGAGATGTCTTATTCAGTTACAAGGTGTATTTTTTTATAACCATGTGAAAAAGAACAAGCTTGTGATTGATGAATGTGCCTCCTTTCTGACGGGTTACGCCTGTTCATGTACTGTATTCATTCTGATTGGTTTGGCCTCTTCCAACAGGACAATGCGCCACCACACACATCTACAGACACCGAATTATGGTTAGAGGAACACTCATTTGAGCTACCAGATCTCAAGCTGCTGTGGAACGTGGAAATCCTACACTTTGGAATACAACAGGATGGTGGACTGTTCTACAGAAAGTATGGTGTTCATTGCCTATACGATATTTCCACAAGCTTGTGGAGTCCATGCCCTGTGGGGGGAGCTACCAAGTATTAGACTAGTGTACAAGTGTTTCTGGCACTTCAATGTATCTTTATACTTAAATGTCTTGAATTCATCTAATCTAAGTATGACCTATTATATATAGTGTGTGATGCCCCTCTGTAATCAGGGCTGGATTCCCCAAGACTACCTATATTTAGGTTTACGTATTTGGTATACACTCATATCCAGAGCAACTTACAAACTTACATTTAACACCCTGCTATTATACCATCTTTATTCTGCTTGGTGGTGTTGGAGGTGTTGATTCATTTTCTATAACGACAGCTCTGAGAGTAATTGCGCATTCACGGCTCTGTGTTATCAGTTTATGTGTACTTGTTTATATGGTGAGTTTTTCTGTAAAGCGCGTTCCTTATAAATAAAAGTCAGAGGTAAATCTGGTTGTTTATGTGTTTGGGTCACGGGGACAGAGTCTTCAGGACAGAGCATGGTGTACTTTCCAGGTTCTCAGTGACATAATAGCCACATCTCTGTGGCTTATTAACTTGTACACAACTTTGGCCTCTATGATGTGATCCAATAAGGCTGCGGTGATTCATATAAGTGTTTGTTTATGTGCTGTTTGGGCCCCAAGGATTCTCATGGCTTTTTTTTTTTTTTTGTCAACAGTGATGTCACAGCGATCTGTTGTGTCTGATGTCCCGTTCTCCCGCTATGCATGACAGTAACGGATTAAATATAACACACTTACATAATTGAATGACTTGTTTAATGAGCTAAGTTGTTATTGCCAAAGGCTTAAACAAGGCTACATGCAGGGTCTGTTGCTTTTTAGGAGTCAGGTTGATGTCGGTGACAGAGTCAGCGACTCTCAGCGGTGCTTGTGTACAACCCCCTGTAGTGGATGTGTCCTCTTGTACACAAAACAACAAACTTCTATAGGGTTGACTCGTGGTCTGGAAGGTTGGCCTAGGTTTTTATCCTAAATTTTTAGGACGGGATGTTCAAGGAGCTTCTCAGTTGTTTTATATACCAGTATATATACACATACCTAGTATATAGACATAACGTCTTTTTCCAGACTATTGGTGTCCCTCCAAAAATTTAGGTAACCCGATTGCAACCTAGTATGGTTTTCTGCTGTTGTAGCCCCTCTAAGTCAAGGTTATGCCACCTCAAGGTTGGACATGTTGTCTGATTTGTGATGCTTTTTTCCTCACCATGGTCCAGAGAACTCCCAGACTTTGTGTGATCTTAAATATTCAAATCTGGACGACTGACATGAATATCCATACAGTCAAACTCATTACATGAACTGAATTTGTCAACTATATTTGATGTGAACATTAACTAAAATGTTTGATCTATATCCACATGATTTTATGCGTTGTGCAGATGTCACATGATTGGCTGGATAGTGGGTTACTGTTCAGAAGGCTGGGGGTTCAAGCCCCAGCACCACCAAGCTACCACTGTTGGTCCCATGAGCAAGCGTCCGTTAACCCTCTCTTTTACAGGGTCACTGTATTCTGGCTGACCCTGCACTTTGACTGCAAGCTGGGATATCCAAATAAAGCATTTAACTGTGTTGTAATGCATATATGACAAAAATGAACACTTCTTCTTCACAAAATATATATCAATTATCTACCATTATTATTTGAGGTACATTGAGGTAAATGTTAGCATGACTTGTCACTATTTCTTTGAAGTTGGTAACAAAGTAATTAGGTAAGTAATTTCATTAAGACATATAGGATCTTTTATGCAATTTTTAACAAGAATATAATTGTTTTTGTAGCAACTAGCCCTTCCCTGACTTCTATACCACTTTAGCTCTTGTTTTATGCAAATTTACAGCAGTATGAGGACAAATATATGGAGGAACTGGGAGTGAAGTGAAGTAAAATGATTAATTGACCACTATGCTTGCACACAGAGGAATCTGACCTTGTCATTTAACCTATCTGTGCATGGAAACACACACACTGGGGTGTTGTGAACACATTTGCCCAGAGCAGCTGAGGTTAGATGCCTTTCTTAAGGGCATTCAGTTGCATGTTGTCAATGCAGAAATTGAATCAGGGACCTTCCGATCATATGGCTGGTTCCTTAACCACAAGACTTTGGCTTGCTGTAGGCTTATTTTCTAGGGTATTATGTTTCCAAGATACCAGTGCCCGAACTTTAACCCTAACCCAGGGTCCTAACTATAACCTTGGGTCCCAACTCTATCCCAAACCCAGAGTCCTAACCATAACCCAGGGTCCTAACCATAACCTAAGGTCCCAACTCCAACCCTTGCCCAGGGTCCTTACCATAACCAAGTGTCCCAACCCTAACCCAGGGTCCTAACCCTAACTAGGGTCCCAACCCCAACCCCAACCCTAACCCAGGGTCCTCACCATAACCAAGTTTCCCAACCCAAACCCAGGGTCCCAACCCCAAAATAGGCTCCTAACCATAACCAAGGGTCCCTACCCTAACCCAGGATCCTAAATGTAACCCTAAACCTAGGATCCTAGGAGTTAGGGCCCTGGGAAATGACCCCAAAGGAAAGGATCCATTGTTAGTGGCTACAGAAAGTGTATGAATGATGGAACAACTATGTCTTTGTCTACTTTTTTATGTAAAGTGTACTTATAGTGAGCCTGCACTGGTCAAAAAGCTGTTTAGAAGATAATTATACATAAGGTCATTTTAGCTTTTTCTTTAAAATGTCTTTTACCTTTACTTTATGTACATTATGTATACATTTGTAATCTCATTTAAACACAAATGTCACCATAATTGTGGCCTCTTTACTACCTCTGAGAGAGTAAGTTCACACTAAAAGTTTATGAGTTCAGTAAATAAAAAGGTGTTGTACAGATTAATTATGAAACTTTGGTGATGTCCACATATGCACAGCAGGGGTGATTGGGCTATTACTCAGCTCGTCCCTCCTAAAGCCAGAGGAATGTGTAAGCTTCGTCACGACCTGGTTATACATGTTGATGGACTGGGTTGGTTTGCTCCTGGGGGAAGCCATACATCATGTTTCTCTCAGTAGGGGTTTCAAAGCCATCATAGGTGGCAGGGGGTCCTGTTCTGTATAGACGATGGTAACCAGAGAGATGAGACTCACCAGGGTGCACATTCTTAGTCACCTTTGAGATTAGGACTACAGGACTTTCTCCCAAATCTCTGAAAGGTTAAGGTTTAAAGTAGTCATCCTCCACTGGGACCTGAATGTAATGGCTCATGACAGTGGCCTTAAGGTATAAAGTTTTCTTCAACTCCAAAGACCAGTCTGTACAGAGGTCACAATTGCTGACATTTCTATATCAGGATGTATGTGACTGGTTTCAGCATCTCTCATTTAGGTAAATAATTCCTGGTAAGGCTTGAATTATTAATGTAATTATCCAATCAGCCAATCATGTATAGAGCAACACAACTCATAAGTCAATGTTGTCTGCTCTGGTTGTTTAGGTGAACCTATGACAACTGTAGCCTCAAGAGGGGAACCTGATGCAGTTGTTTGCTGTTGTAGCTTCAAGATTTAATATCTGGTGTGTTCTGAGATGCTTTTTTTTCTTATAACAGAACTGCCATTACTACCTTTCTGTGAGGCTATGGTGTGTGAAAATCCCAGATCAATTCCCAGTCGATTTCTGAAATTCTCAAACCAGCCAGTCTGCCACCAGCAACCATGCAACCGGTATCTAAATGATTTTTCTAGATGGGATTGACAGATAGGCCCTAACTATACATATACAAAGTGCACCTATATAGTAGGTTTTTCTGATGAAATGACCAGAAAGTCTAGCTAGAAGGTTTATAGTTTACATTCACATTAGGTTATTCAGCAGACAGTTTTATCCAGAACATTTACTAAGGATTCCCAATAAGGGCAAGAGACAAACGCTAATTTTTACAAGCTCTATAGAGAAAAATATACTGACGTTTTAGATTAGGTGCACTTTGAGTAACACATGACATGCTACACTGAAGTAGACCCTTGGGTTATTGGGCTGAAGTGTAATGTTTATTGGTCTGTAATCAGGGCTCACTTTGCTCAGGTGCAAGTATCATTTGTACAGCTGTGTGTGCAGATATCTGACTGTACGAGGATGGCCTCCGCTTTTCAGGTCCACCTGAATGAAAACACAAAGGCAATGCCAATGTCATTAAAGAGAACATCAATATTCTCATACCGACAGTTTCCAAGAATTTTATCAGCCATTGCAATCTGTAGGCTGGTAGTTTAGCTGCTGTTAAATGAAATAAAATGTTATTGTTATGTTAAATGTTATGTTAATGAACATAGGTGCAGTGATACACTGTAAAACTGTACACCAGATAAATCCAAGCCCACACCTAAAATGAAAATCTAACATGTACCGACTCAATAATTTATATGTATATTTATAGATTATAAACAACAACAACAATGACAAAAATAATAATAATAATGTCACAGAAATTTTTTGTAAGTCAATAAAGACAGCAACCTATTAAATAAGATAAAAAATAATAATAGAGATAAAAAAAAGAAAAACTTAATGAAGAAATGAATGACAGTCAGTTCCTCCAAAAATCCTTTATCAGATTCTCCAAGACACTCAGTAAATCTGATCATCTAATTTCCTAATAAAACTCTATTATCCTAATCTGGAACTACTATTGAAAAAAAAGCAAACTGTATGAACACCTGTATTATATGTATTAAATGTATAAGGAATATATTAGGCAGCAAGTAAAAAGTCGGTTATCAAATTCCATTTGTTGGAAGCAAGAAAAATGGACCAGCATAAGGATTTCAATATTTTGACAGTTTTTGGGGCGAAGGCTGTCCTGTCTGGTCCGAGATCCCATAGAAGATCCACAAAAGGATCTGCAGCTAACATCTTGGTGCCAGATACCACAGACTTATACATCTTCAAAAGGGTCAGAGCTGTTCGGCAGTCGTTTAGACAGTCAATGTTAACATTATGGCAAATCCATGTAATATATATTTGCTAGACTTTTCTTTTATATTTATGCAAAGGTACTTTGTTAATATTTGTTAATTTTTTTGCCATGTTTATACTTTACTTGAGTATAATTTACACTGAATATTTTTACTTAATAACATTTCCAAAAACAAAAATGTACATTTCACTACATTTAAATTACTCATTATAACTGACAAAAGCCTCTGCTCCAGCCAGTAACTGTATACTAACAATCAACAAAATCGTTTTTTTTATTACGTCACGTCTTATTTACGTCACTTTGCACCATAGAATAAAAACGTTTACTTTTAAAATTTTTAATATTAGACTAAAGTTTATATGTAGCAACTTTGCACCTGAGTATATTATTGTTTGCACACTTAACTATAGTTAGTATTGCATAAATTTGATGCATCTGCACTTTCAGTTTCACAGTATGATTTCTCAGGTCTCATATACTTCTCTTTAAAAACACCTAAAACCTAAGGAAAACTCAGTCATTCACTTATATGGTGCCTGTTTTTGAGCTCAGTGGCTTAACCTTAGAAGAACTTCATACACACACACTGGAACCACCTTCACGCTGCAGAATCCTATCAACATATCAACCAAAACATCTTCTATGTCCACTGGCACAGATCCTTAATCAGCACCACCCCCTCAGTTTGCTAACCCTAGTCCAACTCCACCTGATCATACAGATTTTTTTATAACGGTTTCAAAACAGCATGTGGTGACACCGCGCACGTTCCGCACTGTGACGTTGGAAAGCCATTCTCCACGTTTCGAGCAGCTGAGCTAACAGTGGCACATGGCTGCAAGGCTGCCAAGTTCAAAAGTCATTGCAATCACAACATGGAAGTATTGACTTAAAGGCAAGTACTTGTTAAGGAAGCTCAGGTGAACAGGTTTAAAGTAATTTAACGTTTAATATATTTTATTATATTATTTCCCTTCATGGTAGTGGTAGCTCAGTGCTTAAGTTTTTTGATCAGAAGGTTGTGTGTTCAAATCCCATCTTCACCAACCTGCCACTGCAGGGCCTTTAAGCAAGGCCCTTAACCCTTAACTGCTCAGTTGTGTAAATGAGATAGATATATAAGTCACACTGGAGAGAATCATCTTCCAAATGTCAGTATATTGTTCTTAACATATAACTTTATGGTCTGAATAAGCAAGAAAACACAACAATATGTGGTACCATTGGAAAATAATATATGGTGGTGCAGCCCCATGAAGTGAAGTGTCTCATTGACCACTGTGCTTGCACACATAGAGGGATTTGATGTCCGCATTTAATTCATCTCTGCACTGAAACACACTAGAAGTAGTGAACACACTTGCCCAGAGTGGTGGACAAACCTTTCCACAGCATCCAGGGAGCAGTTGGGTGTTAGGTATTTTAATCAAGGGCACTTCGGTTGTGTCTTGTTGGTGCAGGGATCAAACCGGGGGCTTTTACAAAGGCTGGTTTCTTAACCACATGCATGGTAAAGTTACCAGTGACATTTTTTCACATGTTGTTAGTTCCTACCTGGTATGGCTAACATTATAGCAAACAGTTATTCCTATTTTACAAGCCTCTCTTTCGTCTGTCTCCTGAAAGTAATAAGACAGGAAGACATGGCTTCATGTTACCAAGAAACCGGAAAGCACAAAGTCGTCTGATTTGAAGACTTTCCTGTGGTGGAAAACCTGCTGAATTCAGTATATTTCTGTAAATCAGATTTATATAATATTTATATGTCCAATGTTAAAAATCTATATACAAATACAATTGGAAATTAAAAATTAGGTGAAATTTTACATAGCTGACTCCTTCTATACCTGTAAATTTTAATAAACCTTTAATAAATCTCTCATTCGCCCTGCATTCTGAAACTAATCTCAGAGCTGCTGTAAATAATTAGTCACCTTCTGATCAGTCTGATTAAAACGTTCATCGACAATATAAATATTTATATAAATATAAATAATTCATTAGTTGAACATATTACCATAATATTTGACACAACAAACTCAAGTGGTTGTGTTTCATGACTTGGCATTTAGTATATGCCTATGTCTTTCCTTATTGATGTTTCTTCTGCTAAAACATGTCTAATAAAATGTAAAGTACTTTCCTCTTTAAAATATTAATTTTTAATTTCAGAATTTTGTGACGTCCAAGCAACCAGTGACTTCATGAACCACTAGATGTCAGCATGAACTGCAGTCTAAAAGCGCTGCATGAACTAGTTAGTCATTAGGATGGTGAGATATGGAGATAAGTGCTCACTGGACCAGAGACCTGTGGGAACAAGTGCAGTTTATTAGCATGTATTTTTGTTTATGCATGATTTCACTGATTTACCTTAAAATACCACTGCAAGAATGAATTGACGGAGGCTGGAGTTATCTGCTAGACAGGTTGATCACGATCTTGTTTATTCGAAAACTCTTTAACTTTAGGTAGTAAACATCTGTATGCTTTTTTATAAGTAGAGCTTGTACAATTTTTAAATAATTTAGGAAGTTAATTTTAAATATAATTATATGAACACTAGAGGCATTTATTTGGGCATATAACAACCTCAAAATGATTAAACCTGAGACCCTGTGGATGGAGGATCGAAACAATTGTGTGCAACATTAATGAAGTCTTGGACCTGCCTGAGAGCTGCAATAAAGATAGATGAAACCTATGAACATACCTCCGTCTACCCCAAGCAGGAGAGACATTCATGAGCTGGACAACTGTTTTGTGGTCACTCCAAATTCCATTCTGACAGCAAGAGCCCTTTGGGCGCACTCGAGTGCTACTTCGCCATAGACCTACAGCAATGTGGGTTTGGCCCAAGGGTTTTCTTTTTCTTCCCCCCTGCACCCCCTCTTACCCCTCTCCTTTATTTTAAAAAAGGCAAGCCGTTCACGGCAGTTATTCTAGACAAATTATCGACACTGAGAAATCCTTCAGCTTAGATGTCCTCCACGGGGAACCTTTAACCCTTAGCATGCCTCAGAGAACCCTTATCCACCCTCCTCCCCACCTTACCTAAAAAAAAAGGTCTCTCAAGCACTGTAGGTTTACATTGACTCCGGCAACTCATGAACATATAGTCTGGTGTGACAAGACAACTTTAAAAACAACATAGCCTCAAATAAATAAATTCTTTAGGCTATAACATGGATTTTTTTTAACCCTGTTATATATAGGTTGGTTTTTTAATAGATAATTTGACAAAATTCAGTCATACAGCAGATACTCAGCACCTCATTAAGTGTGTACCTTTGTTGAACTGTATTTGATACAGCAGGTGTGTTTGCAAGGTTTGAGCAAAATTCCCAGCCCAACTACATCTCAAAAACCACATAATAGACCTGAAAAAAAAAAATCAGGCATTAGAAAAATTTTCGTTTTCTTCTTTTTCTGTGCATGGGAAAAAATGTCACCATGGTGCACACACATCTTGTGATGTACAGACATTATCCACCATTATTCACTCTGTAATCCCTGTTCCTTCATGCGATGTTTGCCATAGCATATATCTTACAATAGGAAAGGTTCTGTACAGGGTTGTGCACATTCTGTACAAACACACTGTCTACAGCGTCTACACTTACGCGTTGCCTTTGTTAGATTGAATTGCTGAGATTGTTTTTAACTAGCCTTAAATTAAATTAAACCTACGACTCTTGTATTACTATTGCATGTAAAGCTGGAGCGTATGATAATTAACATTTGTTGAACATTTGTATATATATATATATATATATATATATAGTGGTGGGGCTCTACTAAACTTGCCCTCATGGATGTTTTTTTATAGCAGTGGGGGGGTAATGGGTTTGTTGCACATGGGAGGAGTGTAGGCATAATATGCCAGTAGTGAAAGTAAATATCAATAGGTGATAAAAAATATTAAATAAAGCTGCACTTGAATGCAAAACAATTTTTATCGACTAGTACTTATACATGCACAATGCCTCGTTGACCCACTTCTTACAGAGGGCTTACAGAGAAGTCCGCTATATTAGCCTTAGTGGCAAAGTATACAGCCTGGCTGAGGACACTTTATAGCTGTTTGGCTATGCCACAGGGAAACTCACCCAGAGGTGACTCATTAATGCTCAGGAGCATACCCTGTGTCAGATGATGTCTGCTCCTCGGGTCTGTCGGGTCTAAAATCAGTTGAGAGAAATCAATATTTTAACGTTTTAACTCAGCCGAAAATGTGATCAGGAATAGTAAAATGCATAACTTATATAAACATTGTTGGCAATTATTTTTACTGACGTTTACTGAAATAGTGCTACCGGTTGTTAAGTCTTCCAGCTCCATCTCCCAGGACATGATGGCCTCACACGGTACGAATACTTCGCTTCCCACCTGTTCTCAGCCCCCTGTAATTTAGTTGTGTTTCTCCCGTGAGTTTTGTGTCTGTTTGATTATGTACGTGATGTTAACCCCCGTTTGCAAAGTATTTGGCTTTATAAGCATGTACGATGACATGTCAGTGTTTTCTAGATATCTGGTACTGACTCTGATTCCTGCCCAGCTTTTGATATTAAGCTTGCTGATCGCCTGCCTGTCTGCCTGTTCGACTCTGCCTTGTGGATTGTGTGCCCCTTCCCATCCTCTGTCCTCCTGGTACCCCCCTCACTCCCCCCCAACCCAGATAGGAGTTGTACAGTCTGATGGCATGAGAATTAAAGGAGTCTGTTGGTCCTGCACTTGGAAAGAAGCAGTCTGTCAGTGAACAATAGTTATTTCATGATATATTATTAATATTAATAAACCATATTTGGCCACAACCAACTAAATCGGAAAAACTTTCAGGCTATATCCTCAAACAGGTGTCAGCAGGGATGATGGAGATCAAATGTAGAGCTGCTTTGCTTCTGGGAATGCTGTCCACTAGTGAGATTTTGGAGTGTGGCTGCTGGGATTTGTGTTCATTCAGCCACATAGGCATTAATCAGATCAGACACTGATGTCAAGTGGGAAGACTTAGGGTGCAGTCGACGTTCCAATTTATCCAAAGGTGTTCAGTGGGATTGAGGTCAGCGCTCAGTGCAGGAGTTCCCCTACACCAGCCTTGCAAGTCATGTCTTCATGGGGCACGTTGTCATGCTGGAACAGGTTTGAGCTGCTTAGTTATAGTGAAGGGTAAATGTAATGCGTCAGTGTAAAAAGACATGGGACACAATTGTGTTCCCCAACAGATTGGAAAGGAACCACGTAAGGGTGTGATAGTGAGGTGTCTACATACTTTTGGCTACATGGTGTTTATTTCTATTGTTTAACTGCCGTTGTCATGAACTCTTTGTGTCCCTGACTGCTGGATTTCATTACATAATCATTCAGACATGGAAAGATGCTTGCCATTAAGTAATGAAACGTCTGCATTTCATACAACTTTTTACCCTCCCACTCTATGAACGCTATTTGAAATGGTTACTGGTTGACAGTTTTTCTCATGTATGTTGCAAAATTTCTGAAAACAATACGTTTTTTTCCGTACTTTGTGCGAAAATGATGAGCACAATGATAGATTTTGACAGCTTGTCCCTTTAAATAAGCTTTTCCTCTAGTTTACGGTGACATCATGGCATGTAACCAAGTAAAACATTTAAAGCTGATAAAAGAACATTGCATTCGGCCAGAGACTATAGATAAATTCTCAGATGTTATGGGACCGTTATTCGATAATTTGATCAGAGTTGCCCTTTAACATGAATTCGCTGACCCATAACACCCCCCCCTCCCCTCCCTCTCTCTCTGTCTGTCTGCCTGAATGGGGCTTGGGAGGGACACTGAGTGATCGGGGGAGTTGTTGCAGGCTGGCTTCAGCCTGCTTTTCAGCCACTGTCTATGCACTTCTAGCCAGCTGTGAGGGCTAGTGTTAGGGGATTTGGGATAGTTTTTCCCCTCTGTGGCCAGGCCTCCCTCCTGGTGGATGAGCACTAACTCCCAAGCTGGAGGAGAATATGGCCCCCTACCACTTTCCAATAGCTCTGGCAGACTGCTGGGGGCCAATATGCTGCATGGTGGTCTTGTCCAACAAACCCTCCACTGCTTTCCCAGGTAATGCCTCCAAAAGTCCTTAAATTGAGGTCAGCCCCTCTTTCTTCGCTGGATACAATACTTATGGTCTGCAGGGGAGCACAGTTGCTTGTTATATTATCTTTTGCACAACAACAAATATAACTAATCCGCCATTTCATACGAGGCTTTGTATGAGGTCTGAAGAATGACGACAGGTGTCATGCAATGATATATCTTGTCGAAAATGAGAATACATTTCGAGAGTTCTTAAAATGTCATGTCTATGATTGATTACAAAAAATACGAAAGCCTTTAGCAGTGATCACTGTAAGCCACTGTCCTCCTTCTGTGTCTGCTACACTCAACAAACCCAAACACAGGGATTCACTCTTTACAGCACTGAGTAAACATTTTTACAGCGAGGGTTAAATCCGGATTTTCCCATTACTGTGACAAAAGGCCACTCTCCTCATCCTGACAACCCTCTTTGCTTTTTGTCCTCAGAAAGTCCCAAATCAGATGACAACAAAGCCTGCTCTAAACAAAGAGATTATCACTTCTAATCCCGATCAGGACCTCTGAAGACACGCTGCATCTCACTGAGTGCGTGTCCTTCATGAAGTGTAGTGGAAAACAGGTGACGTGGAAGAATGATCACGGAAATCTGGCTTCTCTTGTTTAGTTTTACTTGGCCTGCATGATTAAACCTCATCATATCACATGTGCTTGTGGTTGGAACTCATTTGAGCCCAAGGTCATGGCATGTGTGGGCAAGGAGAACTTTGGTCTTCTCCAGTGCTAAAATAATAATTATTTTTAGAGCTGTCAGCCTTGCACAGGCAAGCATCGTGCCCTTCTGACAGGGCCTTTGAGTCCAGGATGGCATATTTTTAGCTGTGAGGGGCCTGCCTGCATGCTTTTGGGCCTGCCTTGTCACACACTTCCCAGGTTTGCAGGATTATGAGTGGGTGGTTGCAATTGAGATTGACCTGATGGCCCTCTCTGGTCCAAAGGCGCTGGTCCAGATTTTGCATTTACATTTTACTCATGTAGCTGACAGTTTTAGTCAAAATGGCTCACAATTGAGACTTCTGGGAACTCTAGAATTTAAGGGTCTTGCTCAAGAACCTGACAGTGGTAGCTTGGGCAGTACTATGGTTTTAACTGGTTTAACTAATCAGTAACCAGTGAGCCATTTGAATTTATTGGATTTTTATGCCTTTACTACACTCCATAATTAAGAGCCATTAATTAGCCAGTAAAACACTTCTTACTATGGCTTACAATGGCAGGCAGATTTTTTTTTACCATGTGAAGGCATCAGATGAATATTTACAGTACTTATATTTAGGGTGGCATTTCAGTGTGGAAAGAATGAGATTCCCCTCACCCCTCCACCCAAACCGGCTGAAGATGGCAGTTTATCATCACACTTGAATAGTGGATGCTGGCCCTCGGATCTCTATAACAACCAGTGGCTCTGTTTACTGTCTCTCTCCATGAGTATACATGTTATTTGTGGTCAGACATAGTCATTGAAGACATTTTGTATTGACAGAGCCTAATTTCTTCCCCTAAGTGTCATCATGGAGATGCCGAGTGGAAATATCTTTAAGGAATTTATGGTAATAGTCCATCCAGTCTTGTCCTCTTTCCCCGCCATCCAACAACTTACTTACCTGTGAGTGACACTGGACCATGGGTCACCGCAATGAGGCGGTGATGAACTGGATTGTGTATACCAGACATGTTTGCCTTCCTGCTTTCAAAGTAATGGCAGGTCTGACCGTGTAACACGAATAAAGGTGCAACCATTCTCTCTATGACCACTGACAGGCTCCGTCAGGTCGCGACCTTGACAAGATCCAATGAGTGACCCAAAGAGCAGTGCACAAGCCTGTTCTTGGTCCAAGAGAGGACCCTTTTCACCCTTCCCCCATCACCCCCCCCCTTTAACAGAACCTCTGTGCTGAACAAAGACGACACAATTGGGAAACAAGAATGGCGAGGGTCAAAAAGAAGGCTGGGGTGGACAGGGGGGTCCAAACAAATCACATTTGATCCAATGCTAGTCAATGGCTATTTAACTGGGAGTATGCTTTGAGGAGTATATGGACTGTGACTTTCAGGCCCTGTTTGTACAAAAGTGATGTGCCTTTGAAAGGGCCCATGAATTGACAGCTTTTTCTCTCTCTGTGTGGTGTGGCTCAGGGCCCCGAGACACTCATATCACTGGGCCGTGACGGTAAGGAGAAGAGTTACACTTTGAAAACACACACTGGGTTCTGTCGGTGCTAGCTTTTGTTTCCTGCTTGCCGGCCACTGTTCCTGCTCGTCGCAAGAAGACAATGAGGGGGCAGCTACTGGATTGGCCGCTGCCGAATCAAATAGCAAATGGCTACCGATGCAGAACTAATCTGTGAAGAGGTCTTTCCTGTGAGATAACCGCCCCCCCCCCTACCCTTCTGCTGCCCTGCCACCACCTCCCCAAAACCACCAACCTAATGTTAAATGGGAAATCAGAAAAAAAAGCCCTCTCTAACCAACTTTAAGTAATGGTCCATTTTTTTCATCAGTTAGAAGGCTCCCATTCGGAGTTGCCCCTGCTTATTTGATGTGGCAGCAATTAGCGAGAGACTTTTGTGCTCGGCAAGGACGGAGCGGCCCACTTCAATGATCACATTTATGCTCTGAATAGGGTACAAAAAAGCCAAGGAGACAGATAACGTGGGCACATCAAACGGCCACGCTGGTTGCGCTTGTTACTGTTATGGCTCCTTTACCTCTTTTATGGCGAGCGAAGCAGGAGTGTTACTTTTCCCATGAGAAAGCTCGCTGAGGGCCGAGTGACATCATAGGGTGCCCCCTTTGCACCCTTCTGCTCAGACGCTGGGCCGATCTCCCATTTATGTGAGCACCTTGCATTCTACCGCCGCCCGACCGCTTTGATTTCTCTTTGCTCTAGTGGCCCCATTGAGCAATAATAACAATTAGGGAGTCCCGTTTGAAGCCTCATACATTCAATCAGGCCCAGACAGGGTGTTTATTCTTAATGACAGCGTTTTTTAATACCAAGAGCCAGGAGTCGCCCACCTCAAGCCTCTGTCTCCACACACACGTGTGCTCTCTGTCTTTCACTCTTCCACAGTGAACCTCTCTCGCTTTCTTTCTCACGTCTCACGAACACTCGCGCGTTTAAGGTCTTGTGAGCGTGATATGCACTCCCATATCTGGAAAATTGTGCTGGCAATCATTTCTGCCTTGCCACCCATGTTGTTGCTTGCCCAGCTCTAATGCGCATACTTTACCAGTAACTCATGTCACCATGTCTATTCTCTCTCCCTCTCGTAAAGTGTCTGATGACTGTGCATGATTACGAGCATGCTATTATTCAACTTTCGAGAAACAGGATTAATGATCGAGGTATTTCTCACATATAATCATCCAATCTGTTACCAGAAAGTCATGCGCTGGTCTTAACCGCTACAATGTATGTGCCCTTGTGTACCAAATCTGTAGAACGCTGTAGAACAATGACATTAGATTGTGACCCTGTTAAATCACACTGATTTCAATGTGGAGCCCCTAAAGAATGAATGAGACAACTCAGTTGAAGAGGGATCAAGACAAGCCTCTTAATCACATAATGAAAGGTTAAAGTGATTTTATTTCGGAGAACTCACAATACACAAAACTCATAACCCCCCTCGGGTTTGTCTTAGCTGTTAAATGTGTGTATTCTCTTACAAGCCTTTGTGTTAACTGCAAGGCTGACTTGTTTATTGTTCATGTACAATGAAATTGCCAGGGACTGACTGTCTAAAGGGATGGCGGGTGGAATGTGAAAATCCCACAGAATTTCAAGGTTAGCATTAGCTTACTAAGTGTTTTTAAAACACGCTTGAATCTGACAGATGTTTGTCGGAACAGCTGTACTGATGCCTTTTACCTATCTGACTTTGATGAGGAATAAACTGCACAGTTACTGGTACTGGACAGAAATTAACTATTTTTTTTGTTAAAACAGCATGGGATGTGCTAATTATTTTGTATCATATTTGTATGTCAAAGGTTATGAGTTTTATTTTATTTTATTTTTAATAGACATGTAATGTGTTTTATTTGTTTATATCTGTGACTCATGTTGTGGGACGTCCACAAATCAAGTTCCTGTCCTATCTTGTCCTGCCTTCACCAGCCACCAGCATCTATCTATCTATCTATCTATCTATCTATCTATCTATCTATCTATCTATCTATCTATCTATCTGTCTGTCTGTCTGTCTGTCTGTCTGCCTATTTATTTATTTATTTATTTATTACGTATCTGTCTGTCTGTCTGCCTATTTATTTATTTATTTATTTATTTATTACTTATCTGTCAGTCTATTTATTTATTTATTTTTTACTTATCTGTCTGTCTGTCTGTCTGTCTGTCTGCCTATTTATTTATTTATTTATTTGTCACTTATCTGTCTGCCTGTCTGTCCATCTGTCTATCTGCCTGTCTATTTATTTATTTATATATTACTTATCTGTCTGTCTTTCCATCTGTCTATCTGCCTGTCTATGTATTTATTTATTTTTTACTTATCTGTCTGTCTGTCTGTTTGTCTATGTGCCTGGCTATTTATTTATTTATGTATTACTTATATGTTTGTCTGTCTAAATGTCTAAATGTTAATTAATT
This sequence comes from Duopalatinus emarginatus, assembly GCA_028565595.1. Lineage (NCBI taxonomy): Eukaryota > Metazoa > Chordata > Actinopteri > Siluriformes > Pimelodidae > Duopalatinus > Duopalatinus emarginatus. The sequence continues at coordinate 4,950,142 of JAOVVF010000004.1, forward strand.
AATTAATTAATTAATTAATTAATTATCTGTCTGTCTGTCTGTCTGTCTATTTGACTTATTTTTTATTAGCCTTAAGGTTGAACGAAGCATCTGACATACTGAAGAAACAATAAGGTATCTGAATGAGTGTATTATTATAAACTTGTCTGTCAGGGTTGCTGTTATTGGAAACGATTTAAAAAGAGGAATGAGATGTGAGAATTTATCAATGGTGTGTTATAAAGAAACAGAATTGTTTGCTTACTGTGATTTATTTTAGTTACATGCCTGTTAGCACCAGTAAACATATCAGTGGTGCAAGTTGTAGCATATGATAATCATTCACTGTTCTGTATTTACAGAAACTGTTATGGAAGTCACGTAATAAATTGTGTTTGCATTTGTGTCTCATGCACAAAACTGTCTGCTAAAGGAAATGCTAAAGGAAGTGTCCCAGAATCACAGAGGAAGTGGCAGGTCAGTGAAAAGCTTTCCAGAATGATCAATAAAAAAGATACAGGGCTGTTGTCCTCCTGAGGGAGGGGCTGAGAGGCAGGCTCGAGCTTGGCCCTCAGGCCAGCCTGTGTCTTTAACGCCATGGACGTGTGAGTGAGGGTCTCAGTGGGATTTCTCTCCGCCTGGCTTTAGGACACAAATTTGCCACCTCATTACCAGCTGCATCCACTGAAGGATGAGAGCTCCTATGCCGTCTGTCAGTACAGGCCTTCCTCGTCTCACTCCCTCTCTCAATCCTCATGACGGATGACAGGCAGGGAGAGATGATCGGTATGCATAATAATGGCTGCGGGATTAGTCCTGCTGTTGCGCTGGCAACAAGACCGAAAGCTGCCTTTAGCCGGCATGTGCGAGTTGACATCGGTTTATGCAACAGTTTGCAGCGGTGGTCTTGCTGAGTTCTCAATTAATACTTATTTCAGCGAGTGCCAAGCTTTCTGGGTGTTCTGTTTTTATGTGAGGTTTATACACAACATTTACTTTTAGTTGTACAGTAGGAATGTTAACACCAACGTTTTCATGTTGAACTCTCTGAGCAGGCAGGTTAGGAGGTGTTAATGTAATGTGTTCGTTGTGATGCGTAATGACTTCTATGTGAACAGTTCATTCACAGGGGTTTGTATTGTGGACATACACATGGATGACACATGGATGTGTTGTTATTTAACACACATAATAGGCGACGTGCTGACGCTTTCGCAAAGCACACATTTACTGAAGGAGTCTCCAGTTTTAGCACTTTTTCTAACCACCAGGTAATCAGCCGACAGTTCAGTTTTCCGCTATAGAGCAGTCATTATTAAAGAGGATTTTATACTTTCGTGTGTCTCTGCAACACGACTTGCACGTCTTATTAATTTCACCTGATCGAGATCGTTAAAGAATGACTTCTTATATAACAGGAGCAAACTAAAATTATATATATCAGTTAAAAACGTGCAATGTGCTGTTTATTATCCATTCCATTACAGTCCATTACACCACCCTATGGTTAATAATTTTCCTATCTGTGAACATCATATTGATTAAAAAAACTTAAATGACTTAAATGACTTGTACACCAGTCTAATATTTGGTTAGACACCAACCTGGTGGTTGGTGTGGTTCAGTTATACAGTGGTAACATCATTGGCTCCCTTGTGAGAAACCTGCGTTCGGTTCCCGATCTGGGCAGCCAGTCTGTGCTACACCAATAAGGGTCCTTGGGCAAGACTCCTAACACTATGTTGGCCTA
>JAOVVF010000004.1:4954950-4980816 GCA_028565595.1 Duopalatinus emarginatus
TATCTATCTATCTATCTATCTATCTATCTATCTATCTATCTATCTATCTATCTATCTATCTATCTATCTATTGTGCTATCAGCATCTCCTAAGCTAAATGTTTCAGTAAACTGCTTACAACTGTGACTGCAGAACTTTATAGCGAATGAAATGGAGTTCATTAACCAAGCAGTCGCTTAAAGCTGTGACTTAATTGGAATGCCAGTTACTCTTCTAATTTGACTTAATGTTCTTTGCTCTTTTGCGCTCACTGGTTTTAATGCAGCGTCTAATCCGAGCGTTCTGCATCAGGTCCTTGTTTTGTGCTCTCGACTTGTGAGAAAGTAAAAAAAAACAACAAAAAAAACTATAAAACTGGCATTAGGTTGCAAGGTGGTCACATTTGAACTCCTCTGCTGAATGGTAGGTATAAGGCTACCTTTGAATACAGATAAAAGGTTAGAAGGGCAATGAGATATGTGGCTGGGTGCCAAAGGAGGGGGGACACTCGTTTTCTCTGCTGGCAGTAGTGCATGAAAATAGGAAGTTATGTGAAGAATCCGCCACTTTGTTGTCCTGCTCTTTTTTTCCCCACTATTCTCCTACTGATGCAGAGAGAGAGATAGAGAAAGAGACAGAGAGAGGGAGGTTTCTTCTGTGGGCTGACATAGGCAGTCTTCCATGCCATCCCCGTGTGTGAAGCATCTTGTTGTACAAGACTGATGACACGGAGAGGAGGGGGTGGGCCTGTCCGTTCCATTCAGAGCCACTCGTTACGGTGATCTGCTGATCGATTAGTGGAAAAAGAGCAGGAGCGCTGCTCCACCAGCAAAGGCCAGCGGATTACCCACTCAGTCATACTGACACACACACACACACACACACACACACACACACACACACACACACACATCCACATGAGGTCAATAAGCTCAAATCATGAGCTCCAGATCTAAAGCTGGGCTCAATTAGCAGTGCAGATTTCCAGTCTATAAACCTGAACCCTGATTAGAAAAAAAAAATACTTTCCGCCAGAGGGGGTAGAAAATAGTTGTCATAACGTCTTCTTGCACAAGGTTTACTGCCCTATTTCCAGTAATTCAGCATGTGTTGTATTGTGCACCGGGTATCACTGAAGAACACCGTCTGTAGTGTTGGACTGACACTGTTCGGTTTCGTATGTTACACCTCTGCTTGTTAAACTGGAGCTCGTAAACTGATAGCAAAAAGAATTGATTATATGAATTTTGTATACATGTCACCATGAAAGTGTCTACTTCTCACCGATGCTTCATCTTTAGCCTTATTTGCTTGACATCTGTATATCAGAGGTTTAATCCCAATACCACAACCTGTCAAATATTTGGCATTTTGTGGAATCCTGGCAAAACTCTGTAAATGACAATAAAGTTTAATTTAACTATATCTGATGCTCCTGTTTACAAAATAATGCCCGAACAGGATTGGTTTAGCTATTGGATTTCTGATGAGCTCTACTACCTTACTGTTACACCTTGCATGCTTAAAATATGGTGTAGCTGCTTCTCTGGATTAGAGCTGTCACAACAGGCGAAGCATTACAAGACCACCATGACTCTGTGGGCACAGGCATGCTTGCCGGTGGGAGGATGATGACTGGGGCAGTTTTATTTATAAACTTCAGGCACCAGACATCATGCCATGTGCTCCTGATGTGATCAGATATTAGTCAGGACGAACACTGACTTCAAACACTTTAATCAAGGGAAGCAGGGGTCATGTCCTGCCTCGATCTGGTTTTAAGCTCAGGCACTTGTCCAAGAAGTCCCCCCCCCACCCCCTCCTGTTTCCCTCCTGTTGTTGTTGCTCTAGCTTGGCTGCACTGCATTATAGATCCAGTGTGTGCCTTCCAGCACTCAGCTGGCTGGCATCACTTGTTGTTTTGTGCTTCCCCTCAACCTGAAGCCTGGTTAGCATCAAGCACCGGCTACAACGTTACCATTTAAAGGAAAAACTCTACTCCAAAACAAATGAAATAAAAATTCGTTCCATTGAGTTACTTTTGGTACTGACAAGCCTATGCAAAATACACAGACTGGTGGTGGTTCCATAACTGTATGAGTTTGTTTAGTCAGCATTCCATTGGACCCCTGGTACACCTACAAATGTCTTTGACAGGTAAATGCTATTTGTGTGTCCTTTCTAACAAGTTACACATGTTCATGTTCTGCATTCATTCTGATAGGTTTGACATCTTCCAACAGGACAATACACCACCATACATGTCTAGAGATGGTAAAGTATGTTTAGAGGAACACTCATCTGAGTTTGGGGTTTTTCCATTCACACCAGAAGTTATTGAACACTGCTGGGATGCCAGGTTATGCACTGTTGAGCAGAGAAATCCTACACCTCGGAATACAACAGAATTGTGGACCGTTCTGCAGGAAGTATGGTGTGCACTGCCTACAGAAATATTTTCCACATCTTGTGGAGTCTATGCCCAGTAGGGGACCTACCAAGTATTAGACTGGTTGGACTGGAACTTGGAAAATAGTGTAAAGGTAAATAGACCTACATGTTATGAAGGAAGCCTTTACAAATGAAATCTTGGACACCAGTATAAGATATCGGTATTATGTGGTATGACGACAGACAGAGAGACTCGCTGAGACAGACAGACAGAGAGACTCGCTGAGACTGGCTGGACATAATTGCAGGTGTATTTATTAAACAGTTTAAAAGTAATCCCAGCAAACAAAGACCAAAACATGAATCCAAGAAACAGAATAAAACAGACACAGGTCAAAAGTCCAAAAGATGCAAAATTGACAGATGCTCGGTATCAGGGTAGCGCGTCTTTCTTACTCCTATACCTAATCGCAACTCAGAAGTGCTTTAATAGACAAACTAAAGACAGGGGCAACTGAAAACATACGAAACACATTAAACATAATCATAATCAGTGACATAAAACAGGTAGGAATAACATAAACTAGGATGGGTGTGATTGGTAGCCATGTTGGGTGGATGCCAAGGATTCTGGGAACTGGAGTCAGATGCTGTAGTCGTTTCACTGGAGCGTGGTATGGCTGATGAAGTGATATATAAATAAATTGTTCAGGATGGACTTTTTATTTGATATTAAATTTGTGGAGAAATAGTCCCAGGATCATGTTGTACACTGTCAGTTATGTTAAATTGTGTCATTTGTTAAATGTCCTGCGGTCCTGAATGTTTTCAGATTTCCTAGTCCAGGAATACTCACATGGACATGGAAAAGCAGTACCAAGGAAAATGGAACCCCTCTGTGTTAGCAGACTGTTGCTGGACACTAAAAAGCGATGTTCCTGAGGGCAAATATAGTGCACCTGTACATTTTAAAAATGAAAAGTAACCCACTTACTTGTGCTTACAAACACAGTGATCTCTGCATTTAACCCATCCCTGCAGTAACACACACACAAGGGTGAACAGACTTCCCAGAGTGATTGGCAACCCTATTTATGGTGCCAGGGGAGCAGTTGGAGGTTAGATGCCTTGCTCAGGGGTACTTTAGCCATGTCATATCGGTACTGGGGATCCGGTCACTGATTCTAGACACTGATAAGGCTGATTCCTTAACCACAAGCCCAAGGCTGCCATAAGAAGTATGTTTGGACATATTTTGAGTGTAACAGTTTTGTTAATAAAATGAACTGTCAATTAAAAACTGTGCATAATAGATGGAATTCAAATACAGTGTAAACGGAATGTAAAATTTATATATTTTAGTTTGTGGTACCACCAAGGTTATATATTTGTTTGCCTTATGGGTTGCGCACAAAAACAACAACAATCTGAAAAAATACACATGAAAAATAGTGTACATGGTGCATGGGAAAAATGACTGAGCACTAATTGCATTCCATAGAAGAGCCTCTCGTACTATTTTGCTACTATGTTTGGGTGATTTTCCCCTCCGTTTTAATTCCATGTACAGTTGCCAGGCGCATTACTAGATTGTGAAGAAAAGCCCAGAGGACGCCGCTGTTTTCAAATTGTCAAGTAGTCTCTCTGGTTTTGGCAGAGGCCCAGCTCAAATGTGGCATAGCGCAGATCTGAGAAGTCAGTACTGGCCGCTCTTTGGCTCTAGCGAGAAGCTGCATTGTGTTCACAGAACTGGCCTGAAAGTCAAAAGCTGATGAAGACTGCGAATGGGATTTGGAAAAATAAGAGCTGGTAGGCTTGGGAAATAGTTTGTAGGCATTATTTTACGGTTAGTCCTTATGGTCGCCTTGTTAATTCACCAAAGTATCCCTATTGTGTCAGTAGAATAGATGAACTTTGTTTTTTTTTTTATGAAAGTAAAGAGCAAGTCCGTAAATAGAGCAGCTGCTAGTGTCTTGCTAGCGGTAGCTAAGCAGTATAACGTTAGCACTGACCCCTATAGCCAAAACAGCATGCCTCTTAATAAAGTACATGCTTAACTAACCTGAGCAACAGCAAAACAGCTTGAATATAAATAATCCTGTTGAAAGATCCTCCGGCCATGCAGACTAAGGTCAAGTGATCTGAATACCTGTTAACAGCTAACACTTTCCACTGGTGAAGGAATGAACGTCTTATCAGAAGGCCTCTGTCGGCAGCCTTATCATTGTCCCAATGAGAAGAGAGAGGTAGAGAGATGAGAGAGAGAGGGAGAGAGAGCAGAATGGAGAAAGAGAGCGAGAAAAAGACAGGGAGTGCAGTGATGGAGGAATTAAGAGCGTGACGCGCAGAGGTGTCAATGTGTCTTTCTCCTCTTTCTCCTGGATAAGATAACAGTGACCCTTGGTGATGGAGCACTCCCGGCCTTGGCTGCTTTTGTTCTTTTGTGTCTTTGTGTCCACTTATCTGAGGGCATTTATCCAAAGATCCCCCAAAGATTTTCGCTTCCCCCTTGCTTTTAAAGACCCATATGTCTTTGATTTCAGCAGGGTAAATAAATAGGTAAACGAGAGGCATTCTGACTGAAATGTGAAAGGGGGGAAAAGAGGCTTTTTAGTAAAAGAATGCTTTTGTCCTGTGATGTACACCCATGACACCTCCACTTACGCTTGGTTGTTGTCGTATAATCATAAAAATAAAGATCTCTTAAAGATTAGGAATGGCATTCGAGAAAGAGTGAGACATGATTACAGAACTAATGGTGTTACAGGTGCAGTAAAGTAAAAGTAAACTCTTTGCCTACTGTGCTTGCACACAGAGGAATGTGACACATTCAACCCATCCGTGCAGTGAAACACAGACACACCAGTGAACACACTTGCCTAGAGCAGGGGGCAGCCCCAAACCACAGCGCCCAAGGAGCAGTTTAGGGAAATTCCATGGAGGACTGCCTTGCTCAAGGGCACCTCAGTTGTTTCTTGCCCTGTGCGGGGATCGAACCAGGGACCTTCCGGTCACAAGTCCCTAACCACTAGGCACGACTGCCCCCATAGGTTTTTTTAACACCTACACATTCAATAGTCATCTGTAAGGTTGTGGTGAAGCTGGATCTGGATCTATTCATGGAACATCAGGAGTGGGAATACGGTCTGGGCGAGACATCTGTCCAACACAGAGCACCATGCACACACAATTACATTCTCATTCACACCTAGGGCAAATTTAGTGTACGAAATCTAGATATTGCCATTTTGTGAGGCAGAAGGAAAATGGAGAACCTGTAGGAACCCAACATGGATACTGGGAGGACATGCACAGACAGTCTGCACAGAATAATAAGCCAAACTCAGGACTGAAAAAGGAACTGTGAAGGGGCCATGCTGTGCTGCACCACTGCACCACCTCATTGAACATCCAAAGCTATTGTTGGGACTAAACATGATTCAGCAGTGGGTTATTCCGTGAGGTTAAAAATAGCGTAATTTAGCATACAGATCAATTTGACTAAATTACAGCGTGCCACTATGTGCGTGTGTGTGTATGTGTGTGAGAGAGAGACATGCCCTGTTTACATTTTGATGCCGCGATAGAAGCAGGCCCCACTGACTCATCATGGGACAGCACTGTTTCTTGGACTCCGGCGAGGAAGACGGGTGCTGCTTTCCATGCCACCCGTTCAACCGCGGAGAGTCAAAATAATGACACAGAAACAGCATGCAGACAGCAAACATCGACAAGGCCCTGAGAACGAGACACATGGTCTGAGTAGAGTATGAAAATACAGACCCCAGAGTGTTAACAGACTAAGCTTTGGATCCAGTGGCATCATCTGGATCATTCCACCAAGCCCATCTCAGCTGACAGAGCAAGGGGAGTATGGTGTAATGTTTGTGTGTGTGTGTGTGTGTGTGTGTGTGTGTGTGTGTGTGTGTGTGTGTGTGTGCGAGTGGGTGGGGAGGTTGTTTGACAAGTTCTTGGTTCATGGCCTTGTGATTTACGTAGCTGGTTGCTCCTGGAGGGACCTTCAACCCTGCTCGACTGGTGCATGGACCTAAAGTCTTGTATTCTACCCATCTGTAAACATGGACGACACAGCGCCACCATATGACCTCCAACAAACCCTCACAAAATGACGTTATCTTCTTCCTGAGCTTCTTTTTTCATTCTTCAGACTTTCCCCTGAGAGATAGGATTCTTGCCTAGAGGCACTGCAATTGGAGATCCTCACTAAAAACAGGCCGCCTACCAATTGCATACAAAACACATTTTCGCGTACGTCATCCGGGCCCTCACGCGCTGTGATGTGACGTCCGCCCCTACACATTCCATGGCACTGAATCTGTCCTCAACACTACACTGTATTCACCATGGTTTCATTGCAACAGTAACACTGGGTTTAAGCCACAATAAAACATCCAAGTAAAGACAAGACAATAAATAGGCCCACCTCCAGTGGGTGTGACACACACCTGGACACTGACCACACCAATCCCCTACATTTCGTTTGACATGCATGCCTAGCCGTTTTTTGTGCCAGCCATCACGGAATCCATGGCGTCGTGAAAGAAAAACACAACACAATAGTCGTGCCTTAGACATACTGCTGTGGAACGTGGTTTCCCTTTAAAAGCATAAATAGAGGGATTATATTGAGTGTTTCCCCAAAAGTGTTTAACCAAGGAAACTAAAGTGAGACTTGTTGATTGAACTACTGAACAAAGTCTGGTGAACACAGGCAACTGGTAGTGTTCCAGAGTGAAGCTAGGTGGCACAATGTATGCACAGGGAGAGAGGACAAACATGTCACCCTGACAGACGATCATCTGATCGTTTTATTACATTTGTCTTGGTAAAAAGACTGATTGATGATGTTGACATGCCACCCATGATGATGTACATTACACCACTGACATTTAGATTGTTGAGAAATCTGTACTTTTAAGATGTATAAGCTCCAAAACAGGCCAAACAAAGCCAAAGGTTAGTTTTTACATGTAGAGTCTAGATGGTAGTTAGCCTTATGGAAAAATCACTTACATGTCATTACAGAACAGACATATGAAAATAAAATAAATTAAATAAATTGTTTGAAAAAGACATGCCCTACCTATGAAATATTCACATGAAAAAATACATGAATTACCAAACACGACAAATAAACAAATATATAAAAATAAATACTTTGAAAAAGAAAAGCACACATGACAAATAAAATAAAAGCATACACCCTAAATGTGAAACATTCATACATATAAATAAATGAATCATTTTAGAAAATCACCTGTAAAAATAACATGAAAAATAAACAAACATATTGACTTGGGGAAAATAATCACACATAAAAAAAGCAAAACAAAATAGAAAATAAGTAAATTACATTAAAAATTAAATTTTTATTGTAAACATTAAATGTAACATTAAACATTAAATGTAAAACTAAATTAATCACGCCAGAAAATCATCTATAAAAACATGAAAATAAGTAAATTATATGAAATAAGCCAACATATAAAACAAACTATTTAAAAAAAATTACACATGAGCTCTCCATGTCAAAAATGAAGTGGTGACAATAAATGAAGTAAAAAAAAATGACACATGTGAAATGTAAATATTCTGTCTGGCATATAAAAAAATCATGTAGAAATAATCATGAGAAAAAAATCACACATAAAAAATAAAACCACCCACATATGAAAAAAAAAATTAAATAAACGCATTACATAAAAACATGCGAAAGGTTAAAACACAAGTAAAAACATGTCATAACATGTTATACATGACCTAGCACGCCTAAACCTCACTCATATGCATTGTGATTATTGCCATATTTATTTTGATCAGTATTTTCTATAAGGAAAGGGAGGAAAGGAGCGTTTCTAAAGACGAGGAACAAGCTAGACAAACTTTTCCTCATTCAGACACACACAGGGACTTAGTGTTATAGATTCGTTATCTCATTAGAAACGATGAACCTTGAAAATCAGAGCAGATATTATATGTAAAAAGCAGCTGAGCTCAGTGTTTGCTTATATCACACTGAACCTACTGGTAGGACCGGTACAGTAACTATTATGAACACAGAATTGCCCCCTTGAATGTGTTTCCTGTAGCATGCGAATGGCATATCCTCTCCACAGGGTCACTGCTGGGTGAAGTGTACGAAAAAGCTGCCTGCAGTGTTTACTCTGGTGGATCACACACACACACACACACACACACACACACACACATACACATAGAGACAGAACTGGCCTTAGATCCTCCACTGGGCTGAGCTGGATTAGCCACTGCTTTGTGTTATAGCAATCACTGATTGACACGAACACAGAGATCTGATAGCTGACAGGAAATTTTATTTGATGTCATATTGAATGGATACAACCGCACGCAGAAACATTTAAAGTAATAAACACACATGGGAGTGTGTATCTAACAGCAACCAACCCATCCTTCACGCCGGGTTCAGGCTGTCCCAGGTAGACGTCAGTCATTCACAAAAGTTGAATTTGGATTAATTTAAGGTTCAGGTAACTCTGCTATTACTCATGTCAGTATTTATGGCTTAGAGCTTCATCCTTTCCAATCCTCAACCACCGCTTATGTCTGACCAAAGGGCTAAATAGTAACACCTGCTGGAGGCCACAAAGCTGCAGCTCAGGTACAACAAACAAACAAAAGGTAGAGAATGAAGGAGAGGTTGGCTCCCGGAGATGAAAGACAACAGCAAGGAGGGCCTTTCTTCTTTTGATGAAAACAAGAATCAGACGATGGAGACCAAAGAGATCTGCCATGTCGTGGCTTCGTTCAAAAGCCACACCTGCTGTTTGCAGTGGCTGTCTCTCCTCTCCCGCCAAACCGAGACGAAACAACGCGGCAATAGAAAAAAAGCTCAAAACTTCAAACAGTCGACTGGTTTCTGCTCATACCGACACACCCAGCTGTAAAAAAAACTGTTTTTAATGCGTGTGTATAGTAGCATTAGAAATAAAGACAGGTTGTTATCACTACGCATGAAAACCTGATTTAACCTATAGGTGATAAGTCTGGGGCATCTGACAGTCCTGTCTAGCTTTGGCCAAGCAGCTAGTACTTTATATTTACATTTCTTTGAAATTTCTTTCCCTATTATGTTGTAGTGATGTGTGATATAGTCATCACTTATCGTTCACACTCATATTTAGGTAATAGTTACACTGTTTGGAAGCACGATATCCGTAGTTGCAGCATACATGTTTGATTAATGTTTGATATTAACATTCAGTGGACACCCAAATCCACTGAAGACATTCTAAACAGAATTCCAACATCATAACCACTTACCCCTTATGCATATATATATATATATATATAAATATACATATGTATATATATATATATATATATATATATATAAATGATCATATTAAGAACTTATCCAAAACACACAAGGAATACTTGAGGATATGGCGTCATCAACAGGGTCGCTGTGTAGATTTCTTCCCTTTTTCTCTCATACCATAGTTATTTAGTCATTTTACATTTATTAGTAACCAACACATCATATGTTTTACTTTGTTTTAATGTGGTTGTAGAGTAGTTGGTGTGGTACCGTGGTAACATCAATGGCTTCCATGTGAGAGACCTGGGTTTGATTCCAGGTCTGGGCAGCCAGTCTGTGCTACACCAATAAGGGTCCTTGGGCAAGACTCCTAACACTATGATGGCCTACTGTAATGCCAGTAACCTTGTAAGTTGCTACTGGATAAGAGTGTCTGCCAAATGCTGTAAATGTAAATGTAGAATGTCCCTGAAACAAGTTCATCCCTGATATTTACATCATATTAATTACATTATAGCAGCTATAAAAATGTCTCCTTTACTTACTAGGGTCTCTTAAAGTACTCACTCACTTGTCACTCACTAAGCCACGTATTCTATTACTGGCTTACGGAGGGGTGCTGAAGTATATCCCAGCACTCATTAGGGGGAAGGTGGGGAACACATTGGACAGGTTGCCAGTCCATCACAGGGCAAAGGTACAGATAGACACACACACACACACACTTACACACACACACACACACACACTGATACCTAGGGGCAATTCCTAGTTTATGTGACTGCATGCCGTTGGACTGTGGGAGGCGGATAAGGGGAGAACATGGAAGTTGAGTCACTCTTCCATGGAGGACTGAGACAAAACACTGATACTGGAGTCACCTTACGCAAATATGAAGTTATTAAAAATATAATAATATTATATCAATGTACTTGCTTTAGATTACGTGTTGTATCATTCAGGTCATCATTACAGGAAAAAACACAAACCTGTCAAGTCAATATGTAGGTGAAATAAACCACATGACCTAAATCTTTTGATTAGTGAAGCTTGTGTGTATTTAAACTCTTAAAAATGGCAGTGTAACCTTTCCAGGAAATGAAATGTGACTGACTAGAACATAGAACATATTAGAAACACTTTCAGTGCGCTTTCATTCATAGTTTTTCAATGACCACTAGCACGTTTGAAAAAACAAATTTGTACCTATGACTATGTCTAAAGAGCTAAGGCGTGCTGGAGGTTGCTTTGAGTATGTCCGGGCTTTGAGTATGTGGTTTGCTTCATGAAGCAGCACAAGGGAGCTGCTGACAGGTTGGGTACTTCTAGATGAATGGGGAAGGTGGGGACAACTTTTAGTGGATTATATTTAGCTGGTCAAGACCTATTCCCTTTTGGTCTGTGCCTTTACAGGTCACAGTTAACACAGTTTACCACATTCATGCTCCTATTCAAACAGAGTTTAGGCTTACCATAATGTAATGCATGAGCTCCTTTTGGAACGTTGACCAATAAACGTTCTGATAGAAAAGCTTTTTGAGGTTAGGGAGGATAGCGCTTTTAAATGTGGTCAAAGTGTGGACATCTACACTTTCTGGTGTACACTCAGTATTGACATTTAGATATAGGCCAAAAGCTTGAGTTAATGCTCACATCAAACCTCAGAATGGGGAAAAGACGTTATCTTTGTGACATTGTTGTTGGTGCCAGATGGGGTGGTTTGAATATTTCAGAAACTGTCGGTCTCTTAGTATTTTCACACACAACAGTCTTAGAGATTAGAAAGCATGGTGCAAACACAATCACACACACACACAAAGCATCCACTAAGCAGCAGTTCTGCGTCAGAAATGCCTTACTGATGACAGCAAGAGGTAAGCAGAAAAATGCCAGAATGGTTCCAGGTGACAGGAAGGCTACAGTAACTCAAATAACCGCTCTTTACAACTACATCGTGTTTGACACCCAATAGTACGAATCGGAGGCTACAGTGGATTCAGGTACACCAAAAATGAAAGATCAGTTAAAGATCAGTTTCTGAAACACTCACACCAGCTTGCTTTAACAAACATGCCACAATGTCCCTATTCTGATGTTTAATGTGAACAGTAACACATAGTATGCACATAGAAGTTTGTATGAATTGTGCCACTGCCACACGATTGGCTGATTGGATAATTGAATAAATGTACAGGTGTTTCTGATATATAAAAAAATGGATGGTGAGCATATATCTGTGTTCTCACTGTTGTTTCATGTCCTCGACTTTAGAGAACACACGCTCACAGTGGTGGGATGACCACATCAAGAGGAGCTTACTTCAATAATCAACAGAACTATAAAGGAAGCCAAGATCAGTAGGCAACAAGAGACTATAGATCAATAAGACTTTAATGCAAAAGGCCAGGTGATGGTATTCCAGTAATACTATGACTTATAATAAAGGCATATATGACAAGAGACCCTAAAGTATGCTTCTTTTTGAAAAAAAAAAAACTTCAATAAATCTTCTTTTACTTGGTTAAATCTCGATAAAAGACTTTTTTAGTACTGAGTCGCCTACTCAGTACTGTTCAGTAGCATACCATATATTTCTAGGGCCAGGATTACTAGATTTGGGTCAGATACTAGAGAAGATCGGTGGGAAAGCACAGATCAGAGATTTACGATAAGAGGACAAACTCTGACCGGTTCCTCAAAGTTCATACGTCTCCCAGGAATATGATACTATCTGCAGGGCCAAGTGTCCTTTGTCACTAAATGACGTGGGACCAGATGCATGAAACATTTCACCATGTGACTACCACAGAAAGCCAGTTGAACAGCACAGTTAAATATTGCAGTGGTGGGCACTCTTATGTTGTCCACACATCTACACACACTTCCTCTTCAGGCCTGATGGAATTGTTTGTGTGTGTACCCAGCAGGAGAAGGGAGTGATTTAAAGGGGTGGCGGTTCTTTTGCTCACTTTGGTGTTGTGGTGTCTGAAGGGGTTCCGCTTGCCTTCAGGGAGGGAAATTAATTTGTAGGCTAAATAGGCTCGTGCACACACTTTGAAACGGTATGTTCCTGGCACTGGGATTATCCCAGGACTACCCAAGTGCAGCTAGGACCCCCTGGCAACCAGACCCTCTATGATCAACCTGTTGGGTAAGCTCATATCCAGGAGTCAATCTGACCCAGCCAAGGGCCAGGGCATGATACCTGCCCAGTTGCCTTTTGTCTGTCTTCTCTGTCTCGCACACACTCGGCTCTCTCAACCCAGAGCAGACAAAAAAAAAGAAAAAAAAAGAGAGAGACCACATTCAGGTTATGTGTTTCAAAATTTCTCACTGCCTCCATTCTGCTGGAGAGCTTTGATTCCTCTCTCCTTCCCTAGCCTCCCTTGTATAGTTTTTTCTTTTTTGTTCTGCCTCAACCATGTCAGCCATTGATGTCCCACCCAAACTTTTTTGCCCCCCTCTTCCCTTTTGATTCCTTTTTGATCCATGGCTACCTGCATGGGGCTGGCTAAAGAGAAGGGGAAAGAGAGAGGGAGAGGGAGGGGACATGGCGTTGACACATAAAACCTGCGTTTCTCAGTTTTCAAATGTCTCATTGAGGCTCTCGCTGGCTTTGATATTTTAAGTAGGTATCACAACAAAGGGGCAACAAATGGCTGGAAAGGTAATGCAGAATATTAAGGCGGCTAATGGCCCTGGCCCTCTAGAGTGGAGTTGGGCCGAAAGGAAAGCCCTGTCCCACGAGTCCTATTCCATTTCCAAGGGGCGGACCCAACTGCCTGGCTGCTTGCTGCCACTGCCCTCTGCATGACAATCATTTGGACATTTTGGCTCTTTTACCACAAGGGCACAAGTCACCTAACTGCACCACACTGGCCTCTATGATCGTTCCCATGCAGTGCAACGCATTCTACATGCCACGGTATTTACTGCAAAGCTGCCTCCCTGAACAGGACCTGTGACTTATCAGGTTGTGAGATGGAAAAAATGAATGAATGGTTCTTTAATTTGAAACTTGCCCCCTAGGTGTGGTGTCAGTATATGGTTTTGTTTGATGTGAATGTTATTTTTCTGAGTGTCATCTCCAGTGGCTTGTTCTATATCACCTTTATGCATACGACTTGTGGCAAATCATAACCCTCTGACTCAAAACATCACATTTGCTATAACAAACAGAACCAATGACTATTACCGTGTACGTTTCAGTATGTTGTACATAGATGTGGGACGCTGATGGTTATGACCTAAAAGGTTCTTCAGCAGACTAATAGTTAAGATGATACAAACGGACAGGCGGCTACAGCACTGCGCAGTAAAATTGTAGTTTTCGCTGTTGTTCTTGTTGCGGTAATACACTCCTGGGTAGTCTGTAGCTGTTGGCTGATATCCAGCTCATTAGTCTTTATTTTGAACATACCACAAGTGAAAAGGTCTGTGAGCTAAATTGGACCTTTAAAGGTCTTTTGTACTCTTGGCTTTACAGTACTATCACACTCACAATCTAAAAATTGCTTGCTTCTAAAGACTGTAATAACCTCAGGACTGCTGATGGCATCTGCTTGCACTCTTCCTCAAGGGTTCTTTGGATGGTTCTCCTTGCAAAGGAAATCCTCTGTTACAGTGTTGAGCAAACGCAAAGCTTTAAGCGTAGTATAAGAGTTTGGTACCCCGAAGGTGTGGAACTTTACCTTTCACAAAGGTGAAGATGCGGCACCATAGTCAGCATGATATGGGAATAGAGTCTTCAAACAGGATGTCCCAGACTTTATTGGGGTATGCAAAGCATTACAGCATCGCACTTCCTCACTGGGAGTTTGAGAAAGGGATTAGTAGCATATGGCTCATTGAACAGAGCTCTGCTTTTCATTAACTAGCCCACCACCCAGCAGCATCTTGCCTGGCAACTAATTTCTGTCTCAGAAAAGCATTCCTGATTTGTGTGTGTGTGGTGCGTATGCACAAGCATGTGAGTCCTGTTGTGGAGTAGTGGGGGAGGTGTCCAAAATGGCACTGACAAAAAGGGAAAAAATCTGGTTTTGGTTTGTGTTTTCATTCTTTTTCCAAAAGCAAAAGTGTCACACTGCCAACAAGACGGTCCCAGCACTGATGCATGGGGATATTAAATACAACACTGCTGCCATTGTTACTGGACATATCGTATGGAAACTGGTGCCATTTGTGGTACCTTTGTGAAGCGCTTGGAAGGACTGAGTGTGGGGAAATGTCCAAAACAAACATGTTTTGCATGAACCATTGAGGACCTGACTTTGTGGCCTCAAGGGTCCAGCTGAAAGATGTCCAAAGTCATAAAGACAATTTATTGAAAACTAAACTGGATTAGTACACTGGTTGCTGTAGCGGTATTGCAGAAGAAAAACAGCATTGTCCTGCGAGTAAGTGGCAGTCACACATTTTACGAAAGCTCCTTCCCATGCTCTATTTTTGGGGTGATCCAACAACACTTAACCCCATCACCTTTGCTGATGCTGACAATGATTCCCTGCCTCCTCGGAGACACATAGCGGGCAAAAGCTCTAAGCTAAACACTGCCTTCCCCTGAAATGCTGGGAGCCTGGATGTTGGAGCATGACTACGCTGACACATTTAATTGGCAGAAAATTCAGGAACCTCCTTGCAAAAGATCAGTGAGTTACGAAGTGTTTTTGGGGTACAAAGTATCTGGGGAGGGCTAGCGACGGAAAACATTAGCATTGCTGTGGTTTCCAGCACTTATGCTTAAATATCATTTGCAGGTTTCCACAGATGCAAATAAAACTGCTCCTGCTGTGAGGTATTTCTATAAACGCAACAAGTTTCAAAACATTGATGTTCTCAAGGCAGAACGTGTACACAAACAAAACGCATCCTCCTTGTTTTCTTAAGATCTTAAAATAGTCTGTTGGACGTTTATGATTTAGTCGTCTAAGCTATTCAAGTTAGCATGTGCTGAAAATGGACATACTGGACATGTATTCTAGGATTACCACCCAGCATGTCAAAAGTATCACAGGACTTCAAGTCCCCCCCCCTACTCCCTTCCCCCTGAAATCAGAGAGCAAGGCCATTGGCCTCTAGCTTTACAGTCTGCAGCTCTGTAACACCTGTTCTCAGCCTGACTGACAAACAATTGTGTCATTATTCACAGTCCAAAAAAAAAGGAGTCTAACCACATCCCCCAATTCCTGCTGGTCCAAGTACCTTGCCAGCTCCCAGGGCCTAACCACAACCCAGGATTTAGGCATGATGACACAGGTTTGGTTTACCTTTTTTTATTGTCGGATATAGCCAAGTACAATGTAATAGGACAAAAGTGGTTACGGAATTGAGACTTTCATCCCGATCATCACCATCATGTCCTCCAGATGTAAATTACTGTTTCAGTACATTTGAATTACTTCTGTCCAAATTGCAGCCTTATAATTTTGCTAATTAATTTTCAAAAGCGAGTATTTTATTCATGCCATTGTATCACGCGATTTTCGAGGAGTTCAAGTTGAAGGGCTTTGAGAGCATCACAAGTGAAAGAAACAATAATAGACCACAATCCAAAAAAATAGGAGTTTTTCTTTTTAGCTTTTGTCACTGAATGGGGTAGGAGAACTGGGGCGGCTGGAGGTCTTTTTTTTCCAATTAAGTCAAAGACCACTGCATACTTTTCATCAATGAATTAATGCAACAACATTAGCTATTCTTTTGGTTTTGACAAGTGGCTACGTCTCCTACAAGAGTTCTAGGTCAAGTCTTTGTTAAAATGTGAATTCAATGTTAATCCTAATCCCCTCTTCAAAGCCAACATTCAAGCCAGTGTTGAGGCAAAGCTCTCGGCTCTCGGCTCAGGCTGCAGCCACTTGGAAATGCATGTTCGGGTCTGCAACAAGTGATACATTTTTCATTAGGTTGGAACATTTATTGTAAGCACATATACAATAACAACAATGCTGCACATTGTTGCTCACGTTTGGGTAGAATTCATTTCATTTTCACCATTTGTTCATTAAGACCGTCTGGTAAGAAATGATTAATGGGTAAAATTAGAGCTTGGAATCAAAGCTTACTATTTGCAGCCTTACAGAAATGCCATGAAGTTCATTCCGGCTTGGGAGAAAACACCTCCCATGGAAACATACCCCCAACATAGCCCACCGTAAAACATTCCCTGTGTATGTGTGTGTTCATTTCTCATAGCCTGGGCTTCATTAGCAGAGTCTAGCACTACACCAGCAACATGTCCCACCATTTCTTTATAAAACCCGGCTTCAGAGCATGTGGTGAATGATTATTAGTGTCATCTGCTGGAATCAGGCCAGCACACCAAGATGAGGTCAATGAATAGACCAGTGCAGTCTCACGATTCGCTGCTCCAACGCTCCAGTCCTGCTATTAATCAGAAATCAGCTCAACACTCAGACAGTCTTTCCATGCATTCCTCATAGAAGATGGACAAATTTGAATCCCGCTTCATGCTCACTATTAAGGCTTTACTGGGCTTATTTTTGAGGAATTTTGTAGGATGCTATTATAGATGGTCACCAAAGCAAATGTTACTTGTAGATGGCTAGAAAGCGGATTCACAACTGTGATTAATGTGCCAAAGGAGTTTGGAAACACATGATCAGAAGCCAGACGTGTCCAAGCCCTAGACAAACACTGAGTAAACATTGGACATTGGACAATTAAATGATTAAAGCATCTTGTTTAAGCCATCTTGAGCCTGGACTTTACTTGTTTGGCAAGTTTAGGGTAGTCTTACCACAATCTTCCACCCCATTTGTGTCATTAGCTTTGGCCTTGTCATTAGAGGGAACACTACAACCACAGGCTTGTGGCTCAAACATGGATCGTGTAGCAGCTAACATTAACTTCTGTACTGGGATCTGGATCTTAAACCACGCTACCACTTTATACCATATATAATGATACATATTACCACAGCAGGTGTAGAAATCCCACCAAACACAAGCCAGTTTCAAATAGTAGGAAAAAACATTCACGTCCGCTGAAGGGACCTGAAAATGCAAAAGAAAACAAAGCTACTCAATTGTACCATGCTAAAACACAGTCAGGACTGTACGCATTTCACGCCTCATATGTAAAAGTCTGTGTGCGGTATGAAATGATGTGAAACCACCTGCCGCATAACATAACACTGAGTTCAACGCTCATTGCCTGCACATCAAACGGGATGCTTTAGCATAGCCGGGCCATGTTGGCTTTAAGACCCCTGAAAGACATCAGTAAATGGCGGCACAGTAATAAGTGCCTTCAGGACAGGCTTCTGTCATCAGCGCAATTTGCCCTCCACAAGCTAACTGTTCCTCCAACTCGATCTTCAGCAAAACCTCCACAGTCCCAGCACAAGTGGCTGGCCACACAGGTCGATCTGGACCACTAAAGACACCTCAGTGATGAATAATACAAGATGACTAATGTCTAAGAACCACATTTTCTGACCCGTAAAATGTATAACGTTGTGAGTTGATCCTGAGGGTTACCGGCCATTGTGGGCTCTGTCATCACACCTGCTGGAAGGCTTACTAGCGTCAACAGAGTGAGTGGGTCATATTTGTATATACAAATATACACATATTTGGCAAGTACAATCAAGTACAACATGCACACTGGTGCTTTATCCAGGTGTGTTAAATTTATTTTAATGTTATGTAATATGTACAAATTTATATTAATGCACTCTAATATGTTATCTTTAACCAGGACTTATATGTTCCGCGTAATTAGTCTGATAATAAATATACTTTTACGTTACGTTTTATATGGTGAAGATTTCTGACAGATGTTTATGTAATGTTCATGGAAGAAATCTCCAGTGTTAGATCTTAATAGACAATAAGTCTTCTGCAGCAGGAACTATAGGACAAAGGATGTTGTAGCTTTCTCAGTAACATGACGAGCTGCATATTTGTCTAATAATAATTTGTGTTATTAATCTGTGATATTTATTTATATTTTGTGTTATTAATTTTTAGGGCGAAAAAAAGTCAGCATATGTCTGATAACAGGGACTAGCTTGTCTCATGGACATTATGCATTGTTAAACATAACAATAAACTGATAAAAAAGTGTTGATTAATAAATTCGAAATTGCAATAATTGATAAACTACACTAAACCTGTCATTGATCGTTTTCTTGTAAGCCTTGTTATGTTTGAATCTTTACATACAGTACAGACTGCATCAAAGCAAATATCCACCATCTTGATATGCGTATTGGACGCAAATGGCCTCCGATATAAAACATTTGTTCATATAAAAAACATTTTAGTACATGATTATTAATTTCAGTCATATCAATAAATGATGAGACAGTACAGGTGACAAGAGAAATTATAAATATATATTTGTATACACTGATCAGCATTAAACCATTAAAGCAATAACACTGATTATATACGATTATGTCATGGCAATTTCACCTGTCAAGGGGTTGGACATATTAGGCAGCAAGTAAACAGTCAGTTCACAAAAAAAAATTCCACAGGCCAAATTGTGATGTCTAGACAACTGAGTCAGAGCATCTCTAAAAGAACAGGTCTTGTGGGGTATGTATCAGTATTTAGTTAAGTATGTTGTTAGTACCTACTTAATGTGGTCCAACTGGTGAACCAGCAACAGAGTCATGGGTGCCCAAGTCTCACTGATGTGTGTAGGGTGTGAAATAATCTGGTCTGGTCCAATCCCACAGAAGACCCATAAGAGGATCTGTTGCTAACATCTTGGTGCCAGATACCACAGCACACCTTCAGAAGCCTTATGGAGTCCTGACGGGTCACAACGGTTTTGGTTTTAATATTATGGCTGATCTGTGTTTATGTATAAAGCACACTTAATGAGTTCAATCGATATCTTTTTGTACATTTTCTACAAGATTTTACTTATAGGTATGAAGATATATTTGTTTGTGTAGTACAAATGCATGCAATAAGAGAAATTACTTGTATGTGGGATATAAAGATTCAGTTGTTGAATGAGAAACTGCTGAAAACCTGGATGAAGCCATGACAAGTGGTCAACTGTATTAATAATACTAGGCATGACTCCCAATATTAATACATAATTAATATATAATATTACAGTCACACATAGTATTACATCTGAATGTAAAACGCAGAATATAAATAAACATAAATACATAAACCAAAATGAATAAAATATTACTAAACTGGTAGTTTGCTGGACCCCACCCCTAATCCTCCACCCCAACCACCCCCTACCCACTTAGTGTTGCGTCAGCCAGCTGTACACCTGTACGGGAAACTTCAGCATCACTTCATTGTCCATTCCAGTGCATTGAGCAGTTCAGTTGCTGCTAGTATGGAGGGTGTGTCCATGAGTGAGCATGTTCAGAGAGGCGCAGAGAAGACAAAGGGGATCTCACAGTAAAAGCCCGGAGAGGGTCCGTATAAATGTCACCGCAATGTTTTCAATAGGAGTCGGGGGAACAATACAGCTTGCAGCAAACACTCCTCAGCCATCCATCTTTTACACTATCAACATGCACTTTTCAAATGCAGTGGCCCCTGCTGGGATCTCCATCCCCTGCGTCAAAGACCTTATATTAAAGGGAAATTAGGTGACATTGAGTTTCAAATGAGTCACTGACAGCTGCTCCGTCACTGTCGGAAGAGCAGTGACAGCATGGCCCTCCTCCAGCGCCCATCACCCAGAGTTCTGCTGAGAGAGAGGTGCTGAGGTTTAACCATGTGAAAAATTCACTGTACCAAGCAAATTGATACCAATATATGGTATACCACTCTTCTTTTACAAGACGTAACACTACATTTTAAGTGATGCTGAACGCTCTCATTTAACCCTAACACTACATACCATTTATAATCATTTTGTCCTGAACCTATGTACAGCTGTTAAAACATTTGCCGGTATTGACTGCTCTTGCTGTCCTGTAGCCACTTTTCATTCCTTAGCACAAACTCCCCTGTGCACCCTGAGCATTCAGTGTGTCAGCCATTGATGGCTTATACAGTTACAGGCCACCACAATCATTTTACTGTTAGAAGGTGCAGAGCGCTCCACTGTCCTCCCAAAAGGTATTTGAGACCTGCAGGAAAGAATCAAAGGGCTGCACAGGTATAAGAAAGGACTATCTGGTTTCAACAAGTGTGGGAGAGAGAGAGAGAGAGAGAGAGAGAGAGAGAGAGAAAGAGAGAGAAAGAGAGAGAGGTGGGTTTAACTTGTTGAAGTGCTGCTGGCCGACCCAGACAGATCACACACTGATCTGTCATTAAGATTTATGAAACGTGTGTGTCATGAGTGAGATGATCTGTCTCAGGGGCTCTGAAATCTGTTAAGGGTGTTGTATCTGAATCGGTTCAAAGCAAATAAAAAGTGTCCTTTGGCATGTTCGACCACAGAGAAATTGGGCGTGACCTTACCACAGACGGAAAATGAATCCAGTGCATTTTACATCACAGCCTACAAAGTGGAAAAGGTGCAATGAGGCAGTGAGGACAAAGTTTAGGATTCTTTTAAACATCATTAACACCTTTCTGCGAAAATGGGAATGTTAATGGAGCTGATATGTGATTAGTGTTCTTTGGCAATGCAAAAATGGCAAATGTGCAAAAAATGTCAATGTTACAATGTGCAAAATATGTAGCCTATACGCTCATTTGAACAGAAGATAGATAGATAGATAGATAGATAGATAGATAGATAGATAGATAGATAGATAGATAGATAGATAGATATGCTACATTCAGACTATGTGTACATGATATGGCCAAAAGGGGTTAATATCTCTCCTGGATCAACCTGAACTAATGAGGCTGGTCTACGGGAATAAAGTGCTTGGCCAATTTGTTTGCAATGCGTTCCAACTGTACTCCGTTTTTTTCCCTCTCACGCGCTGACAGGCAGGTGAGATCAAAGCACCCGCTGAACAAAAGGGCCTCAGCGGCGATTTGTCGCGCGGACGAGAGGCAGGGGAGTCTGGGAAAATGGGAGTAGCTCGAGCCCTGTCCTTCACATCACCAAAAGCAAGAAATCTTACCATAACAAAAGATACAACAGAACGTTTTTGGAGCTCATTTCGATTTTGGTTCGGCTTATTAGATTATTGGTGCCTCCTTTTCTGCTGAAGCAAGAACTAGTGACTGTTGACCTCTGGTTTGAGGTCAAAAGGGGTGCCATTGTGTACAGAATTTCAGAGAATTTGGAGAGCAATTAGGGAAGGCTCTGAAGAGCTAACTTTTATACTTTTATGAGGACTTTTATGACTTTGAGGCAGGGGAGTTTTTTTTTCCCTTTTAGAAATTAGTCAGCATTTTACATTACATTATAGCATATTCTGTTTAATTTATTATAAAATATAATATTATATGGCATTTATAGCATCATTAAGCAAGCTCTTTTATCCATAACAACTTACAGATATGAAGTCTCTATCAGTCTAAAAAACAATCTAAAAACTCTCTCTCTTTGTATATATTTAAAGACATAGTCAAAGACAGTTTTGCAGTTTCGCTGTTGTTTTTCCGTTAAATATCTTCTCGTAATTATTATAAATAATCAGAAACTTTCGGCAGCAAAATATAAACTCTGTACATATTTAATTTACACACTGGGACGTAAACACTGACCTGCATAAAAAATATATTTCAACATGATATGTATGGATTGCACATGCTCCCATCTTTAATGTTCGCCACCAAATAATTAGCAGTAAAAAAAGTAAATATGGCCATATGAGTTAAATCAAAATGATATTTTGTACAGTACTGGACAGACAGACAGACTAACAGACAGACAGACAGACAGACAGACAGACAGACAGACAGACAGATAGATAGATAGATAGATAGATAGATAGATAGATATTTTCTTGAATATTTTAGTATACTGGTACACCAACCTGGATATATAAAATATCCTGTATATAAAATCTGTATTTAGCTTTACTCCATATTCAAAATGTCCTTTTATAAATATACTTACTCCACATTATAGTATATATATAAGGCTGCAAAAACGGTTGAAGAAGCAAATCTGCAATTAGCCCTTGTTTAAGTGGGCCACTGAGATAAAGTAAAGTTTGAGTCAGTGAAGACCCTCTAATTATGAGGAAGTGCGCACTTAACGTTATCGCACATCTCTTGTCCTCTTCAGTGACAAGTCAGGGACTGAATACACCACTAATTCAGACACCACTGTAGGCCTGTAGCATTCTGTTCATTTGGGTATATGTGTTGACTTAAGGTAGGACAGAGCACTGCTGGGATTTGCCTATAGAGTCGACCTTAATAGTGTGTAAATGTAATATACATCTCTCTCTCTCTCTCTCTCTCTCTCTCTCTCTCTCTTTCTCTCTCTCTCCATGCAATACCGGCGCAAAATCAGACAGCTCCTACTGATTATTACTGCGAGACTCGGTGGGCGGCTGTGGGCTCGTAATTAAAATGCTTCTAGAAAGAAACAGGCCGACCACATCTGAAGTCCCGCCTTCTGTCAGGATTAAACCACATCACAGCAGCGTCTCTCTTTCACACACACACACACACACACACACACGTTCATGTACCCTGGTGGGTCGATACCCGACTGTATGTATGTGTCTAGCTGTGCGTAATGCGCTCATGACCAACCAGTATTTTCATTTTTTTTTTAAATTATATAATGTGTCCAAACAATGATGTATGGACATGGAAAGACCTATTAAGAGCGCACTCCCTGGAGGTTTTAAAGCATGCGTGTTCTCTATAGCAAGCGCCGGTGTTACGCCAAAGGGCAAGCACATTTGTAGATGATGGTGCTAATTACGAGAATGGTAACCATAATGTGACCAAGATGGAAGCAATTTAGGCAGGAGCCATTTGTGCGTCGCGCTTCCACCCACTTCTGCAGCTTCAGCCTACAGCTGAAGGGAGTTTTTTTTTGGGTCTTATGCGTGCAAGAGTGTATATTCGAGCATGGTTGAGAAAACGTAGCCTGAAAAAATAAATTTATATAAATATATGTATATATGTATACTATAAATATAGGAGGATAAAGAGGTGCGTTCTTGGGGATTGGTGTTTCATCATTTGGTGGGACTATAGACAGCAAGTCTGGACTACACTGCCGGATGTTCTTTCCTCACAAGTCAAGGATACCCGTATGCTCTTTTTGCTCTGATCCTCTCTGGACTGTCATGAAGGACAAAAAAGGTCTCGATCGGTCGATTCTCTCCAGTAAAAGCATCCTATACTCCCCCCTTCCCAACTGGGCCTTTTATGTGTAAGAATATCCGACATGATGCTCAACGGAGGAATGCAAAAAAAATGGGTTTTTTTCCTTCAGGGTGTCATTGCAAAAGGAGATCAAGTCCGACATCGTGAAACACCAAAACGTGTTACTAGACATGAGTGAACGTCTAGGAGCCGTTATTTCTGCGTGGGAGTGTGACGAGGCAATACAGTGTCGCTCCTACACAGTTATTTTTATTTTATTTATTTATTTAGGCTACAAAATATGACTATGAAACAGTTGTGATTACTAAACAATTTAAAATGCATTTAAAAAAATACACACGCATAATGCAATATTAATAAAACATGATTAATACGGAATAATAACAACAATAAAATAATAATAATAATAATAATAATAATATTTAATACAATATTTTAAAAACAGGTAGGCTATTTTTTTATGTTTCCCAGAAACAGTCTCTAATTTCTCACGCATCTGTTTCAGATATATAGTCCAAAAAGCCCCATGTATACACGTGTGCATGGTCACATTACTGTTAAAAGTGGTGAAATTGATTTTTGACAGTGGTTCAAGCCCGAGGATGATGCTTTTTATGCTGTTTATGACCACAACGCATGACTGTTGGATGCAGCTGCAATTTCTGGCTCTTTTTATAAGACAAAAATCCGCTCACTGCGTGTTATGCGTGTTTTTCCTTTTTTCTTTTTTATTTTTTTTGCACTGTGTGTAATGCTGTGTAACTTTATCCTTTACGCTGCAAACCCTCTCGGTTCACACAACCATGATACCTTTGCCACCCCTTTTCCTTTGTATCAATTGGTCGGGCCTCGGGCCATTGTTGCGGTGAGTTGCCTTTATTTCTGTGCGCGCGCGCGCACGCACACACACACACACACACACACACAGTCGATCAGTGGAAATCTCACGACAGGCCTCCCTGTGAAATCCACTGGCTCTTTTTTTCTCCTCCTCCTCCTCCTCCTCCTCCTTCTCGTAGACCAGATTAGCCCCAGCAGCCTGCTTGGAGAGAGAAAGAGTGAGTGAGAGAGAAGGAGAGAAGGAGAGAGGGAGAGGATAGGAAGGACCTATGACCACCGCGAAGAGGAGCCCACGCTGCTGTCACCACGCCGGCTCTAATAAATGGCCACGGCCATTCCAAGGCCAGATTACGGCAGATTAAAGAGGGCACGGTGGCACGCGTAAACTTTCCGCGTGTTCCCGCTAAGCGTCTCAGCTGCGCTTCGGCCGTCTTCGCGCTTGGACGAATCATGATGCTGCATCTTTGATGGGACCCCGAGTGGAGGCTCTCTGCAATCCTGCGTGGTTTTGCCCGTGTCCTACCATGCCACAATGCTTATAATTCAACTCGTGGTGTTGCTCAGCGTGTTGTTGTTCGGCGGCGCGCGGGGCTCGGCGGGCTCGAAGGCGCAGCCGTGTACCGGGACGCAACCGTGTGACCCAAGGCACCGGCGCGACGCTGGAGGACGCGGTGGCGTTTACGAGCACCTCGGAGGCGCGCCGCGGCACAGGAAACTCTACTGCGCTACTAAATATCACCTACAGATACACCCGAACGGGAAAATAGACGGATCTCTAGAGGAGGACAATCCTCTGAGTAAGTACATGATGTGTAATATATTTTATTGGGTGTAATTTTAAATCACGTGTTGGCACCGGTAATGAGACATGTGCTACAGAGTCTTAAAGTCTCCGATTAGGTCATAATCGTCAATTGCTGAAATGTTTCCGGGGGTTAAATAAATAAAGCCAAAACGAAAACTCGATGGACCATTTGAGTGTCAGAGCAGAAATAATTATATATGAATACTGACTTCAGGAGAGGCGCAAAACTGGAGATGTTCCTATATTTATACAGATCTATCTATCTATCTATCTATCTATCTATCTATCTATCTATCTATCTATCTATCTATCTATCTATCTATCTATCA
>JAOVVF010000004.1:5028222-5050480 GCA_028565595.1 Duopalatinus emarginatus
AAATCCCAGGATTGAACCAGTGATCTTCAGTCTTATTTATGGACCACGTGTCATCCATTGCTGTGGTATAAGAGGAATAAAGCTTCCATGACATGCTGTTATCACCACCCAGCTGTTGATTATTTTTCCCATAAGAACACACCCCTTAAAAGTATATTTTCCACTTATGACTAGTTAAATGTACTCATTATAATTCTTCCCCAAACAAACATTAAAAATGACTGCTGTAAAAGAGAGAAATCAGACAAGGTAAGACAATCGGTTTTGAAGCTCAACTTTAATTCTAGCTAACATAATGTCTAGAACGGGTCTGCGAGTAAAGATTGTGCATTTTGGACCAGCAAAGAAAAAAGAAACACACATGAAGTGACATTTTATTTCTGGGTCATCACCACATCTACTAGAGTGTTCCTTGATTAACACCATTCAAGACTAGAAAGACTAAAAAGAGCAACTGCTCTTATTACCAAGACACAAAGCCAAGCTCTTTAGGGTTTGGGGGTAAAAAAAAAAAGAGGATGCAACGATGTCTCTGACATTGTCCAAGTCAACTCCTCTTGCACATTCAAAGGAAAAACCTGGGTGAAAACCTTCACACCAGCTTGTCTTTTCTGTTACATTTATTTATTTCTGTAAAAACCTATATGTCTTGGCTTGTGAAACATGCAGCTCGTTTGTCTTGAGGTAACAAACATTCCTGAAACTATACAGAGGATATTGTGTGGTTTTGTCCCCCTGGGTCCTGGGTTAGCCAGTAGCTCACCCTATAACTCCAAGCTGCACCTCTTTATATAAAAAGTACTATCTCCAGTCACAATGCAGGACACATAGCAGCACCATGTCTATGGCTAAAACAGGAAAGGGTTCGGGAAAGGGACATCATTTTGATGCTTAATATAAAAGAGTTGTAAATTTTTTGGAAATATCCCATGAAGGCAATATGAAAAAGCAAAAGGACTACTGCTGGTTGCATCTACATGCAATTTATTGTGATATTGACACATGTGGTGTTAACATGCCAAGCTTTCGGTGTTCAAAGCAACATGGGAGCCATGTTAAATTACTACAACACTATGGCTTTGTAAAATTTCACAAATTCATATCTGCTTTCAATCTGAACAAAAGCTTCATAAATACATTTAGACTAAGCCACAAGGGGCCTAAAGGCAGGGGCATAAAAAAAGTCTCTTTTAATGAAACAGTTAAAAACTCAAATGAGTTATATAATCAAGTGTTTATGGCACCAATTTCATTTAATGCGTTTGCTCTCATTTCTTTAGTCTCTCTTTCCTTTTTCTATTTTTGTTTTTGCACATATCAGGACCCAGAAGGAGACTGTAATGTATAATGGGTGTCCAATTACCAGACCAGCAGACAATGAATAACAAAGTAAAACAAAAAAAACTGAACTGAGGAAAAAAAAAATCATTACTAAATCATGACTTGTTGAGGTATTGTGGGTAAAAACAGGAACATTTTTGTCTATTTTTTCTTTTTTTTTTTTTGGAATAGCGCAGAAATCACATTAATAAAAACTGATCACATAAAAAAAAAACTACCAAAAGAAACAGATGTCAATATCATAATTTTCTATGAGAAAATTAAAAATCTATGGCAGTATATTGACATTATACATAGACAAAACCAAAAAATAGCAGCAAAAACAAGACAAGAGAACAAAGCATGTCTTTTCCTTTTTTTTCTTTTTTTTCATTCAAAGTTTCAGACTTGCCGGAAATCCACCATAGCAGCTAAATATGAGGAGTGTGTGCTCCCGTGTTCTCTTCTTTTTCTCATTATACAAACACCTTAGTTTAGTTCTGCAGTTACGTTCCGATGTCCAGGCGTCACCCCTTTTAACGTCTCACTCCGCCGCCTCTAACGTGCGTCTTCATCCCTGTTTACTCCTCCGTACTGAGAGTTGAGAGAGACCATTATGTCTTGGGGGTTTGTGCAAAATCTTCTAGAGGCCACAGCACTTTGTTTTCTTTTGTATTTCTTTTTGTTTGTTTCTCATCCAGAGTTTGTCAGCTCTGACATAACTATGGTGCTTCTCGGATCTTCCGAAAAAAAATAAAAAAAATAAAATCACACAAGGTAGCAAACAGTCTTGCATTGAGCACACTTAAATACTCAGGCATCCTGTTGTCGCGTTCCGTACTGGCCTTATATGAGGGGGGAATAGAACAAAAATAAATAGTTCTCGATCTCTGTCATAGCTATTTCTTCTTCTTTTTTTTCTTTTTTTTTGCTGATTTTAGTGTTTTATGAGTGCGCCTGGAGCTGAGCTGCGGCAGGTTTGCGTGGCTCGCTCTCATCGAGATTGCACCTCAACATTCTCCAGCATCCATCTCAGCCAGTAGGATAGTGACAGCTGCTGTAATGCTCCTCTACTGTTCTGAGAATCCATTTCTTTTTCCAACACTCCATTTCTTTCTCTCTCTCTCTTTCTAACCTATAACACCATAAAGAGACCTGCTCCATGCTGCCGACAGGAAATAAACCTGTTGTCAAATCCTACTCCATTCCATGTTTTTTTTTTTTCAGTTTTGTTTTACAAATGTGGATTTTTTTTCATAAGTCAGCCTTACAAGACGGACTGAAAGTGCTTTTTTAAAAAAAAAATGGAATGGTTTTAGATTATAATACATAAATCTAAACAGAAAGTAGACTGTGGATTGCACTGCGAATGTAACATAGGAAGCGGGTAGGAGAGAAGCTTATTGTGTCACAACCAGTGATAGCGTTGGCTGTGAGGACAATCAAACAAAGAAATGGGGGGAATGGAAATGGTTCTGTCTGGTGTTAAGTTAAAGCCTTAGCTTTGGCAATCCACAGGCCTCTAAATCATAACATAGAATAACACATGCTTAACAAAATATACTAAGGTTACACAAGCCATTTTGAAAGAAAAAGAAACATGTTAGGGATTTTAAAAGTCTAGACAATAGAATAAAGTGACTAAATGCATAAGCAAGCGGGGATACATACACATGCCTAGACTGCCAAAACAAAAACAAAAAAAACTGGGGTGACTGTTAGCATGTGTGACATTATACTAGCTAAAAGAAAGAGATAAAAGAAACAAAAAATAATGCCTCTTCTCTTTCAAATAATGGTTATTGATACACTTGAAATAAAATTACCAAACCTATTTACTTGTCTATAGATCAGACAAGTACAACTACATAAATAATATATGCAGCCGTTGCAATTGAAAAAATCCTAGAATAACTATACATTTTTTGTCTTTTTAATGTGAAGAGGGTTTGAAAAAGAGAGAAATAAGCTATGTGGAAGGGATGATCGTTTTTTTTTTTTTTAGTCCTTCCCTTGTCCTCTTCTGGTGGTCCTAGCCAGCAACAGCCCAATCATGAAGGCCACTAGGGGTGCCACTGAGAGGTCAACAGTGAGGGCACTCTGAGGGGCTGATTAGGATTGGTTGAGGTGTTTGTGTGGGCTCTGGTGGTGTGGGGGCTGTGTGCCCTCTAGTCCCATGAAGCCTCTGGTCAACGCCCATTACCCCAATGAAAAAATAAGACTCTAGACGAAGGCCGGCACCCTCAGATGTTAATGTCCCTGACGTCTGTAGGAGTGCATGAGAGATCCACATCCTCCTCCACGCGTTTGCTTTCTGTGGAGATGCTTTGCTGCTGTGCCTGCCTCAGACTGGACTCCAGCAGAGATTCGATTTGCTCCTGACATGATCGAAGACAGTCCTGTGGAAGGAACCAGAAGTGTTTAGTATCAGATTCATTGTTGGTACTGAGACAAGTTGTTTTGGGGAAATAAAACAATGAGCAAGTGTGTGACTTACTGGGTCACTCCTGATAACTTGTGACAGGTAGTTGGTGAGGTTCTGGGAGGATAAAGAACTGTCGGCACCCTTCAAGTAGAGTCCCTGCACAGCTGCGGCAACGCTTCCTGCTGCGATCATCGAGGGAGGGCTTGCGATGAAGTTGACATCTGCGGATCACAGAATTTATGCCATTTTGTTAAGAGTCAGCCAGGCTGAGCACTTGATTTAGACATGTGACGAGAATCAAATGGGAACAATGCAAAACCCACTGAAACTAGACAGCCAAAAGAGGAAACCCGCAGTTGGGGGATGTTTCTGGGAGGGCTCATAATGGAGCATAGCATGACTAAATCACAACGAGGGCGGTCATGGCAGGGCAAGAGACATTCTGTGACATTTTGGGGTGACATCAGACTGGGATGCTAGGCGTTTAGGGGTTTTGGGAGGTAGGAAGCTTTGCTGTAGGTCCAAGACTAGTACCCCCACCCCTACTCTGCCTCTCTTACCATGAAACAGAATCTCTCAAAGCCATTACCGCAAACACACAAATATATCTTTAGTGCAGCACAACTAGAGCATATAGATCTTAATATCCAAGTTATGTTCCCAAGAATATGACTTCCTTCTACATGGCTGCAATGTGAGGGCTTGTTTAGTGGTAACTTGTCTTCCCACACTGCCTGCATGAGAGGGAAGACATTATAAATCAAAGTAGGGACTTTTCCCCTCTCTCTCCCTCTCTTACTCACTCACTATGGGTTCTGCCCACACATGGAGAGCGCAGCAGCGCAACACAACGGCCCCTCTTATAGGTAGCAGTATACCATTGCTAGCCCAGCGACGAGAGGGCAACTGTTAAGACAAATTGAACATAAAGGCACGGGAGCCATCACCGAAATCTATTCATGATCATTGCTAGCCCCCTTCCTTACTACCCACCCAAGCACAATCTTCCTGGCTGCTATCCCAGGCCACTTCCCAAAAGACATTGAGGTCATAAACATAAAAGGGGTGCGAGCTGCAGTGATACCCACCATGTCAAAAGAAGGACAAAGGAAGAATGAAAGGGCTAAAGCGGAGAGATTCCTTCCTGAGACGTTAAAGGCTATTTCAGACAGACGATAAACTGACCATGAGCTGAATAAAATAGGTTACATAACAATAGAGTGTGATGGGGTTCCACATGTCACAAAGCAAAAAAAGAAAGAAAAGAAAAAAGAGGATCTTTTGGGGGAAGAGTTTACGCAAAAAGCAGATGCATGCTCCACTCACGACATAACTCAGCTCCACTGAGCATGTTATATATCTCCTGCATTTCACAGAGAATGACCAGATAGCTTCCTCTTTTTTTGGTCAAATGCTCAGAGACTGTGCATTAGCAGACTGCTGCTGGGAAGCTCTTGGGCCTCTGCAGAGGCATGGTGCAGACACAGCAATCACCACAAAAGGAAACAGACTTCCTCTCACTCGCAGACGCTCACGTCAGTTTATAATACCTCTGGACAAGGAATTAGCTGCAGTTCTTTCCACCCCAATAAAAAAGTCTTTCTGATTGCAAATTGAAAAAGGAAAACAGAACTAATGTTTCTACACACTCCATTTAGATTTTTGCAAGTGTTTAAAAAAAAAAAAGAGAGTCATTTTGCACACCACAAATCTACACACGTCAAAACGAAAGCATGATGACGCATACCTGTTGCGCAGAGAGCCACAAACGTCTGTGCGTGTTTGCGCAGAATCTGCTTGGCGTTCTGATGAATGGGCAGTTTGGTGAGAAAATGTTCAATGAAGTCATGTGGCGTCACCGAAGCTAGATCCCACTTCAGCTTATTCAGTACGATTAGCTCCATTTGCTGCGAGGAAGATAAAAGGGCATGACATTGACATAACGGGCCTTAAAAGTTGCTACAGAATTTTTATTTTTTTTGCTCATAAAGCATTCGGTCATTTGGCCTCTAGATGGTGTCCTTCCTCAAATGGACTTATCTGCTCCAGACTTAGGCTACTCAATTAGGGGGCAATTACAAACTACAATGATTTGATTGATTTTAAAGGGAAGCGTGCAAATAATGACTCATGCCTGTATGCATTGCTCAACTTGTCCGTCTTGCAGACTAAGTCTTTGCAGACATGTCCTGTACAAAATGTCGCAAAGATCCAAACTGGTGCAGGACAAAATTACTTAATGAATAAAATATTAACAGATAATTACCAATAGTTCACAGGGGCGGATGGAGTTGTCTGTGTATATGCAAAGCTTCTCAGCTGTTAATGGCACGGTTTCCTTCATTTTGGAGGCCAAGAACATGCAGGCGGCTCCCAGCAGCTGCAGTCGCGTCTTTTTA
Source organism: Duopalatinus emarginatus (assembly GCA_028565595.1). Classification (NCBI taxonomy): domain Eukaryota; kingdom Metazoa; phylum Chordata; class Actinopteri; order Siluriformes; family Pimelodidae; genus Duopalatinus; species Duopalatinus emarginatus. The sequence goes on from JAOVVF010000004.1 coordinate 5,034,367, forward strand.
GTGTGTTCGACAGACAGAAACCTGTCCAAGTAGTTCATGGCCAAAGGGAAAACCTCCTCTTCACATTTCTGTTCTTCACATACCTGGAGGGAAACGTATAAGAATATGGCACTTGAGGCATAAAGCCAGTCTAACAGCTTAAAGAGCTAAGAAAGTGCAGTATTATAATTAGGGAAAAAACTTAAAATATTGCAATAACAAAAACTTTTTTCATGCATTTGGCCTAAATTGAAAAATCAAGTCATAGCACAAAGTTTCTCCTGAATCTAATGTAAAGCATGCCATGCTTGTCAAAGAATTTGTCGCATTCAGATGATTGATCATTAAATGAAATATAGTGCAATGCATTTACCGAATCGATTGATGTGTGCATAAAGCTTTAGGTTGATTGTAGACAAGTTGAAGTTAGCAGTAGATGCTAGTCGTTGCTTCCTAATAGCTACACAAAGGTGGCGTCCGGCGCCTGGTTTTCGAGAGCAATTTCTAGTTCGTCATCTTTTCAAAAAATATTTAAAAATATAATAAAATTATTTCGACGCTTATAAGTTACATGAAAATGTTCCGCCAGGTATATTCTATCGATCCCAACTAAGTTGTATAGAATTAGACAACGAAAAGTAAGTGAAATTAATTTAATTTTGCAGGGTGTCCGCGATGATGCGGAGCATGCCGCATTTACACTCCGCACACATTTCAAAAATTAATATAAATTATTCTAGTGGACAAAATCGCACATAAAGCACATGTAAATCCAGAGTAACCCATAAGGATCATAATCCGAATATTTATATCAGGGTTTTGTCGTCGGAAACGGAGTAAATACCTTATTTATACTCCGACCTTCAGGGACGTTGTGCATGAGGCATGGCGAAATGAAACAAAAGTTTTCACCTATAAATATAAAGTCTACCAGTCGGAACCGACACTAACTTATACATATGGCTTAAAGGTCTCAGCCTGAGCGACAATATGTAAGAAATGTCAATGTTTAGGCGTTTTGTGAATTTTTAAGATATTAAAATAACTTCTCCACACGACAGCAAAGATGGCGCATAATAGGCTACTGGCACGAGTGGGATTGCATACGTGTACATTGATATTAAATTGAAATAAATTCGAGTAAAATACATTTCACCTTACTTTGGATTAAAACGAAACGAAGCACAGAAAGTGTAAAGAAATCTACACATGATGTTTAAGGGGAAATGGCATCACCTGAAGTGTGGGCAATATTCCGTAAAGCAGATAAATAAATATATATAAATATATATGTATAAAAAGGCAAATCGTGCCATTCGGCATTAATGACAGTGTTTCCATGGTAAAAGAGGAAAATGATTAGAGATGGACAGATTACAAAAATATCTCTGTTACTAATAGGCCTGCATTAGAAGATCGGGTCCAAAGAGCATAAGGGACAATCATCTTGAGACAAAGTTGTGTAATGTTAACAAATGTCGGGCTATACAAACCTCTAGCATCCATGTGGAGACGATTTTCCTCATTTTGGGTACAATTTCTTTCTGCACGCATTTGAAATAATTGGGTGAGGGGAGATAGTTTTCCTCCGCTTTCAGCATTGTCTGTAAAACTCGATCGTTCAACAAGTTGGCGTCGTGGTAAGCTCTTCTTATGGTATCCACCTCGCAGCAGAACAGCTGGTGCTCCATGGCTTCGGCGCTGACTTTGGCACGGAGGAAGGAGAAGAAAGAAGAAAAGAAAAAAAAAAGTTGAGTGAAAAAGAGCAGGAGGAATAAAAGAGTCTCTTCTTGTCTCGGTGAAGGACGGAGGTTTGTGCTGATGCCGCTCTCGCCCTCTCTGCTGCTCGCAAGCCACTGAACAAGTCTTGCGCCGCGTTCCGCCTGACAAAACTCCCTTTCTGTGCGAAGCAGCCTGTGACGTGCCCTGTTGTTAAGGGAAGATCAAAGCGTCAGCAGCGGCCTGTGTGTGTGTGCGTGTGTGTGTGTGTGTGTATGTGAGAGAGAGAGGGGCAGAGACCCACACACACAGAAAGAGAAAGAGAGAGAAAGAGAGAGAGGCTGTCTGCTTGAGGGGTAGAAAAGATAATTCTTAAATGACTTTTTTGCGGTCCTTCCTATTGCCCCCAGTCTGAAAATGGGAGGTCCTTTTTTTTTTTTTTTTTTTTTTTTACCCCGGGTGGCGAACGGCGGTGGGGTTGAAAAACGAGGGGGTAGGCAACAGAGGAGGAGCGAGGGGGCTTTTTCCTAAATGATGGGGGTAAAAAGGCTGTTTAGTGAGTGGTGTGAACATGTGCACTGGTACAAAGAGTTGCTAGGGGGCGGTATGAGTAAATCAGTAAGACTATAATCGTCCCCAGTCTCATTAAGCGACACACTGCCCTCAACTTTTTTTTTTTTTTCAACTTGTGAGACAACTTTTATTTACTTGGACGTGTAAAGTTTTTGCTGTACAAGTTTCAACCAAGGTTCAAGTTTCTGTCAGGATAACCTTAAAACCATTATATTTTATAAATAGTGTTTTATATATCATAAACAGTAGTTTTAGATCTAAATCTGGTGATTTATGTGAATATTTATATAAAAAGTTTTAAAACTCAGAAGTCTTTTGTCCCACACTAAGAAAGAGGAGGACACAGAAATGAGCCTAAACCAATGAGGGGAAAGTTGAGTTGCCAGGCAGAATTTCTTCTTTCTTTCCTTCAAGTATTAACTCCAAACATCATTTTATTACAAATATTTAGCACAATATTTTATTGTTAGCAGCCATAACACAGAAATGTAAAAACTAAAAAAAAAAGCATATCTATATATATATATATATACTATAGTACAGTACAGTACAGTATAATATAGTATAATATAATATTATATTATAATATTAACAAACATTTTAAATACATCTCTAGTGATATTGTTCTCCAAAAGTTTATTGTACTATATATATTTTTTCAATGATTAGCATGACATTTTACTAAGAAAGCGAAGCGAGTTAAAACTTGTCTAGTGTTAACAGTTTTGCTCAAATAGGGGCGCTCTCACTTTAAAGACCTCAGTGCTGTCGCTTCAGGATGAATTGAAGCCTTTCAAATTCCTCGCATTCCTGTCGCTACGCTCTCGAGTACCGTATAACACCTAATATACACCAACCCCCATTAAAAAAAAAAAAAAAGTTACCTGTTACTTTGTACACTGACATCTATTTTTAATTCTGAACAAAACTTTAACTAAGGACATGTGAAGTGATCTAAAGTAGAAATAATTATTTTTAATTTGAAAACATTAATCACATAGATGATTATAACTGGTGGAAATGTTTTATTTTATTTTATTTATTTTTATGAACTTTTTTTGCGTCAGAGAAACAAAGACTCGCAAAGAGTTGCTTTAATAAAAAATTAACACAAATGCATAAATGATATTTAAGTTTGCAGTATCAAACTGTAGTATTTTATTCTGCATTAGTATCAGAGTACACAGTACTATTATTTATTCTTTTGTTATCCAGAACTGCGTTACTACACTTTCTCAAGAACTGTCTATTTAATATATTTAGATTTCTAATGACAGGTTTCTGTCTATTAGACATAATTACTAAAAAAACAAACCAATATTTGTAGATATATAGATATACAGACATACAGACAAATGAATGAATGAAAATATACTACATTATATTAGATACAAATATACTATACTATATTATATCAAGTCTACTTGAAAATAACAAAACACCTACAAAACATCAAGCAACTTTCTGTCTTTCTTTCTTTCTTTTTTAGAATTTTCTTTTATTTAGCACCCACATTTTGTAAAAGTTTTGCTCGGTGTTAGAACTACTTCAACACAGAAACATGCAGGGCTTTGTTAAGGGTCAGACCATGTGAGTTTTTGCTTCCACTCCTCTTATGGTCATTACGGTAAGGCTAGGATAGGAAGTTTAAAGGCCTTGGATAGGAATGGATAGGAAGTTTAAAGGCCATGCACATGCTCCTTTCATCACAGACAAATCTCAAGTTTTTATTTTTTTAATCAGAGAGCAGCCAAAACCCTGAAAGAACTGAAATATATTTCATTTAAAATGTATAGTTTTATTTATAGCTTATTAAAATAAGCATGAACACGTTTCCCATTTCTTAAAATAAAATAAAATAAAATAAAATAAAACTATAAACAAATACATATTTTTTTTTATTTTGATTTGTATTTAGATAGCTTTAGATAGTTCAGTGTCATCTTATGTCATGTATTTATTCCATGATTAGTACTAATCATACTAATCCAGTTAATACATCCAGCCTGTTGCATGTTTATTAGTTGGCAAGGCCTCTTTTTAATCACTGATTTGAGTCACAGTGTTATAAATCTTTAAAATGAGCTTCTGGAAGTGAATATTAATTACCAATAATAAGTGGATGAAAATCTGACACATAATAGGTTACATGTTAAGTATTGCCACTTAGTGTTGTAATAGAAATACTTTATTATAAGAATTTTATTTAAAGAAAGCAAGTCCATAACAGTAAGGCGAGGTACGAAGACCCCTTATTTCGCACCAGGCAACCCTGAGGCAGAGGCTCAGATACACTCTCCATTGATCTGTGTAGTAAGATATTTAAAGGGTACACATATACTAGTATATTTACTTAAATGTGAGGGTTAGGGCATAATAAATAACTCTCTCCGTACCACCTAAGGGCATCGTCAGACCTGTAGAACGCAGAAGATTAAGAAACAAAAGGACAAAAGATGGTCCTTATTTGAGGCTTCAAACAGAGTGCCTGTCTAATTGCTGCTCAGTGCTCAGCACCCTTCTCCTCCACCCGGCAGCCCCATCTCATGCCTTTCAGCCCCAAATCGGGCCCATTGTTTACACTGCAATCTCCATGTAAATGAAATTATTTGCAGGCAGGGGCACAACACACAGGTTACTGTACACAAAACTGTGAGTCTGAATGGTCTTTCATTTGTCAAACCATCCTCACAGTGTTTAAAATGTATTTTTGAAGGATGAGGAACTTCTGCTTTCTTTTTGACAAAGTGATGCAGAATTGGTATACATTTCGTTTATAGACATGATGAGAAATTTCTCTCCGGAAGTGAAATCGTCTGACATGGGCTAATATGTGATATTCAGCAGCCAGTTAAACATTTTCTATAACATACATCAAGAAAATCATTTGTAATTAAATTTACAAATTTAAAGTTTTACCAAAACAACACCAGTAGAGTTCCTTATATAATTTCTTTTATATAGCTTCTTTAAAGCACAAAGATTTTCAATGCATGAGTATTCAGTTTGAGAGACAAATTGAGTAATGACATAGATGGTAGTGATCCCATATTAGTGTGGGTTAACAAGCACCGCAAGGCATGTTTACAACTTTACCAGTTGTTAAACCAGCATCACCGAACACCGCAGGACTATCAGTGACCTAATGAGAGCATTAGACCTCGTCAATCACCTGGACTAATCCTTCCAGCCAGCACATTACCTGCAGACCTCTCTGCCCCCCACCTACCATGCCTATCCTGCTCTAATTTGTATTGCTTCTCGTTAAGCTCCTACTGGTCACACTCCACAGACTGCCTCTATAGTTCGCAACCACAGCCAGGCCACTTCCCATTAATTTTCTCCTACAAGTAAAGCAGGATGTCAGTACAGAAGGTAATGTGGGGTCTGTACTGAGTCGTGGTCTAGTGCTGGTAATTGGGTTGCGGCTAATCAGGTAATCTACCATTGGAAGGCCACCAGCGAAGATCCTTAGTGCATAGAGTGAACAGTGGGACTTCAGCACCTCTGTCTTCTCTATTGAATAATGTCTGAGCTGTGATGTCTCAGAAATCATAAATCATGTGCCCTGGAAATGGCCCCCAACCCCCTTGAATGGTATGATAAATCATGGCTCTATAATGCAGAACCAACTACAGGGGGAGTGGTAAAGCTCTGTGTAACAGGTATCAAAGATTAATGGCTGCCTTCTTGGTATTTCTGGCCAACAACTTTGCCTGGGACACTTCATTTAGGCACTTGGGGTAGTGGCGGACTTCATGTATAGCCAGTAGGCATGTAGTCCGTAAGCATGTACATAGGCTGTTGGTGCCATTCCATGTCCGTAACAGCTCCATTTTGTTTATTCATGATCCTGTATACATGCAAATAGTGCATGTTTGCAGTTGATTTCCTCACTGAAGATATATTCAGCAAGCCTGAATCCCTGCACTCTATATAAGAATACCCTTCCATGCTAGCCTGTTCTGGCAACAGGTCAGTTGTTAGTTGTACCAACATCAACTGCCCCTTTTCAAACATACATGATTTTATTAAAAGGGGTTTCAGGAAATAATCACCATCGGACCAGTGTGATGCAGCCACAAGGATAATACAAGGACGAGTCAGTATTACTACCAAAAGTGGATTAATTTCCAATAATCCAACGCACATGCTTCAATTTTTTTTTTTTACGAATGCACATGTTCAATCCTTAAATCCTCTTATTTTACACTGGTTTTCCAGTGATTTGTTTTTTTGCTTGTCTTTTTTGAATTTTTATTTATTAATGTACAACTTGTGCAACACTTTAACCGTTTATATTAATGAGGAACATTGGTACAACAAGTTAGTTCCTGATATGACTAACCTTACAGCAGGATTATAAACAGCCTGTTAATAAGTAAAAAAAAAAAAAAAAAAAAAAAAAAAAGTTGTTAGGATACTGCGAAACTGGAAAACACAAAAACACAAAAAGACTTTACAGTGGCAGAAAATTCCCTGACTGTTGCAAAGCACTGTTACTGGAGACTCCTTTAATTAATGGTACATACATAAATAAAACTATTCCATATACACAATTACACGTTACTTTTGAAATAATAACAATTCATTTATTATTAGGTCTTTACCATAGGAATCTGTTACTATACAAATGATTACATATTAATACAAGTGCTCTAATATAAATCACTTATATGTCAATAATATCAAAGCTGCTGTTTCAGAAAATTATTAATTATATTACGGCTAATCAGAATTGTGCATTAGACAATTAATCATGTTCAGATATAAAAATAATTGGTGTCATTTCCATTACTACCTGGTATTGTCATTCCCGAACCTTTTTTTTTTCAATGTCCCCTTTTATGGAACATAACAATTGCATGTGAACTTTCATCTAACATCCCTTTATAACAAATCCATAGTGGACTCTTTGAGACCCTTTACCCCCAATGCTTCATTGTGGGGAGATCAATCCTCTCCAAAGACCATCCTTTTCCCCCTATAGTCACCTTTTATTCCGCTAATGGCGATGAAGATAAATGTGGTGCCAAATGAAGGCCAATAGACCCCACCTCACTCTCAACAGAGACAAATGCACACGAGGAAGTTTTCAAGCTTTCATCCTCTGCTTTCATGTGTTAGAATTGTGCTTTTGTCTTTCTTTCTCTGACATTTGCTGACATTTTATAATCCACGACTGATTCCAGAGCTTCAGCTCAGAAATAGTCCTGCAAAGGGGGAAACAGCAAATGGTTGCGAGGAAGAAGTTTGATGTCACAGGGGCCATCAAGGAAGTCTCTATTCAGTACTTAGGACATCCATGCCTCTTAACAAAGGCATACTGTATGATACGAGCGAAGAGAAAAGGTTACCCGCTGTCTCCCTAGAGCTGTATCAATTAGCACACATAGAGGCAGCATTATCCTATGGCCATTATTCGACACTGCAACTATCCAGTGGTTCAAGGGCCAGAAATTGCACCCATGAAGTTCATACATACCCAATATTAGACATATTATATCCCCTGACATATTGAGGAATGTGTGTTGGTATGCATGCATAATTTTGTCACTGGAGTTGCGTGTGTGCTCCGAGCCGCCCTGCAACACCCGGCGTCCTCGTTCCTTTAAGACCCGATTATACACAATGCTTCTCCTGGTCTAAATGCTTGGATATGAGATTAGGATTGAAAGGCCTCTTCAAAGGGATCTTTGTTTTGCCAAAGCAGCCTTTTGCTTTGGCCCATTTACCCTCCAAGCCTTTACATTAGGGAATGCTAATACATGTGTGTATTTAAAAATCAAATACACAAGTAAATACGCCCGAGTTCTGCCTGTGTGCACATTGTCACAGAACACGTGTAAACATTCCACGCCTTGTAACCGTTAATTATATCATTTGATCATGCAGGGATAAGTGATATAGCGAGTGAAAACGTTATAATTTAAAAAAGACTTATATGATTCGTAAGCTATGTTTTTGGAAACTGACTCTAAGGCAGAGTTCATATTTTAAATAACAATAGCAACAATAAAATCTTACAGTTTAATTAGTCCATTCTCCTCTTTGTTTTTCTACACGGACAACATTTTACGTCACCTTATGAGTGCTTTAAAAAAGAAGCCTGTCTCAATTTCTTGCTTCAAAATGCTGTTTTTTCACAAAGAATTTCTAACATGGTGGACTGGGAATCCTCTCTACTTAGGCAGTGAAACTAGAAATATGTAACAAATAATATTAACAGCACACGGCAATTGATAATTTTGACAAAAATTCTTCTGTAGTCAAATTGGGATTGTTTGGTTTGTTACCAGCAAGCAATGGATCTCATACCATGTCTGTCTTATCACCATGGATTACACAATTTTACCAATATTTGTAATACTACTTTGGAAATCCAGATTGTGTTTTGGCGTAATAGTGATGGTCAAATATGTGTAGATACGGTTAATAGTCAATGCTACACATAATGACAGTGTAATTTTAATCCTAATTGTAGCATCATCAATTTCACTGACACTTTCATGGCAAATATTGACGTTCCAGATGTTTGGTTTCCATCATTGACATGTCTTTACACTCTATATGCAGTATAAAAGACTTCAGCTAGCTAAATAGCTAGTTAGTACTTAGAATCCATAGTTCCCATTAGTGTTTTTATTCTTCTAATAATGAAGAGTTAACATCATCATAATTTCATAATTTTACTAATTTGAACTGTATTGTGTGTTCACCTTCCCACAGCTTCCATTTACATGCATTATAATTAAAGCAACATCAAGATCATCATATAAGAACTTTACAATCCATATTGTGTGTCACAGCTTAACTATGGTGCCATTTGCCCTTTTTTTTTGCTTTAGTTTGACACCCCTCCTCCATTTAACCCTGCTGCCTTATTTGGGGTGGGGGAACCATTCTTTCCACTAAGTCCATCTCCAGCTTTGAAGTTCTGACTCCTCTTCATATCCTTGATATGTGCTAGAAAAGGGAGCAGGGGGCTTGCAGTAATGGACACAGAGTTTGGGGGGTGTCCTTTCACACCATCTGAACACCCCCCCCAAAAAAAAAACTATCAAAAAAGAGAGGAAAGAGCGAGTGAGAGAGAGGGAGAAAAGTTCACCCACTGAAAGAGACCCTTTTCTCAAGCCAGGGTGGGCACCACAATGGGCCATGAAAAGATGGATAGAGTGATTGTCCTGTTTAGTGATCCGCAAACGGGGAGAGCTGGGGTTCCTCTGCGGTGTAGGGGTGGCCTGCGCTGGCCCTTCACTCACTCCGCTTAAGGGACGGGAGGGTCTGCAGAGGGTCCAAGGGCATTGAGGAGAGGAAAAGACCCCTGGGACAATGGAGGTCCATGAAAGAGACAGCAGATCACCAGGGGCCCTAAATGCAGCAAGCCTCTGTCCTGCAGAGGTCCAGCCACAAGGGAGTCAAACTGAGTTGGAGGAAAAAAACATTTATAGATTTTGATCTTGTTTTTGTAAGGGTATATAATAGTGGGAGATGTCTTTAGTTGATTTTACATGGATAAACCTCAGAAGACTCACTGTATTGGGTTCTTATTTACACACACACACACACACACACAGCCCATATTTACACATGTGCTAAAGGAGCTCTGTGCTGTCTGATTGATCAGGCAGTCCCATTCTTTTAGCCAGCATTGGCACTGCTCACGTTCCTCCAGGAATGTTGTTTACGTTGTCAACACAGAAAGGGGCAGATGGAGAATTAAAACATTCAAAGCCAATTAGAATGGAGGAATGCCATCATCCATCTTGTTTTCCAGTCACCCTTACAATGCCGTGGTGGTCTTAAATGGGAATCACGTTTGCATGTAGCATTTGAAATCTATTACAATTTGTGCCTGCTAATGTAATTGGCACCCCAAAGTTAACACCGGATACAACTTACTAATGGCTTAAAAGTCCTGTGACCTGAATGAAACACATGGTCCAGTTTGGCTGGAAAAAGCCTGATTAATGAATTCAACGAATTAAGTAAAATGTTAGCATTGGGGTACTGGTGTGATATGAGGAATAAAACATCACAGGGAGATAATCAGCTATGTTGTGGATTTTCTTGCAATCTAATCTAACCTTAACATCGGACATATGTCTTTCTTAAAGGTTTAAAGGGCACGCACTGGGAAGCACTGGACTATTAGGCTGAAAAAAAACCTTGATTTCCAGATTGATTTCGTACCATAGATCATCTGTCATTAAGAGTCTCTTCACTAACTGATGATGGCTTCTTTCTCTTGATGCCTCCTAAACGAACTGTCACATCCGTCATGCCTGATGGGGTATACATGCTCCACAGCTCAGCGAACAATAGCACGTTATACATATTTATCTCCTCAGATGGCACAGTTGACCTACAGCCGTTCTGTCTGCCCCGCTCTGGCTGTAGCGTCTCGCACCCCTCGGAGGCCTTTTCTCACAGACTTTCTATCTCCAAGCTGCCGGTCCCCTGCTCATTTGCCTCTGAATGCCCTTCTAACCCTCCTTTCCTCTATGTGGAGGTACACGCTTACAAAGAGACCTCACTTTCTGACACACACACACACACACACACTCTCTCTCTCTCTCTCACTGTATGAGCATGCTGGCGAATGGGTGTGGGGAGGGCAGGAGGGGGGTTAGGGTTGGAGACTGTTGCACTGTTATCACCTGCTCCTTTTCCCTACAGTTATTTGTATGTGCTGCTCAAAGGGCTGTCAGCATGGCCCCAGGTGACCTGATAAGTCTTTACAACTCTCTCTGCCTGCCCCCCTCTCATATATCTCGAGTGTCTTTGAGTCTCCACACTGTATTTGCATACATAATTTTGCTGTCAGGACAATCAAGGTACAGAAAAAAAAAACATACACTGATCATGTTAATATAACCCAGTACATTTACATAAATTAACATGGTTAATACATTTGTATAATATTAACAGTTATACCACAGCATTGTTGAACTGGTTCTGATTAGTTGGAAGGTGTTAATAGTTTCGCACAGCTTCTTATCAGTGTGCTCTTAATAATCATTCAGAGGGATTTGTATAACAAATGCAATCATTATTGATTTAGTAATCGAATCAACATAAATAGAAAAAGTGTCAAAAAATATGCTTTTTATTATTATTGAAAAAAATCTCCATGCTTAGAGATAAAACACAGGAACTAAAATAAATAAATAAACACATGAATGTCTACTAGATAAAGAACGTTGCACTTTGTGGTTTCTGGGCAGCACGACACACTGAATTATCTTTTGTTTTGTTAATTTCACAAGAAAGACAGACGTCAGGCAGGTGAAGAGGCAACGGGACAACGTGGATGTTTATACCTGCTACAACACAAGTGATAACAGGAGCAAACTTGTTTCGGTGACATTAACTATAAATAGATAAAAAGTATGACCTACGGTTGTTTAATGAATGAAAGATTGTAGACTATGAGGAATATAACACTTCAGGATTTGCTCAGACAGCAAATAAGTAATGTCAGAGGTACTTTATATAAATGTATAAACCGATCCTATACTTCTATAAAGCTGCTATGGGACATTGTGGGACATGTCTATTGTTAGAAGTGCTATACAAATAAAATAAAATAAAATAAAATTGAATTAAATTAAAATTCTAGCTTAATTCGGAAATTTAGTGATCATGAGCTGTTTATTGTAACCAGTTGCAGAACATTATTGTAGCAAGGGAAAGTTGTCAGCTGGGCCGAGGCTGTCCCTAAACGTCCTCCGAACTCTCATTCAAACTCTTTTATTAATATTCAGCGGGAACACCGCTTTTGTGTCATGTGCGTCAGGAAATCCAATCCAGCCCCAGGCCCAACGAGATCTGATGAGCGGACAAGTCTATACGCTTAGTGCACGGCTTTTGTCTGACCCTTCATAAAAATGTTGATGTGCTTGTGGCACGCTCCGGACCCGTCATTTGCATAACTTTGCATGAGTTTTGCCTTGGCAGCCTAAAAAGACAGCAGCCTGTTCCTTCTATAGATGACAAGTGTTTATGTGATTAACCATGTGAGAATGCTGGAAAAGTCCCCGCTCTGGGAGACAGCACAGATAAGATCAGCTTGTGTTGTCCCATAAATATATTACAAATATTTGTATTTGGCACGTTAATATTTTTTTTCTTGGTTTAAGGATGTGTGGAAAACCCTCTTGTCACGGCAGGCTAATGACATTTTGAAGAGTGTCACAGAAGTAGAGTTTAATTAGAATAATATGTAAATGAAATGAGAAAGATATTAGAGGGCTGACAGGAGGTGAGCAGTGGGACGTCTTTAAGACCAGTGATGTGCGTGAGATAGTACAGCACGTTAATGAAAACATACACACAGCAGCAACCCCTGGAAATAAAGTTTCCACGCAGCATATTAAGTGCCTTGGACACGTTAACAGTTTTGTTTGCTTTTCTGTTTACACTGGCATTAGTCATTTGAGCGGTACAGGTGCAGGAGATAATGGAGAAGTATATCTAATATATACTATGAGTCATCTTCCTGCTTCATAAAAAATTAAATAATAATAATCTAGTATAAAATTGCATAGGTTTGGGGTTTAATTAATGATTTTTTTCCAGCTGTATTTAAATATGCTTGTTTTTTTCTTTTGCTTACTATTTGTAACTTTTACTTACATTACATTTGAAAACAAATATCAACAATTTCCACTATATATAATTATTATACAATATTATAATATAAAATAACTAACCATCATAAATGAAGTGTTCATAGGTGCAATGTAATCATTAATTATGGAAATGTGTTACACCTCATAGTCTTTATTGTATGGTACATAAATAACATAAAATATTACTTGTTAAGTATTGTTGATTACACATTATAGCACTAATACTACTTGTAGTAGTCAGATTATGCTCATTTTTTAGCAGTATTCTAGCTGAAAACACCTTGATTCTGTTCTACCAGCACTAGTTTTGGATATTCTGAATTAATGACTAAGCACAATTGTAAGTCGCTCTGGATAAGAGTGTCTGCTCAGTACCAAATGTATTTACCAAGGAATCAAATATGAAACTTGTTGACATGTCTACAACTCAACATAATTATGAATGAATTCATTAGTCATCGTGGCTACATTTGTTATCAAGTCAATTCGGATTGTTATTGCTAGCGATTAGCATTGATTTCGTTATAATCATGCTAGCTGAGAAATATTTAATCCTAGCATTTCTTTTAATTCTGTTTAGCTTTCTGTGGGTAAAAGTCACTCGAAGACTTTAGACTTCTCTAATTTAATGTATATAAAGAATTTAAAGCTGTATTTTATTTACTGAAAGGTGTAAAAGGGGTATTTTTACTATCTATGGCTGAGGCTAAACATTTGCTGTTAGTGTTAAGTTTAATTGTCCTAACGCATGAGGAAAACTTGCACTAATACATTCTTTCAGTTTGTTCATCAAAAGTATCACATATCAAGACAATGTATGCTGAATAAGAAAAAAAAGAAAACAGTACCGAGCATTTCCAGGGAAGGGTGTGTGTTTGGCTCGACAGCAGTAAGATGAGAGCTTGTCAGCTCGAGGTGATGATGTGGGCATTGTTTGGCATGGGAATATGCATATTTATGTTCCCTCATGGGCCTCATCTTCTCGCCATCTCAGAATATAGCGCACTCACTTGACGCACACTTTATCAGCCATAACAAGCCATTAAGATTTGATCTCTCTCGTTCTTCACCTGGGACTCTTTACTGAATTTGATGTGAATTTATCATGCCTTTCACCTTTCACTGTTTCTACAGATGAGTTTTCTGTTGTCTTAGCACATCTAAGGCATGTTAGCAGACTCATTATCCCATTTACTTGTGCGTTTGTGCGCTTCTCTGTCTCCCTTCTACTCTCCCTTCTTCTCCCCTCTCTCTTTCTCTCTCTCTCTCTCTCTTCAATTTATTTGAACATTCTTGCCTTTGCTGCCCTGATCGCTGCATGACCATTGAGGACCGCTCTGTTCACGGGGACGTAATCCCATTTGAACTCTCGCCTGGGTCAGGGACAAAAAACGCAGCGCAAACACACAAAGCCAAAGAGCCGTGCGTGCTGCTAATCAGGTTAGCAGTGTTCACGCCAGCGCAGACCGCAGGATGCTGGGACTGAGGCAGATGAGTGAGGAAGCTCAGCAGGGTTTCCATCATCCACAATCTCATCCCTCTTTATGTAACATAATCATGCTCACAATGGGCCTCATTTATCAATCTTTTAGTAAAGACGTGTGGAAACCTTTTCAAAGGCCTAACTAAACTCCTGAACTGAAACTAAACAGTTAAAAAAATTCCCATGATTCACAAAAAGTTTCAGTAACACTGATTTTCTTCATACTTATGTGTGTGCAGTTTCAGGAACACCAATCACCCATAAATTACCAAGCATGTTCACAGGACAGCTGACACACAATACCTCCTCCTCCTTGTATAGGGTGCCATAACTTTTGTCCTAATTGAATGGATAGCCTTATTTGTCTTGAATTATGGGTTTCTTTCATTATCGCTTTCTTTCAACTTGAAACTAAATTTCACAAAAATGTTTTGTGAGTGCAAACTTTGCCATGGTGAAACGAAGTTTGCAGTAACTCACATCAGTTGTACAAGTTGAAGCAAGTTGAGATTTACAGACAAGTGTGTTAATTTAACAAGCTAATTCACAAAACTCAAAATCGCTACGTAACTTAACAAATCTAAAGTACATAAATGAATCAGCTAGCTATTTTAAGTTTTACTTCAACGTACAAAATTAAACTAGTGCGCTAATTTAACAAGCTAACAATCTATTTCACAAAACTCAAAATCGCTACGTAACTTAACAAATCTAAATTACATAAATTATTCAGCTAGCTATTTTAAGTTTTACTGCAACGTACAAAATTAAACTAGTGCGCTAATTTAACAAGCTAATTTCACTAAACTCAAATTAGCTTTTAAACTGAACAACTCTAATTTACAATTAATTAAAAAACAAATTAATTTAACAAGCTAATCTACAAAACACAAATATCTATTTTAAGAATAAATACAATAATTGTATGATACACCCCCCCCCCCAACCAACTGCACTTTTACAAATACCCCCATTTCTTATTGCAATGCCTCTGCAATCATTTTAGAAATAAACTTATTTGTTTTAGCTGTACAAATCTGACCAAGACCCCATCTCTAGCACATTAAAGCAAGTTTTTTGTTGTTCTTCAGTGCACTGTAAATTGGGACCAACATAGTCAGGGTGATTATAGTGGAGTGGGTATTGAGGTGATTTTTGCATAGGAAAAAGGGAAAGGTCTCAGGGTGCACAGCTAATAAATTTTCGAGTGAACATGTAAGTATTCACCAGATTTCTTTGTAAATCATGCTACTTTTATATGCTGGAGATTTATGACTAAAGGAAGTTAGCATGTGTGTGTGTGAGAGAGAGAGAGAGAGGGTGTGTGTGTGTGTGTGTGTGTGTGTGTGTGTGTGTGTGTGGGAGTGCTGGTGAGGATGTCGATCTTGCATTAAACCCTTATAAATATTAATTATTCTAGCCAAAAGCCAAGGGAATGTGACCTTTGGCTGTGACTCTCACAAACCTACTTGGGACAGCTTTCAAGCCCACCCCAGTTCAAAGTGATCTTAAGACACATTTTAGGGTTTGACCCCTATTCGCACTTTGTACACATTATCTGTCTGAATTTGCCCACTACTGCTGCTAAACAATAATGGTTGTGTGTATATATGCGATTCCTGCTGCCATATCAGTACAATTTTTATTGGTATCTATCTATCTATCTATCTATCTATCTATCTATCTATCTATCTATCTATCTGTCCGTCCGTCCGTCCGTCCGTCC
>JAOVVF010000004.1:5060859-5083283 GCA_028565595.1 Duopalatinus emarginatus
GCTAAAAACTCACCTGTTCTGCAGCACTTAGTTGAAAAGTAAATGTTTGTAAACTGTATTTGTCTGGTTCTTTCAGCTATTGTAATTATTGTCTTGTTCTCTCTGCAGGTTGACTAGTGTAGAAAGTTTTGGACAATTGATACTACATGGCTCTTTCCTAGTAGGATTCTGGTTTAAGTTCTTGAATCCTGACTCGCCCTCACTAGCTTCAGATGCTCCAAGAAATCAACTAAGCATGCTGGATAAGAGCGTCTGCTAAATGCTGTAAATGTAAATGTAAATGATAGTAACAAAAAAAAGTCATATGCACTGAACTGCCAGAAAAACTGCCACAGAGTGTAAAAAAATGGTACAGTTTGGTTGTGGGTCTATAATGGTATGAGGTTTGTTCAGCTGGCATTCCATGGGACCCCTGGTACATCTTCATTCGTCTCTCATGTCCATGAGCACAGAAATCTTACACCTCCTTCAACCAATCATACAAGAGAATTGTGGACGATTCTGCAGGAAGTATGGTGTTCACTGTGTACAGAATATTTTCTCAAGCTCACCTATAAAGTATTAGACTGGTGTACCAGCATTTCTGGCACTTCAGTGTAGTTGTTTAGGATGTTTATATGTTTTGAGAACTCCTAATTACTGTGTAATACATAACTGACTGCTGGACATGGCAAGAAATTGTGAATCACACAGGTATAGGTAAAATAAATATGGAACATATTATTTAAAGCAGTTCAAATTATTCCACCTCTGAGTTATTGCACACACTAGTTTCACCCATTAAGAGAGGAGTTATAGTTTGATGGCCACAGGCAGGAATGACCTCCTGCGGCGCTCTGTGGTGCATTATTGATCATCTTTGACTGATTTGTCTGTAAGGGATAAGATTTTATCCAGGCCATCTGACATCCATTGATTACTCTATTGTTTATAAGATCTCAAAAAGAAAAAAAAAACATTGGTGGTTTCGGAGTTTATTATAAACCCCCATGTTGATCGAGAAAGGCGAACTAAATTCCATCCCTGCTTGTTGTGTCTATATAATTCCAAATAACTCTGACTCATGCGCAACCAAAAACGAAAACTTCACATGTAAACTGAAATCCAATACTTAAGATACAGATCTGAGTTGCTCCAAACAACATCTCAAGATGTCTGTTATCATTAGTCTGCTATTCCTACTACCTCTCGAAGGAGCAGTAAACACTAAGTTCATTTCTGGTAATCTAATCAAGCAACAAGCCGATTGTATAGTGGCTGTGGATCCAAGATGACTGTGAATGGTGGAAATGGAACAAAAAAATGGCTTTGAGGTGTAAAAGTACACAACAGCATTGTTGAATGCTCCAATCTGATTGGTCAGAAGGTGTTGATTTATTTTCTGCAATATGAGTTCTGAGAGTTATTCCAACTGCAAGAATCAGTGGGTTGACACAGTTATGCAAGCAAGGGATATACAGCCACAGTGATATATTAAGTATTATTTATCTTTTGCTCAGCTAAAAATTGGGTGGTGAAAATCTCAGAATCATATTTTGATCTTAAACCCAACTGTACTGAATGTATAGCAAAAACACCATATCCACAATCAATACACACATTTTAATATGTCATCGATTTCTGTAGTAACAACTCAGACAAAGAGTTATATTGTGGATGCTCCACACTGATTTAAAAACATGCACGCAATCATGGATATAGTGGGAATGTTTGAAACGAGTCTCCAGTGTCAGGGCTTTGTAACAGTAACTTTTCGGACACTTTTCAGGACAGGAAGCTTAGTAGATCACCGGTATCATGACAAGCTGCAAGGTTTATAAGTGCATTCACGATATGAAAAACAGAAGTTACCCTGTTTAGATCATTGAACATAAATATAAATTTGTTTTATGTCCCAGAAAAACTGGTAATACTTGATAGGTAGCCCAACGGGGCATGGACTTCACAAGCTTGTGGAAATATTCTATAGGCAATAAACACACACATACTTCCTGCAGAATGGTCCACAATTGTGTTATATTCCGAAGTGGAGGATTTCTGTGTTCAACATTGCGTTTCATGTCATTGTGACTTAGGTGTGAATGGCAAAACCTTAAATTAAGATTAGAGTTCCTCTGGTCATAATTTGGCGTCTCTAGATGTCTGTGGTGGAACTTGTCAGAAAGGAGACACACACAGTGTTCATCTGTCAGAGACGTTTGTAGATGTACCAGGGGTCCAATGGGACGCCAGTTAAACAAACCCTATATTATTATGGAGCCGCCACAGGCTATATATTTTGCATAGGCTTATCTGTACCAGTTTTTCATTTCAGTGTATTGTTCATTGATTAATTAAAGTCATATCACTGTGGTACAGCAGCAATAAAACAATTTAAGATGTTTTTTTTAAATAAAACAACACTAAGGCATCACATCATCATGTGCTGGATTATCCTTTATCCTGGTTTATTCCTTACCCAATCCATCATGTTCACCTCTCAGGTTCGACTCTACCTTGAGTCTGTACGAGCTGTTTAAGAGGCTGCTTTAAGAGTGTGGCAGAATGTAAAGCAGACAACACAAGCGTCTCGGGCTAACCATGTGGAGAAGGGTTCTGGGAAAATGTGCTGCAAGCCATGAGTGGAAAACGTAAACCTTATCATCTGCGTCCAAAAGTGCAGCCGCAGCGTCGTCCGCAACTATTTTCTGGCACACGCTCAAAGCGTCTCCCTCGCCTCGTTTTCCTCATAGTAGGTTGGGAAGAGCGGGTGACCACGACGCCCTCCACACTACACTCGCCACATCAAGCGAGCTGGAAGCGCTATGATTGTATTTAAACGCCGCCAGGCCATCCTCGCAGATATCTTAATGCCAAGTGAAACCAAAGAATACGGATGAATGACAGACAGGAACACCGTCGACGGGAGATATAGGTTGGGGTACAAATGCACAACCATATGTTGTAGATTTGGCTCTTGTTTTTTGTTTTGGGTTTTTTTTTGTGTGTGCGTGTTCTTCTTGATTTTGCAAATAAAAATAAAGAGGTCCTAAATTAGAGCCATGGGGAACCCCATGCACTCAAACGATCAAAAATAAAGAGCACTTGTTTGCCTTGGATGTGCAGTCTACTTTAGATGGGTAAAAAGTTAATAAACATTTTCAACATTTTCATATTATAGCAGAGCAATTTGCTAAAGCTAAGACTTTTTTATTATTATTATAGTTTATTTTTTAAAAAGGTAACTTTATAAAATTAATTTATATTTACACTCAGGGAAGGTTTTATACAGCCAGGGTTTGTGTGATATAAAAAAAAATGACCAAGATAAATAATTTCAAATTTATTTCCACCTTCAATGTACATTGAAATACCAGAAAACTGGTACACCAATCTAATACTGTTTCCTCTCCGTTGCAAAGAATGTAAATGGCGATTTGTCTGTGTCAAAGATGTAGTCTTCTGACGGAGACATAGCACCAATTTATTGCCCTTTATTGCCTTATCTGACATGGAGAATATTGTACAAGACAAAAATGCAATATAGTCCTTAAATGAACAATGAAAAATATTTATTTTCTGTGCATGTTCTTCCTATATCTTTCAAAGCAATGAGGCTGCACAGGTACTAGTTCTGTCTCTTATCATCTCAAAACCAGACTACAGAAGCTCCATTCTGGTTGGTCTTTCCATGCATGCCATCAGACCCCTGCAACTAATCCAGAATGCAGCAGCTCGACTTCAGCTTTCCTAGGTTAACCATGTCACACCCTTGCTGTGAACCCTTCACTGCCTTTCTGTAGCAGCCCACATCAGATATAAAATGCTGACGCAGGCCTAAAAAGCCAAAATGTCCCAGTTCCACCGTGGTCAGCAATGGTCAGATGCATACCCAGAGCCCTTTGTCCTTCAAGTACTGCTTGACTTGACCCACCATCGTCCAGGACATATGGAAGGCAAGCATCCAGATTTTTTTCTGTCCTGGAACCAAGCTGGTGGAACGAACTCCCCTTGGCTATCCGTACAGAAGAATCACTCACTGTCCTCAAATGGCAATTGAAGACACAGCTCTTTCGACAGCAGTTAAATGAGCACTAACTCATTCAACACAGCCTTTGCACTTAGAGCAGTTATCGCATCTACTGTTTCGTTCACTCCACAGATTTTGCACTGTGTAGGATTTTCAGGTTGTAAGATTTTTTTTGCAAGATTTGTATTGGGTTCTCTATGGCTCATTTCTGACAGAAACTTAGCTTTAAGTACTTTGAATTCCGGTCTATGTAAATGTAAATATGTCCTTGCGGGTTTCCCCCAAGGTTCTTAGGTTTTCTCCTGCAACCTAAATTTTATTTTAGGAAATGAGACTTAAATAAAGTTCCTCAGGTGTAAATGTGTGTGTGTGCATGTTGCTTCATGTTGAACTGCCATCAAGTTCATTTCCATATCATGGAAAAGCTCCGGATTCACTGCAATCCAGTAAATTAATGAATGCACGAATGAAGATATGAAGTCCAAAAAGCCTGATGTTAGAAAAACCCCTTTGGTTTAACGTCTTTCCCCGAAAGTCAAGTTGATTATCATAACATTTTCCACCATGTTCACTCCTCCTCCTCTACCCCTAGCTTCATTTTTTTTTAAAGGTTTGTTTCTGTTTCTGGTAGCCGTTTCAATAGTAACAACTAGACAAACCAGAATGCCTGTGGCGGGCCGACTTCCTCCCTGGGTGCCCCTAACTCAACGCTGATTGGCCCTGCCGCCTTTCATCTGGGCTCATGCCCTAATCAGAAGGGCTTGCGTTTTTGCTTTTTTTCTCTACTTTTGGAAATGAGGTTTGCATTCTGCTTCCAGCAGCTTGGCCTGCTTGGGGGGCCAGCCAGCCACCACGCTCTCCTAACACACTCTCAAAGATTTGGCAGCCATGGTTGGTGACATCACACACACACTGTATAAAAGCAGACATGCAGTGAAAAACGAGACTCCGAAGTCAGTTCTCTCTTCTTATTCCCTCTAGTCTCTTGTTAAACCTTCCTTTTTTCCCCCAAATACCGAACTTCTGTTTTTTTATTGAAACAGCACACAATGTTAAACAATCCTACCACGATGATATCATAAATAAACAGAATGGTAACCCCCAGCTTCCACATTTCTTGCACTTGTCTGTGCATGACCTCCGCCGCTTGACAAAATGTTTCACGAACAGAATTATGTTTAGCAGCGGAACTTCCTGTCAAGAGGGAATACTGCTTCCTGTTTTTGAAAGAAATTATGTGGTCAGGGTCACAAGTTTGGCCTGAGGGGATAGTGTGTTTGCTCTCTGGAGAGCATCACTGAATGGAATAATAAAACTTATTACCGGCTCCCTTTTCACGTGACATCTTGATCGTCGTTTAAATTTGGAACGTATTCGTTTAGTTTGTAACAGGGCTGCTTTGTTCTTGATTTTGAGATGTCGACTCGTTAGATTTTGAGATGTCGACTCATTTGATTTTGAGATGTCGACTCATTAGTCCGAAGGTAGAGATGAACTGATTCTTCAACAGATCAATCTACATCAGCTAATCTACATCAACTAACAACAAAAAAGTGCAATAGTCTCCATGAGAAAATGCTTACTTAGTATTTATGGAAGTCTCCTGTGTCAGCACTTTGTAACAGTCAGGGGTAAAACCTGGACATACATATTGTCTTTGTCTGTATCAGAAAAAGATAACCATTGTTTTGTCTGGCATTTCAGTGTATATTTTATAGTTACTTAGTAAAAATTACCATGATTTTTTGTTACTAATTTGTACGAAATAACTATTAAATATACACTGAAAAGCCAGACAAACCGGTAGGACATGGCCTCCATGAGCTTGTGGAAATATTCTGTAGACAGTGCACATACTTCCTTGCACAACCATACTTCCTGCTGAATGCTCCACAATTCTGTTGTATTCCAAGGTTTAGGATTTCTATGTTCTACAGCGAATTGCATGGCATTGAAATTGAGATCTGGTGACTTAGATGAAAATGGCAAAATCCCAAATTTAGATAAGTGTTCCTTTGGCATTTCTGGTTGTGTGTGTTCGTGCATTGTCCTGTTGGAAGAGGTCAAACCAATCATAATGAATGCAGGAAATTAACAAGTGTAACTCATCAGAAAGTAGTATTTTTTAGTCTGTAGCAGTTTTTCTGTCACTTTAGTATATTTTAAACAAGAAAGAAGCTTTTGAAGAAAAGCTCTTTTAGTATATTTGCAAAAGTTAATTTCCAAATCCAATAATCTGCTAGCTACCATAATAATTCTATATAAATCCTATAAACATTCAACCACATGTTCCTGAGATACTGTGCTAACGATAATCGCAAAGGGACGGCTGGACGGATGGACAGATGGACAGACAGATGGACGGCCCACGAACACAACGCCTCTGTGGTAAGACAACGGCTAAACCTTTAATGGACATTTCTCATCATTAAATCTAACTATAAATGGTTAACTAAAAATCTAACTAAAAAGTTGTACTTTCAGTAATATAAAATTGCTAACATTGGGATCGATGTCTGTTGGTGCCAAATTTGAGATGAAAAAGCTTGACACTGAAAAATAGGTGCATTTGGTGGTAACAGTAGTTCCAGTACTTGTCTTGTGGACAAGCAGACAAAATGAACCTCTGTTAAGGCACTTGCTTTTATTCCTGGAGCCAAAAGTCCACTTGAACCCATGAGAGGTCCACTATATTCATGTAATATGAAAACCCTATTTTCACACCAGGGAAATCTCTGGTGCACCTGAAAGCACTGGTTCTCCTCAATTGGATAAATGCATGGTGTGAAAGCTTCCTGATGATCCGGCAGCAGGCAACAAGTAAGATAACAAGCTGATGTTTACTTCCTATTTCAGGTTTGGTAGAAAGCGATGTTGTGGTCTGCAGTTAAAACGGAAGATAGATACTTGCTTTGGCCGATCCGGTTGATCAGTAAAACAAAACGGGAAGGGCAGTACAGTGGTGTGGCAGGTTGTGTTGCTTCACCGCTGCAGGTTTATATTCTGCCCGAGTTTCTCCCATCTCCCAAAAACATGTTGGTATGTGCATTGGCTGCTCTAAATTGCCTCTAAGTATGATTGAATGTGTATTTGTGGGATGCCCTGCAGGATGGTCCAGGGTATACCATAACTGCCTTATGTGTAGCCTTCCCAGAATATTTCCTGGATCAAGTACCTGACCAGTGTCTACTGAAACTGTGATGATGATGCCGCCATTTTCCAAACAAGTCCAAAAAAACTGGGAAATTTAATCTGAAAAACTGGTAGAAACGAGCCTATGCAAAATACATAGCAGCACCACCCGTGGACATCACTGGTTGTGTCTGCCAGTGCATATATAAAGCAATAGACATCTATAAAAGCTTCATAATGGTGCTGGATTTGTTTAGCTGTTATTCTTTATTGGACTTCTGGTACGTCTACAAAGGCCTTTGACATGTGAACCATATGTTTGCCTCCTTTCTGACAAGTTCCCATTCATGTCTTGTATTAATACTGATGGGTTTGGAATCCTCCAAAAGAACAATGTGACGCTACACATGTCTAGAGACACCAAATT
Organism: Duopalatinus emarginatus; assembly: GCA_028565595.1. NCBI lineage: Eukaryota > Metazoa > Chordata > Actinopteri > Siluriformes > Pimelodidae > Duopalatinus > Duopalatinus emarginatus. Next base: position 5,068,428 of record JAOVVF010000004.1, read on the forward strand.
ATGGTTAAAGGAACACTCGTCAGAGTTTGGGGTTTCGCCATTCCCACCCAAGTCACCAGACCTTAGAATTGTGGACCGTTATGCAGGAAATAGTGGAGTCCATGGTATTTCTGCAACTATTCCTACGCTCCCACCAAGTATTAGACTGGTGTACCAGTTTTCCTGGCACTTCAATTGTATATAATGTGGACTTGACTGAGTCAAAAAAGTATGTGTCCATTGCCAGGTTGCGGATAAATGTCACCCCTGATCAGATGAGTCATGTCCAGCCGCTAATAGGATAAACCGAATACAACACTGATCAATTGCAGAAATCTGTTCTGGTATTACGGCTTAGCGCTAACTGTATGCCCAGGGTGTGCCAGCCTCACCCATCTGCCTTATACGCGGGTCTGAATCATTCCCGGTGGGATTAGCGTGGGAGGAGGAGAGTCTCGAGTTCCGGATATGTCTGTGTCTGATGAATTGAGTATGAGCACGGATAATGTCTAATCCCTCTAGTTGATCATCTGCAGTTTAGTTGCCATTGTTCCCCCGGCCTTACATTTGGAGGTGCGACCTCCAGGTGATTAAGCCAGTTATCCTCAGTTCCCTTTCTTGCTGAAAAGCCCAGCCTGGATGAAGCACACCCTCCATCTGAAGTCTGGAGCCTGGAGGACATGCAACAATCTAATCCTCATCGGGAAGTGTACGGTAGCTAACTCACCAATTTCCCATCTGGCATTTTAAAACTACAGCCAAGGAAATATTCGAAAAATCATGCTTGAGCTTGGAAGGTTGTATGGTGTCTACATGGGTTTACTTCAGATTCTCTTCCACCCCCCAAGTAGCTGGATTAGTTATGTTAAATTGCCCCTAGGTGTGAACAATTGTGTGAATGTGTAAGTTGAATGGACTGATGTCCCTTCCAGGTGCGGTGTTCCCGGGAAATGCTGTGTGTCTTTATCATTGCAACCCTGATCAGGATAAGACACTCACTGAAGATGAATGAATGAGTCATGAATAAGGCATTAACTTTTTTTTTTATTTAATGTTGTACAATGTATTCTTGCTTTATTTCCTTGATCTTGATTATAATTACGGTCATGAGCATGCATTCACTCATGTGAATCAGCAGCTCTGCATATGAAAAACATTCGATACCGGCCTGATAAGTGTCCTGCCATATGCTCTGGATGTGAAGGGAGAAAGTGAGGAAGAGGCTGTGGGGGGAGAAGGGTGTCTTGGGAAAGAGGAAGAATGTGGAGTGAACACTTGTCAGGTCTGTGTTGCCTGCTCTTCGGTCTTCAGCGGCCATTGTTGGGAGTTCCTCGGGTGCTTTTTTCCACTTCTTTTTCTGTCAAAGTGCTATGTGGCCCCTGACCTCATTTCTGTGCATGCGAGCTGTGTTTATAGGCCGGGTGCCTCTGAACCACCAATGCTCTTTATCACATTTTTTCCCACTAGAGAATGATAAAAGAGAAGGGAAGCACTACTCTGTATCCCACCCACCCCCTTTCCAGCCAGGCCACCTCCAGGGGTTTCCACATCTCTGCAAGCCATACATCCAAAGGCATGCAGACACTTCAAAATCTCACACAATCACATACACACACACACACACACACACACCGTCATGTGACGTGTGAAAACGATACAGAGAACAAGTTAAACACACAGTGACACACAGGACCTGATGTAGCTGCAAGATTTGATCAGGAAACAATGGCACGCAAGGCCATGTTAGGTTTTCAAATGAGACATGCTGTACGTTTATGAGAGCAAATATTTGAGCCGTTGTCAGATCCGCAGCAGAGTATTTGACTAGCTTTCCTCCAGCACTATCAAAGAGGATGTTTTCTTAACAAACATTGGCCTGCCTACACATTCTTTTTTATCACTGTAACACGCTCCAAGGTCTGAATAGTAACACCCAACAGTGTCATTGTTCCTAAACCACCGCCACCCCTCCGACAGAGACGATGAGAAAAAATTAGCTCAAGACACCATAAGTCAATTGTCTCTATTGTTTTATCACACAACATGGTAAATAATCATATGGTCCCTAAACAAAGAAGAACATTTTGATAGATCTTATTTATATATATATAAGCTCATTAGCTTTGTTTGTGGTAGGACAATATTTCCAACTACAAGTCAAATCAAGTTTAAAATTAATATACTGGCAGTAATACATTAATATTTCCATAGTAACAGCTTGCCCTTGTATAATGTATGCTAAAAATAAAGACTAATAATACATTTATAAATGTGGTGAAAATAATAATGCAGACTCATTAGTATGGTGGACATTGAGGAGAGTTTATTTAACATTACTTAACATTTGTTTTCAGACCTTTACAACAGTCAGAGATAAAATTTTCCCACATGGAAGTCTTCAAGACAGAGGAATTTGTGCATTGTGGTTTCATTTGTGTTCTTAACTAGAAGAAGGAGAAAAACAGAAAGGCTGGTGTATGTGAACGGCTGGTTATAGCTGTCATAAGTAATATCAAGATTCGTCTTGTTTTGTGGACTTCTATAAATATAAACAGATACAAAATTATGATGTATTTAAATAACACAGTTTGGGATAATTCTCTGTTTTTCTTATTTTTCTTCTTCAAATTCACTCCCTCGTTCACTCACACACTGTCCTACTCACTCATTTATTTACTCCTTCACTCACTCACTTATTTACTCATTCACTCACTTTCTCACTCACTCACTTTATCACTCACTCACACACTTTCTTACTTACCCATTCACTCACTCACTCACTCACTCACTCACTCACTCACTCACTCACTCACTCGCTCACTCATTTTCTCATTCAGTCACTCATTTACTTTCTCACTCACTCACTCACTCATTCACTTTTTCACTTACCCATCCACTTACCCATTCACTTTCTCACTTACTTTCTTACTTTCTCACTCACTCATTCACTTTTTCACTTACTCACTCCCTCCCTCCCTTCCTCACTCACCCACTCCCTCCCTCCCTCTCTCCCTCCCTTCCTCATTCACTTTTTCACTTACTCACTTACCCATTCACTTACCTATTCACTTTCTTAAGCATTCCCAGTAGAGGTGTCGTTTTCAAGGGCAAATGAGACTAATCATTTTAATATGCTAAAATAACATTCTATATGACATAAAGACATTTATACCAAATCTGTAATCAAAGTCAAGTCAAAGTCGAGGTGTTAACTGTCTTATCGGCGGTTAGAAACCTTTATGCTTTAACATGCAAGTTTCATTTATGCTTTAACATCTGAGCACCATTAGTGTTAAGACATAAGATAAGTCTTAAGAATCTTGAGATAAGATAAGAAGAAAATTAAGATAAAGAGAAGGAAACAAGACTGATTTTAAGATTTAAGATTTTAACATAGTCTATGAGACAGAGAAGGAATAATAATAATAATGATAATAATAATAATAATAGTAACAAAATTTATATTACATTTACATTCAAGCCATTTGGCAGATGACCTGCCAAATGGCAATAGAGCATAGTAATAACAACAACAACAACAATACTACTACTATTAGTACTACTAGTACTACTGCTGATAATAATAATCCATTAGTAGAAAATACAGGTAATGGCTATGGTGTTACTTTGCAAAGATGAAGATTGAAAATTTATATAAGGTAATTTATTTTTAAATGCAACATTTTTTTCCCCTTATAACTACTTGAATAAGAATAATAGGTTGGCGCCATTGAGCCTCTCTATGCACCTTTAGAATGACATGCTATGGAATAGAGCTTAATGTAAACATCTGAGTCATCAAGATCAGCATGTCTCAGTAGTCCCAGAGGAGATCTTGGCGCTTGCCACCTTGAGCCAGTTGGGTAATGGTTATCTCAAGCAACAGAAAGGTTTTGATGAGTGAGCATATAGTATTTGTTGTGAGCTGCTGGCAGGCCTCAGTGTGGCTCGGCCTGTGTTGTGGGTCCATGCAGAGCAGCAGGAGCTGTGACCCCATGCCTCCTTCACCCTGATCTGGCTGAGGGGGTAGCTGTAGGGGACAATAGTGTCTCTCTCTCAGGACTCGCACGGCTCGCGTTTGGCCCACATTCCTCTTGCCCACTCCCCACCCAGGGCGAACAATGCCTGCCCTTTTCACAGACTCTCTTTCCCCCCTTCCTTGACCGGCGTCTTCAATGGAGTGGTCCACGTTAATGATGGCACCATGCTCTCAGCAGGGAAGAATTCAAGAGCCTGGCTTGCATTCCGTCAAAGATGTGTATCGAACGCAGAAAGGCCTTCGCAAACAAGAAGGATTTGACGCCAAACGATGGCGTAGTGCAACGGTCATGGAAAAACATCTGACTTCCGTCGACGTGGTTACTGGGAGTAGATGTAAACATGAAGCGGTGCATCCTTCTATCTAACACATTATATTGTGTAATCAAGTGTACGCATGTCTTTTTTAGTGTGTGCCAAGGAAAAATAAACATGATCCAGGATCCAACCTCGCATTTCCTAGCAATTATTTTGATCCTCTGTAGATCATGTCTGCAGGTTTAGCTTAGCAACAATGAAGAGAAAAGCAAGTCTTCTATAAAGCAGCTTATGTCTTGATGATAAGGTAACGATAATCTTACATAACTCACGGCTACTGTCCATCTTGTAACCCCTGAAAAGCCTGTTGCACGAGTTTGTGTTATTTACGTCAGCTAATTGTATGAACCTGAAGATGACAATCAAAGGAAGGTGAAAGATCTGGTCCCACGGCTTCCTCTTCAGCATTTATGGTTTATGCAGGTGGTCCAGGGGAGAAGTTACACAGTAGAGGGAGACGTTCAGAGGAGGAAAATGAGATCAAATGCTGTTTCAGTGTTCAAAGACTAGAAACGTTTTGCACTGTCATAATATCTGCTCCTTCGCTTTGCTTTCATGCAGTAAAGAATACAAATGTCCTTTAATTATTATGTTAATTGCTTATTGTGAAATATTTATTTATTATGCTTTTTGTTTATTATTATTATTATTATTATTATTATTATTATTACTAATACTACTACTAATAATAATAATAATAATAATTATCATTTATTGTTATTTAATTTATTATTATTTTATCATTTTGTGAAATCATCCTGATTAGCTGGTACTATCAGTGCTGACAATCCCACTGCCTTCCATAATCAAGAAAGTGTATTACTGTGCACTCATCATCATTAACATCATGTTCTTTTTTAGCTACAGTCAATATCAATATCCGATATTGCTCATATAAGAACAGTCAACAGTGCTGTTAGTTATTGCTTTTTGATGGAGTGCAATTTAAATATATTTAAATTTATTTATTAAATTTAGTCTATTTGTTGTAACATTTCAGGACACATGACTACTGAATGTAAGAAATACAAAAAACAACATAGGGAATACAGTTTCTTTTACTACACATACATTCTACTGTCTGTTATGTGCTCTCCACTTCATAGTGCTGTATATTATATGGTATCTTAAAAAAACATAAATACATAAAATCATAGTGTTGCTAATTAGAATAAGAAATGAGAAATTGAAGCCAGAGTATACCAGAAATAGGCAAATAATCAGATTAAGTTGTACTTAAAACTCAATACATTTTAAAAGAAAATGACCACAAATAACACCTCACTTCACTTTCATTTTAATGTAACACCCCCTACCCCCCGAGCCATGCATCATTATTGGAATGATCATTACTAGATGACACTGACACTGGAGACTCATTCCAAGACCTTTAAAAAGTTACAGAACACTTCATCATACTAATAATGATACATTTGTTGTTGTTAAATAACACATCTTTTTATTCATTTATTATTGCATTCCTTAATGTAAGCATACTGTACTGTTACTATGGAAACGATTAGACATTTATTTAAACCTGTGATTTGAATTAAATACGGCACAAGCCCCGGGGCTTCTCCTATACTAAATTCATAAACACATTCTGACCAATCAGAATGGAGAATTCAAGTGCTATGGAATACACTTATGATATGTATATATTGTTTACTAATACTAAAATCTGACTATAATGTTAACCACATTGGTGGGGGTGGGGGTGGAATGGGAGTTGTAATATTTATAAAAAGCACTTACAAATTCGGGGCTTTTTGCTCAACAATACACACACACACACACACACACACACACACACACACACACACACACAAACCAGTACAATCCTTATTTTATTCCTAAGTATATCAACAGCAGTCTCAGGAAACAATTCTATAAAAGAAACAATGATCACGCTGCCAAAATAAAAATGTGACAGCACAACATGGTGGGTAATATATTCTGACTATGACACACTATGATAAAAATATGCACTTATAAATAGGTTATGAATCACCTCATTGTTTGACTCTCACTCAATGTGTAAGGCCTTGCACATTTCCACGTGTCTCAAACACAACGCTCGTAGGTTAAATGCCGCTTTTGTATACACGTCACCGTAGTGGCAACTCACAAAGCCAGCACAGCATTACAGACAGTGATTAAACCCGGTACAGATTTGGCACATCGAGCCTGTAATGAGGCGACAGAGCTCGTTGAAGCAGAGCCATGACCGCATTGTTGTACTGCAGACACAGAACCGAGGCTTAATTAATTATCACATTGGCAGGAATTGATTAAATTGTATTACGTCCGCCGCAGGAGACATTTAACCATCTCACAAAACAGCCCATCGCTGTGGGAAACATTGATTTGTTTTTTTAGACATATCACTCAACGTTTGCATTTGAATGTGACTGGAAATCATCACATACAATCATGATCATTGAAAATTGAAAACATGATATGCTACTCATTAATAAATTGGGAATTGTAACTATTGCTAAAACCGCTGTGGTATAAGAGGAATAAAATGTTTCATTATATGAGGTCATAGGAATATAATCAGCTTCAGGGATGTAGTAAAAGGTGTGTTTCACTGTGGGCTACATAACACCACTCTGTTGTTGATTAATTTCCTGTAACCACATACTCTGTTGTGTTATATTTCTTACTTAATCCACAGTAAAATATCTTTACTTCATTTTATATAAAAAGTACCTCAAATAGCACCACTTTAATGTTGACATTTATACTAAAGTGCCAAAACTGGTACACCAGCCTAATACTTGTTAGGTCCCCCACAGGGAATGAACTTATTCTGTAGGCAATAAACTCCATTCTTCACAACAGTTTACAATTCTGTTATTTTCTGAGGTTTCTGTGTTCCACAGCGCCTTACATGGCATCCCAGATGTCTGCGATAACACTGAGATTTGGTGACTTACCAAAGAGAAGGCCCTTGGAATGCCAACTATACAAACCCCATACCATCGAGTAGCCACCACCAGCCTATGCACTTTGCATTGGCATATATGTAGCGGTTTTTCTGGCACTTCAGTGTATGTCCCATTTCCCCTGAAGAGACATGCATTATTATCATAGTGATAATTATTAGAATGAGAACATTAGAATGCTTATCATTGAAAAAACAGCCAATATTCTCTCCAATAAATCTAGCTCAGCACCCACTATACATGAGTCTAAAATGGATCTAAATGATACTTCTATAATGGCAGTCCTCATCATAGGATACGGCTAAGAGGGGTATCCAGCTCCAACTCATCTCTCGATGCCAAATGTATAAATAATCGCAGCAGGAAGATGCTACGTTTTGGCAGGCTTTCACGGGTCCATATGGACTCATGACTCATTGCATTGGAATAGGCTAAAACGTCTATATTACTTCCTGAAATCGAATGGAGGATCCGGAAACACCCCGAAAACACACAGGGTGAAGACAAACCTGCGTTCACATGAAACAAGCCAACAGCACGGGCCTTTGAACCATTTCAGCAGACCATCTTAACTCGCTGATTCCTTCCTTCATGTCTGTCTAAACAAATGTATATAAAGTATATGCAACTTAGTAAGAGGTCTGTATCTCCGTTTCTCATTCGAAAGCAAGAACACAATGAGTCCCATTTTGCCGCAGAGTTTCCCAGGGGCTTCCTTATAGTTACATAATAATCAGCAACATATGCCGACCACCACTAATTATGTCCCAAGGTTGAGAAGAGATGGTGCAGATTAACTATGGCAGCCCAGGCTTCCCAAGTGTGATCAAGCAGGGTCTTTTTTTCTGCCACACCACCACCACCACTACCCCTCTTTCTCTAATCAATCTGCCAACTAAATTTAGTTTGATAGCACTGCCTCCTTGACCAGTTTCGAGAATAATAGACAGGGGTTGGGAGATTCATGGTTGGAGAAACACATTGTCAAGGTCTCAGATTTGCAAAGGGATACTCAATGCCTACTACCAACCCGAATAATAGATCATTTAACTGATCATCATTGCATATAAGTGGATGGATAGATACAGTGGACTAATTGGTGCTGCCCATACAATTGGGTTCTGCGAATCTGACGCCCCCCCCCTATCTTTGAGAACAAGCAGCTGGTTGTCTTAGAGAGACATTGCCCTTGCCCTGTCAGCTCTAGTGCTCATTAGAGGTGCTGTACACTGACACGGACACAGAAGAACGGTTAGCATCCACCTGTCAAACTGTGTCTGCTGATGGCAGAAGCGTGGGCTGTGGCGGCAGGGGTCCAAGCAGTGCAGGGTGGGAGGGTATTGTGGGGTGGGCATGAGGTCACGTTTGCTTCCTCAGAACAATGCATTTGCTTATCTGGCTGCATCTTCTCCCGAAAAGCTCTGCCCACTTAACGTCGTTAAGAAGCTAGAAGGAACAGCAAGTATACGGCAAGTACCTCATGGGGGGCATGCACTTGTTCATGCTGAGGATGTTCTGCCAGAATAAAAGAATTTAAAAAGGACAAATAGCAGGATGGAAAATGTACAGCAATAATGATCTGATCATCTAACTTAATAATTGTGATATAAATGTCTTGTGAAAAGTGAAAGTGAAGCGAAAGACCACTGTGCTTGCATTTGACCTCTGCATTTAACCCGTTTGTGCAGTGAACACACACTCAACAGTGAACACACACACTTGGGGCAGTAGACACACTTGCCCAGAGCAGTGGGCAACCCCTATCTACAGGGCTCAGAAAATCAGCTTGGAGGTTAGGTGCCTTGCTCAAGGGCACTTCAGTCACATCCTGTCTGTACAGGGGATTGAACCAGTAACATTCCGATCACAGGATTGGTTCCCTAACCTAGAGCCTAGAGGTAAGGGGATGAAGATGTGGGGTGTATTGATAAATATTTCACATTTAAGCATTTAAACATTCATTGTAGCATTACATAAACAATATATTTTTATTAATTATTCCAAGTTACTTCACTATTCCAAAAAAATGGTGGGTTGATGGTTCCAGCCTTCAAAGGTGTTTATAACAGGAAAACGTTCACACATAAAAGATTGCTTAAAAATGCAGTACATTTAACATTATGTGCCCTAAAGTGCATAGCTGTATACTGGACTATTGATGTGGATCTGTCATCATGTTTAATGTGTTGTTCCTACATATACCTTAGCCTTCATAAAGATCACTTTCCAGCAGCTGTACAGGAATATACTTCCCTTGTTGTTTATCTTATCTTCAGGAAACTTCATACTAAGTGCAACATCTATTTCTGTAAGCATGACAATTACAGTATTCACCTCAGACCTACAAAAGGAAAGATTACATGCTTGTTGCTTGTTACAAAGAAATATACACATGCAAAAACACACAGTTTTGTCTTGCTGTCCTTGTACAGATCTTCCATTAACATCATTATTAATGCAGCTAATTAATTCTATGCCTATAAAACCCAAGCCTTAACCTTTATCTCAGTAATTAAAAAGGCAACATTTTTTTTTTTTTTTTTGTTAAACACAACAACAACAGGCTCCTGAGTGATGCAACAGAAAAGCGTTCGCCCTATTACCCGGAATCTCGAGTGATGCTATAGCCATACATATTCTAGAATCCAGAGAACAAAACCGGCAGTGTTTTCGGGGAGGGAGGAGTGTTATACTGTCTCTCCCCTGTCAGTGACGCTAACCAATCGAGGATGTCTATGAGTTTATGCATACAAAAGCGTACGGAAGCGCTTTTCTTCAAGTGTGTTACACCACCCCTGTGCAAAGAGAACAAGAAAAAAAAAATGGGTGGATGTGATAGCCTGCACCCTCCTTGAATAGTAGCTGTTGTATGATACGGTAGAAAGGTCAAATGGTAATTAACACTGTATCTATACCTAACATTAACCTCAGTAACAAAATAAGTAAATAAATAAAATAAAACAAACCACAAATCATTGTGGGGACCAACCAAATGCCACTAGATCAAAGTTGCCAGATATTCCTACCCATGTGCATATATATGATGCTCCCATGTCCAAACCCATAAAGTAACAGCTTAACATCCGACTTGTTACAAAGCACTGAAAATGAAAATGAAACTTCAATAATGATTAATAAAAACAGCTTCTGTGAATACAATCCCCTGTTGTTACTATATAATACATAAGTAGTAATCTAAGACTACACTAACACTATAAGGCTGAGTGCATTAATATAATCTATGCAGCTGCTGGTAGAAAAAAGGGTCAGACTTTATTTGGCTAGTCTGAGTACAGAGTACAGAGTTTAAACATTTCAGCAGTTCATGAGTTGAGATTCAGCAGTTCGGCTGTTTGGTTTTGTCTGTTTAACAAATTTTCTATAGAGTTGTGGTGATTCATGAACATGCTTGCAGAGTATGTGAAACATTTCAGCAGCTTGTTAAACAGCAGGTTTGGGGGTTAGTTTTAGGAGTTAGGGGTAGAGTTACTGGTTTGGATTTGGGTCAGCATGTTATGGGTTTGGGTTATAGTTACTGGTTAGGATTAGGAGTTTGGGTTAGAGTTATTGGTTTGGTTTTGGGTTAGGGGTTAGGGCTAGGTTTTAGGATTATGGGTTGGGGTAGGGGTTTAGGTTCAGGTTAAGATTTTGGGTTAGGGTTAAGATTAATGGTTTGTGTTTGGGTTAGGTATTAGGGTTACTGTTAGGGTTTGTGTTTGGGTTGGGGATTAGGGTTAGGGTTTGTGCTTGAGTTAGGGTTACTAGTTTGGGTTACCAGTTTGTGTTAGGGTTAGAGTTTAGGATTAGGGGTTAGGGGTTTGGGGCAGATTTTAGGGTTAGGAGTTAGGGTTACTAGTTTAGAGTTAGAGGTTAGGGTTAGGGTAAGCAGTTTGGGTTAAGGTTAGCATTAGCTCTTCAGGCTATGGGTTACAATTTTGGGATTGGATTAACAATTTGGTTTAGGATTATTGTCAAGGTGTGGGTTAGAGGTTAGGGTTCAGGTACAATCCTGTACATTCAATTCAATTCAATTTTATTTATATAGCGCTTTTAACAACGGACATTGTCCCAAAGCAGCTTTACAGAAAATAATGAAAAGGGTTATACATTTATAGAATTATTAAAAATTTTATCCCTAATGAGCAAGCCGGTCATGTCCTGTACAATCAGAATCGAGCATTCAGCAGTGTACTATAAGAACGTTATATTATCTATGAGACACACTGTTTTCTTCCTGCATTGACGTACACTTACATACTTTGTACCTGAACTCTACTTAAACCTTTGTGAAATTATATCTTTAAAAATTCGGTTGTGTCTTTCCTTTATGTATCACCTTCAAACATGACAGAACTGACATGCAAATCATACTTGAGACTGTTATGTGCTGTACATTAGTACGTTCGAGCAAAGCTACAGAAGGATTACATAACGTCTGAGAAACATAATATGCTGTAATATAATAAAACACGTTTCTGTAAAGAATCCCACACAGTCTGGAGAGAAAAAAAAAGCTTGACTAGCGAGCCGACATTCCTTGTTTCTGTGTGGGTGGCGTCTGTCTTAAACACATGAGAAAAAAAGCCACAGGCCCCAAGAGACAAACAGCAAATGCATTCAGGCACAACACGCGTTCACTTTTAATGCGTTTCCTTTAAGCACCTTATGCTGGTGGTTATTAAAACCTCACTGCACCGCGCTGACCACTTTTACAAGATGTGAGCCAGATGCTCAATTCCCCCCCCCCCCCCCCTCCATGTTTTCAGAGGCAAACAAATGCATGCATTCAGCCTAACGAAAGGGAACTGTGACCCAAAAACGATTAACTTATGTTCATCTGCGTCAGGAAGTAGACAGACAGGCTTGTGAAGAGGGAAAACTAGAGGATGGGTACCGTTCCTTCAGTTCCAAACTGCTTCAGTTTGCAAATTCGAATAATTTGTTAAGTGATGTCAATAGTGTCAAAAATGAGAGAAAGAAAGAAAGAGAGAGGGAAAGAAAGGGAAAGAGATAGGGAGAAGAACACGGCATGGGCTTCTGAGATGAAATGAGTAGAAGTGATCCAGTGGACACTAGGAAGCCCAACCTTGAGGAGCTGAATGAAATGCCTGTGGAGGAAGGCGTGCTGGGAAGCGATAGCCTTCACATTCACTGCACATCCTGTTTGCTCACTCACTCCGTTTTTCATGAATGGCTCAGCAGAGGCACGCTCCCATTGGCCACCCGTCATCCAATCAGAGAGGCGCCTGATGACCACACATGGTGCACGTGCAGCAACTGCCTCGGAACATTACCGCCTGCAGCTTCTAACTACAGAGCGAGCGCACCGGCTTCCTCTCCTCATCCGCACCCAAACAGACAACACCCCCATCCCCCCCTAACACACAAACACACACACACTCACTAAAACACACAAATACACACGAATCTGTGTCTGGGTTCAGCTGCTGGGTACAGTAGGCTGCTTTGTGGCCTTACATTCTTGAGGAAAAAGTGCAGTAAGGAGCCACAAGGCCTCTTCCTTTTCTTCTGAGTGGAGTTGTGAAGCAGCCCTCACAGGAAAAGCAGTTAAATGCCTATAAATTTCAGCCTTTTTTTTTTTTTTGCATGTGTTCTGCACTCATAGTTTTTTTCACACTCACACTTCTCTTTCAGAGTAGGCGTATGCCTTAGGCATATCACGTACACAGTGAAGTCCTAGAAATACTGGTACAAACACAGTAGTGGGGTTTGTTTAGCTGGCATTCCATGGGACCCCTGGTACATCTACAAACATCTCTGACAGGTCAACGCTATGTGTGTGTCCTTTCTGATGAGTTACACCAGTTTAATTCATTCTGATAGGTTTGGCATCTTCTAACAGGACAATCCGCCAGCATCAAGCAAATTATGTTTAGAGGAACATTCATCTGAAGTTGGGGTTTTGTCGTTCCCACCTAAGCTACCAGATCTCAGTGTTATCGAAGACATCTGGGATTCCATGCAACACTCTGTGGAACACAGAAATCCTACACCTCGAAAAATAACAGACTTGTAAACAAGAGAATTGTGGACCGTTCTGTATATTGTCTGTACGTTGTCTGTAAACTGTTTGTATATTGTATATTGAGTTTAAATTATAAGTACACTACCTCTTTCAAATTCCTCATGTGTAAATAATACTTGGCCAAGTAAACCTGATTCTGATCCGAGTTTGGGGTTTTGTCATTGGCACCTAAGCCACCAGATCTCAGTGTTATTGAACACATCTGGAATGCCTTGCAACATGCTGTTGAACACAGAAATCCTACACCTCAGAATACAACACAATTCTGGGGCGTTCTGCAGGAAGTATGGTGTTCATTGCATACAGAATATTCTCCTATTGGAGGCCTACTAAGTATAAGACTGGTGTACCAGTCATGTGATTCATAAAAGATTCTGGCACTTCAGCGTACGTTTCAGTAAAAAGCAAACAAACCTTAGTTTATGTGCTCGTTTTAAATCTCGAAGCAGCCATGCAAAGTCGAATATGTCACCATCGGCTTATTATCATTTTCACTTACAGTTGAAAGACCCACCTCAGTTCATAAGAACTGCTTTATCAAGAGCAGGTTTTATCAGGCAACAGTTGGCAAGAGATAATAGCAGCTATGAGCTTCCAGATAAAACAGCTGCCAGCATGCGTGTGTGTGTGTGTGTATGTATACAATACATTCAAATAGACTCATACATAATTAGCCATTTTACAAAAAAATACCCAACCACCTCTGCTATCTCATTAACTATTTAGAAGTTAATGCACAGAGTAAAATGAGAATATCTATCATGTCAGACATGTAAAGAATAAAACACACCAGATGTGTTGTGTTAGTAAAATTATAATCGGTGACACGAAGTTACTGTTACTACATTATTTTTCCAATAACAGCAAATTTTATTCCTCATACACCGCAGCAATTTGCCAACAATTAGGACTGTTTATTTATTACACAATAGCACATCGTAGTTTTTATCTGTTTACGGTTACGCTTAATGTTATGGTCCATGAAACAAGTTCCTGTTATCACTAACGCAGGTATAAACAGTCGCTCCCTCACCAGCATTTTGTTTTCTGTAACGTGAAGTTAATATGAAAGAAATGACAGCTTGTCATGTTTCTGGGAAACCTTAAACAAAGATTTTCGCATACTGGAGGATGTCATGGTGCAGTTTTAAGGGTTGGCGTCTGAGCCCCCTTAAGGCAATGTTAAGAAAACCGGGCGATATCAATGATTTTTTTCCCCCACCAATTCAATTCAACTTTATTTGTTTGGCACTTTTAACAGTGTAGCTTTACAGAAATATGAAATCTGGATATTTCCATCTAATTGATCCCTTATAAGCCAGAGGTAGGAAAAAAAAACACCCAGAGATGACAGGAAGAAGAAAGCGTAAGAGGAACCAGACTCAATATTTAATTCAATTCAATTCTGTTTTATTTGTATAGTGTTTTCAACAACATTTACATTTACAGCATTTGGCAGACGCTCTTATCCAGAGCAACTTACAAGGTTATTAGTATTACAGGTAGGCCAACATAGTGTTAGGA
>JAOVVF010000004.1:5089263-5102029 GCA_028565595.1 Duopalatinus emarginatus
GTGTGTGTGTGTGTGTGTGTGTGACAAAAACTATTGTCAGAACTTCTGTCAGAAAAATCTTCAACACTGACCAATCAGAATTGAGAACTCAACAGCGCTGTGGTATAACACACATGCATGGACCCTTGTGATGCCTTTCACACTTCAAACAGCAAAAGTTGACACAGACAGTGACCATATGTGCAGTCAGGGTGAGAAATTTACAGGAACATGTCAGAGAGTCTTTTAAACAGCGTCTTTTCTGTCCAGCTGCTGGTCAAAGAGGTCAGACAGAGTAGACAGCCACAGCCAGATGACCATTCAAAGCATGTCACTGAGTCACCACCGCACAAAACTGCTTGCAAAGCAAGTAAAGGAAACAGAGAGAGCTGAAAAAGTGACATTCAGAATACAGAAATAAGAGACAAAAGAGTGCATGCGATGGTTTAGAGTAGTTATCTTCTCAGATGTGGTGAGACTCAGGATACGGGATGTAATGAACTGTGCCAAAAGATGCCCCGGGGCTGAAGCTGCCCCCGTGTTCAACTGCTGAACCCCTTCTGGTGCCCCCCGCCTCTTACACGGGGCGGCTTAGCAGGCGGTTTGGAGCGAGTCAGGCCCAAATCACACACACATGCGGCGGGAAAAAGAGAATGCTTTGATTGTGCAGAGCAGAACGCAAGCACCACCACACTCGTGCATTTATTTTAGTCTGTGTGTCCCTGAAGCACCGTTCAACAGCTCTGAGGCTCGGGTACGCCTCATATGGAACCCCCCACCCCCCACCCCCCGTCCCGCTCAACTACCCTCCCCTCCCATCTCCTCCCAAATCCTCTCACCCTGGAACTTTTTTTTCCAAAACCTCTCTGCAGGAGAAGTAGCTGAAGTAGCCAGAACAAAAGACGGGAACCTCTTTAACATATTTTTTCTATCATTATTATTTTCATTCATTCAGTGCTCAGATGTAGCAGGATGACTGAATGGTATTGAGTCCATCTTCAGCTTGCATTTAACGCCTCTCTGTCCCAACACTAAGAATGAGCTTTAAAGACTTGGCAAAATGCTGTGTATTTCTAATAAGAGCAGGATTTTCATTCTTTTCTGCACTTTGTGAGCCATGACAAAGCAAAGTGGCAAACCTAATTACAGCAGGGCACAAAAAAAAAGACCCTCACAGCCTGATATTGAGGCTTCATCAATTTACACATTCCTGCATTGAATCATAAAACCATATGCTGAAAATAAATGTAAATATCAATGAAACAGGAAAAAAAGGTTTTGAATAAAACCTTTATTATTAATAAGTTATTAATCGTTATTAATATTAAATAAATAATTTATTCAGAAAAAATCAGAATAGGAAGTGCACTATTCTATCTATCTATCTATCTATCTATCTATCTATCTATCTATCTATCTATCTATCTATCTGTTGTTTGTTTGCTTACTTACCTATTTATTTAAATGCAATACTTATTTGTTTGTTTGTATATTTGTTTAAATGTAATACAGTTTCTTTCTTCTCTTAATTATTTATCTCTTTGCTTCCTTTTTTTTTTGGGGGGGGGGGTGTGTGTTAGATTTGAAACAAGGTTATAGGAGGATACGTTTTACATATACTGAATTCTTCGGATAAAATTGTGCCTGTTATATGTCCATTAGAACCGGAACAGTGAACTGAATTAAATCTAATCCATAACCACAAACAAAGGGGAAGTGTAAGTGTGGACAGTTTACAGAACCATTACTGTTTTAAGATATATTGCAGCATTGTGTGAACGAGTCTTTTCTGTGGATGGTGGACAAAAATGTCTAAAACAGGTGATGATATAAAGGCAGGTATGGCAGACATACCAGATCAGAATTATGCACATGCCACGGTTACCTTGTTAAAATGCATTTTTACATTAAAAAGTTTAGTTTCACATGTTTATGAGATGAAGTTGAAATCTGTCAATTCTGATCAGACACAAGGTTTGCATATGTATGGGAGTTAAAGGCGCAAGTAAATGCAGATTCATTTTTTTTAGAAGTGAAAAAACACAAACAGAGCACGAAACAAGACACTAAACATCAGCATGGAAATAAGAAATAACTTGTGGTATGTGCAAATTAAACAAACACAAGGCAAAAGTGCACTGAGTCAGGAACCAGGACTATATAGGTGCGCTAATGAGGTGCAAAAGGACAATGTGTGAGAGTGATTAGGGAAACTAGGATAGGGTCATGTGACATGCAGGGTATGATGGGAGACACAGTCCTGAGTGATGTTTGTCACAGGTGTGACCGTCTTTTAGTTTAGGGCAAATAGTACCAAATAAATTCAGTGGAAACTATTACAAGCAGGCAAAAAAAATGAGTGCAGTTAAAAAAAACCCCTTAAACCTCAGTGATGAAGCCGAAGATGAGGAACTGTCAACTGAGTCTCAATTGACAAACTACTGACAGTGCTACATCTGAGGGGTTTGTCCGCAATGTTTTCAGGGCCACAAATGTTATGTAACGTTTCAAATATCTTTAATAACATAAAAACGACTTTAAATCTCAATGCAGGAAGAGAAAGATAGATTTGGAGCACAAAATAAATAATAAGGAAAAAGATAGCATCATTGTCATTGTGTTACACTCCTACACAATAAAAAAACAAAACAAAACCATAGCACGAACTGCAACCGGTTTAATTTGGCTCAGTTTTACAACAACCAGTGAGGCCAGTCCATATTTTCTTCTTTCTCAGGTGTTCTATCTGTCCACTTGATCTCCTGGCTTTTCTTTAACACATCAAACTGGAACACCAGGTTCGAGTTCCTGCATTACAACACTGTTAAAAAGGTTCAACGTTCTTCAGTAAATGTTGCAACGCAACCATGCAGGATATTACTTCATGCGAATGCAATGCATTGTGGTTCATTTAGAGCCAAGTTTGTCACAATAACATTACTTCATACTGGAGCATGTCAACAGACTGAATATATTGACAGCAAATTATTATTTTTTGCAGTTAGTGGACAGTTGTTCTGGTCACTATTTTATTCTTCATTCTTTTTGTTTATTTTGATTTCTATTTTATTGTATTCCCACTATTAAGCATTCTTCCTTTTATAGCAGATTATACAGATTGTCTGCATATTATATAATATTATAACCTGAAAAATAATTTATGCCTTATATATGTGCATATACAATTATTATTTAATTGCACTGGTTCTCTGTCTGCAGAGGGTTCATGTGATTAACATATTTATTATATATTAATTGTCATTTTTAAATTCATTTTTAATTGTATTTCTCATAAACTGTATTTTATTATATCTCTTATTTAATTAATTACATTTATTTTCATTTCACTTTAACATGTGACTAGGTGGTGCACTATGAAGAAAGAAGAAGAAACCTCCTAAAAGAAGAAACCACCTTATTTCTTTTTAATTATTTGCATTAATAAATATTAACTCGTTTGAACTGTTTTACCACAAAAAGCCCAGAAATCAAATATTCCTGCATGCAAATAGACATGTATATAGATCTATATATATATCTATTATTATAATATCATGCAGAAAAGTGAAACTACATGATTACCACCACAGAAATGGGAAATATATTTTGTAAAAAGCACACTATGCAAATGAGCAATAAACTAATTGTGCAAGACAGCTTTTAGGAGATATTTACATTCACTTCCTTTACTTTAAATTTAGTAAATGCATACAAATACAAACATTTTTTTTCAGTCTGTCAGATCAGTCTAGCCATCATGATAATTTCTGGATTTTTCTCACTTCTCTTTTCACTAATTTTGCCATTCCTCTTTCATTATTTCTCACCATTACTTTATAAAAGATTAATGCAGTGCTTATGAATGTGTTATAAATGTTGACTTAGCTTGGTATCATTGAAATGAAGTGTTCCTGGATTACTATCTTTTGCATGTAGACCATTTACCAAGTCTAAATCAGCACAAATGTAATACTTTTGCTTTATCTGGTTTGGTTTTAAATTCATATAATTATAAATAATCTAACCTGAGGTGTGTTTTGTAAACTTATACTTGTCTAACCTCATTCATTAGTCAGAAATATGATGTCAAGTGTGTATAGAAATGGCACAGAAATATGCCAAGCCCAGAGAACGCTGAGTTGTTGTAAGGACTACAAGGACTACGATGCCCAGCAGTCCCAGGATGTCACATGCACCCTGTTTCATTTTCTTAGCACTGAAGTGTCAGGACAAACTGGAACAGACGAGCCTATGCAAAATACATAGCAGTCTTACCATGAGTGCATAGCATCTCAGATGTGTTCAATAATGTTGAGATCTGGTGACATAGGCAATCTAAAAACCCCAAACTCACATGAGTGTTTATCTAACTATTATTTGGTGTCTCTAGATCAGGGGTGCTCAATCCTGGTCCTGGAGATCTACCACCCTGCAGAGTTTAGCCCCAACCCAGATGTAACACACCTGATCCTGGTAATGAAAGCCTTCAGGAGCAACTGAACATTAGAGTCAGGTGTGTTGGATATGAACTCATCAGAGTGGTAGATCTCCAGGACTAGGATTGAGCACCTCTGCGCAAGATATGTGTGGAAGTGCGTTGTCCTGTTAGAAGTGTCCCACCAGAATGCAGGACATGAACAGGTGTTACACATCAGAAATGAGGCAGACATTGCGTTCATCTGTCAGAGATGGTTGTAGATGTACGAGGGGTCCCATGAAATGCCAAAACCTACACCATTATGGAGTCACCACCAGCATATGTGCATAGACTTGTCTGTACCAGTTTTTTCTGGCACATCAATGTATATGTTTGTTTCACTTCCTACACTTGGGTTGGTTCAGAGTCGAATGAGTGGAGTTCACTTGCTAATGGCTATTATAATCCCTATAATGTTGTGCTCTCACATGCCCAAATGATTCAGGTGATTCAAATAGCGTAAACACTTTATATATCAAATTTAAAATAGCACTCTGTAAAGCTGCAATAAAGACCTGTTAAGAAATCAAATTAGAATTAGGGAATACTGAACATGATCACGCTCTGTGGTCAGTGGGCTGTGCTTGCAGTTCGAAAGAGAAGTGATGCTTAAACCTGTTTCTGACACCTCATCTCAAAACTGCTGTTAAAAACCGAGAAACCGTTGATACAGGGAACAATGTCTGCAAGTACCAGAAATGTTTAGTGCTTTTCTGAAATGCTGTCAGAACATTATAGCTGGGAGTGATGTTGTGAGCCTCAAACCACAACACCGGATTCATTGCCTCTGCTTATCTAAACAGTGTCAAAGTGTTCACTTTTACTGGTGGTCTCTGCTGTTCTTGACAGATTCCATCTGCCATTTTACAGGCTTATGGGTTATTTAACAGAGGCCTTCTATAGCCAAGAAAAGAGCAATGAAAGGAGATGCTGGTATTTGACTGAAACGTTTTTTTATGAGGCAATGATTTAGCCACCTTGAAATCTGAGCTCCTCAAAAAAGAAGCATCCCCCGTCACTCGTATGTCCTCTACACAACCTTACAGTGTTAGTGAAGACACCCTGAGTGTCCCTTTACTGCCAAATCTTTTGCTATGCTCTGTTGACTCTGGACATTGCATTTGCCTGGGAAGTACCTTTCCTTTATCTTCATCTGAAGCATCGTTGCATGCAGCCGAGTATGCGCCTTGTATATGTGGGAGCCAGGTTATCAATGACCTCCATCTAGTCTCATATTAAATAACATCAGTGACAAACTGACTTCTTGTCTGCGCAAGCACTATCAGCTCTGACATCCTACCAACCATGCTGTGGTCACTCACACACGGTGGTCACTTAGTCATAAGGAGAAGTCCATGATAAAAAAAAACAACTATTCAGCATCTGACTTCCTGGATAAGTGTTTTGCAGTCTACATCTTCGGAAGCCAGCCTTTTTTAATAGTCAGAGATTTAGGGTGGTTAAGGAGCCAGCTTTAAGACCAGAAGGTCCAGAACCCCCAAATACTGCCCAGCCACTATGGATAGTGTGTATGTATGTGTTTCACTTTATGGATCGGTCATATTCTGAGGTCAATGTATAGACTGAGCTATCCATAAAATTATACAGACCATTCAGTGATTAGCATTAATGTTTAGCATATTTACGCCGAACATTGAGGTTAGTTTTGGGCTACACCACCGGCTGATTAACGCATTTGTGTGTCGGCTTTCTCACTGGAGAACTAATGAGAAATGGGAACCGATCCATACATCATCCAGAACATAGCTCTGTGGGGGAGGGGGGGGGCAAGCTTTAACCACCGGGTGGTAAATGGTCATATACCATACCATCCATGTGTGGACTGTTTGATATATATGTGACTTGTGTTATGTTTTGTGGGAGACTGGTGGCAGAGAAAGTGTATTAATCGTTTTGCGGCACCGACGCCGTTGTGTTTCTCATTTCCTCTCTCTTACTTCAGTTCGTACGTGATCGATTGCGTGATGATTGGAGAGTAATGATGTGGAAGAGTAAATATTTACAGATCGGTAATGAGTACTAGAGGGGCACCCAGAACTCCCCCTTTGGCCAACACTCCACAGCTCCTCCCTCGCAGCCATAACACACATTCCTCTCTGAATCTGGATTTCATTGATGAGAAATCCAGTTTGCAAAGGTTTTATTCCTGCACTGCAAGAGTTAAAGTCTGGAGTCTGGTATGGGGGGTAGGGGGTGGTACTTCTAGCTTGCTCGTTCACACATCACCTCTTCTGGATAAATGGCTGAAGGGTACTTCATCTAAGAGTTTCCATAGCTTTCTGTAAGTTTCCACCGAATGTCTGCTTCTAAATCAGTGGACATGTAGGTGAGGTCAAAAAAGACTGGACTGTGTCCCATTGGTGTAACTATAATTTCAATGCATGTCTATCACTGATAGCTTGATTTATTTAATATGATCCTTTAATAATGATAAATGCTCCAGCAATCAGCTACAATCCTTTCTGAAAAAACTGTGGGATCAAACGGAGCAGGACTGCCTCATCCAGGGTGCCTGTTCCCCTTCATCTATTGCACCTCATCAGTAGATCACTCCTGGTGAAAGATGGTAGGAGCTTAGGTCTGCATCAAAAGACATTCCTCTTGCTCCTAAAAGACAGGGGTCTCTGCTTTCAGTCCTTAGGCCAAAGTGCATACATGACCTCCCCTCCTCCGCACCTCAGCCACTCCCCCTGGTCCACCACACAGGCCTTTCATGAGTGGCCCGACTCAAAGCTTTGCAGCTTGTGAGAGGAAGTTTCCAATTTCAGCCATGCATGTGGGAAAATATGTACGTTTCTGAGAAGACCTTTTGTCTTCAGCCGTAATGGCAGCAATTGGAGTGCAAAGGTCATGAAATGCAGTGTGTCACTGACACTAAGCAGGCATGCATTCGACAATTTATAAGGGCTCTTTTGCTGGCAGAAAGACCGCCACCATCACCTTAATGCAATATTGTAATGTAATAGATTGTACATTTTGGCGTATCCATAGGTTGTGAATGTTTCTGAAACCTGAGATGAATCAAGTCCAGCAGGCTACCCTGACCTGAAAAAGGATGTTGTTATATCATTGCACTCCTTGTCTTGCCAGTAGAGGGTAAGGAGCTGATTGGTGGTTGGGGAGGGGGGGGGTTAGGATAGTCCTTGTTGTTTTAACCCTGCAGCCGAGCGGTGGCAAAACATGGCAACAAAGACCAACCTGTCCAGTTCCAGCCTATAAAAACATGAACAGGCCTCAATGTGACGATCATAGCCTTTGGTTTGGCTCGGATCACCAAGGACCCCCAGGGGGCAAAGGCAGAAATCATTTCCCCATTCAGACGTTTTTCTCTACACCTTCTTAATCAGCTCACAGACCCAGCAGACCCGACGTGTGAAAAAAGAAAGAAAAAAGAAACCTTGTAAATTCCTTCTACACAAAAGAGATGGGGGAAAAGGTGCTATTATTTTGAAATAGTAACGGGAAGTCTTTCAGGATGAACAGAGCAGACTAGAAATAAAAGTGTTATAGCACACAAAATAGTACAGTTCCCTGGCAGCATTTTTTTAACCAAAGACTACAAATGTACACAGACGCGTATTTAGTCCTTGATTACCCTCAACCAGGTTCCTCCTTAGATTTGAGATCCTAACAGGAGGAGGCTGCAGTCCCCCCACTTTGCCCTGGTTGAGCCCCTGTTGGGTTAACCCCATGATTAAAGGGTCCATTTCCCGTTGCAAGGCACAGGGGACACAATGTGAGGGCCTGGAGAGCCCTGCTACAAAAGACGCCAAATCTTCCCACAACCCCGGCATGTCTCTGACTGGCAGGATTTCACGAAATGTATCACCATATCAAAAGTGCATTCTACCTGACCCCATTCCCCAAGACTGCGACCCCAAGCTTTAATGGCTGCAGCAAGACAAATGGTCACTACATGCCCTGTCCGAGCAGCCTTTTGTCCACTTTGGAGTCCCATCATTCCTGTTCTGACAGGTAGGTTTCTCTTTCTCCCTAGTATTTTAAAACAAATATATAAAAGTTGAAAAATGAAAGAGGTCATTTAATAGAAATCTTTTGTGCTGTGAATGGATTACCAGCAACAAGTAATTCTGCATCTTTAAGGTGTACGATACAACGACCGGTTAATTACATGCTAACGAACCGAAAACGTGGCAGCCAATCAGAATACATAAAGGCAAACTCAGAAACGCAACAACTAAACCAAAACACAACAGCAAATTTGAGAATCATTGTAGAACACCACATGCTTGTTGCTGATTGGCCAGAATACATGTCAATCTAGGAGAAAGCCTACAAATTGAGCTAGAAGACAGTGCAGTACTGTAAAAAGATATAATTTAGACATTGCTGTATAACTCACTGTTTTTGGGCATGGGTGTCGCATGGGTGAGTTTTTCACACAGGTCTCATTTTATTTCCTTTACCCCCAATGGTGAGTTATAGCAGTATTGAGAATTTCAGCTCCCTTTGATGACCTCCCTGCCTGAAGCCCAAAAGAGACATATTCATCCAGTTTCATGGCCAATATCAATATCTTGCATTTCTACACACAAATCATGATCAACATGACATCCTCTACATGCATACGATCAAGCTGCGGAATAAGGAGGTCATACAGATTGTTGTTACCTGAGCTGCTGGACACAGCACAGCCCCCTAGAGGAGGATCAGTCAACCCTCAAATCACCCCCCACTCTTTTCCTAACCGCTGATGACTAGACAGCCCATGTGTATCTCATATCTCCCACCTCCATCCTGCAGTTTCACATGAGCTCATTGCCCTTCTGTTGCCTATCTGGAAGTCCACCCAAGTTGTTGAGTGCTTTCTAAAGGGCTTCAGAAATTAAATATAAAAATCAATTAATCATTTTAACTGGTGGAGTGTTCAGTTTCTGCTAGCATTTAGCCAGGAACTTAATG
The DNA here is from genome assembly GCA_028565595.1 of Duopalatinus emarginatus. Lineage (NCBI taxonomy): Eukaryota > Metazoa > Chordata > Actinopteri > Siluriformes > Pimelodidae > Duopalatinus > Duopalatinus emarginatus. The sequence continues at coordinate 5,098,664 of JAOVVF010000004.1, forward strand.
CGGGGATGCTTTTGTAAAACCCAACGAATTAATAGGTATGGAAAGCAATATATGCTATCATATCTAAGCTAGACTGTCCCCTCTTTGTCATAGCTATGAAGAAGATCTGGACGTCAAAAAGTTATGCTGTCAAAGAAATTTAGCAAATTCCCTACTTATAAAATCAAAGACATATTAGTTGGCTAATTGCTAAAATTCTAGCCTAGACTAGCAAGCTAAGCAAGCTAGTTGGACTAGCAAGCTAAGTTATTTCCCCTTCAGTTTGTTACACACAGTAAGTGCTGTACAATACCAAACAGACTTAGTTATCTAGCTAATGAATATCTAAACATAAACATTTATGATTTTTGACCGTTGTATTCAGCTAAGGCCACAAATAAAACTTAGTATTCAGCAATTCACTAGAGGGAAAACAACAACAAACCACTTGATATGCTACAGTTTCTTTTTGCTAGCAATGTCAACACTTTTGCTTTAACATGATATAGTTTTATGTTGAGTTAACAATTACTTCACCAGGTAACATTACTGCCGATGTATAAAGTCAAACGAGATGTCTTGTTGATCCAAAACATTTGGATTGGAATAGTAGTAATAAGAAGCTAGTAGGCTACACAGAATAAAAGTTTGAAATGTACATTTCAGTTATGACTGAGTCTATTTTCAGTTGCATTGCTTATTTTAGTTTTTTTTTTTTTGTTCTCTGAACCAGAGCTCTACTTCTGTAAAATCTGACATTTCAAGACACAGGATGTAGAGAGCAAGTGATAAATGGCATAAGTATATAATATATACTTATATAATATATATGGTAAATATAATGCATATTTTTTAAATATTACATTGGCGCCACCGGTGGTGTGTGTGTACCTCGGGTTGTGGGTCCAATCCTCGCTCTGGTCTCTGTCTGTGAGGAGTTTGGTGTGATCTCCCTGTGTCCATGTGGGTTCTCCCTGAGTGCTCCGGTTTCCTTCTGAAAATGTGCTAAATTGCACCTAGGTGAATGAATGTGTGTATGGTACCATGTGATGTATTGGAGCCCTGTATGGGGGGTATTTCTGCCTTGCGCCCAATGATTCCGGGTGGCTCTGGAGAATGACTGCATGACTGACCAGAGCAATGTGTTTGAACAGAATTATTTGTTACATAAGTGTTTAAAATAAAATTCCACCCAGAAAAATGTCAAATGGCACATATTAAATGTTTTTATTACCCCCACCCCACTATATTATACTTTATTTCTTTGGAAATGTATATTTTTTATTTTTTTAAATATTTTCTTAAATATATTTTTTCTTTTTTTATTTAATGTGCTCTTTGTATTTTTATATTTTGCAGATATTTTTTTAATGTAAGTAAACAGTTATCAAAAACATTTCACTTGAAGTTGTACCATGTATGACTATTTAGGTGACCAATAAATCTCTAAACTTTATTTTTTTTTCTATCTAGCTTCTTATGTTGGACACAAAAAAAAATGTGCATGTTGTCATTGACCCATGTACTGGAAAAAAAAACCCTGACTTGTATTGAGGAAGTATGTGAAAATGTTTAAAGATTTGCATATCCAAAGCCAGGCTGATGTTAGCATGAGATCATTTGAACAACATACCATACTTATGTCCGCTGCTTTAGTTTTTTGCCTGGATAATTTTATGCAAAACCCATTTAGTAGCTAGAATATGACATTCTCTTTTTGTCACCACTTTTTCCAGCACCTCCAGTCTTTCCAGCAAGGGCCATAGAAGCATGTAGTTGCCTGCATCTTTACTACAGAACTGACAATGTAATAAGGGAGCCTTGGTGTTGAAAGAACGGACATTTCAAATGGCAACACTTCCTTTGACAATGATGGCATTTTAAAGAAACATTCAAATAAGAAAACTTCCTGACTACACAATGCTTATCATGATATACAGTACTGGATTTCCTGTGGTCTTGTTCAGTCTGAGGTTGTGACCAACAGGTCAGTTCCATTCTCTCAGCTTTTCCGTTCTCTCTACCAGCTCCTGCTAAGTTCTGGGACGCGATCTTTACACCCAGATTTCCATGACAGGTGAAATTAGCGCGAGCTGCTGCAGCAACCCCGATCAAAAGGGCCTCTCTTCTCTGCAGCTGTTGCGTGTAAATCAGGAGCGATTTCCGCATGCTGTCTGCTCCTGAGAGAACCGGAGGAGGGGGTCCAGGGGAAAAAAATGTCTTCCAGGGCTCATGTTGTGTAACAGACTCAGAGACGGTCAGGTTCAGAGCATGGCGTTGAGAACGAGTTGCAGTGACGAGATGACACTCACGGAGTCTGAAATACGTGGATGACAGCTGGCTTGGTCATGGAGGCGCACATGGCCGCAAATGTAACATGCATTCCAAACCACTGGAATCACATTAAAAGCAGCGATCGCGGTTTCCCTCTGAGGCGCCTGCGGCTTTGGTGCCTCGCTAGCCAACCTCTCACGCTAATTATGCCCAGCCCTGAGCTGGTGAGAGGGGTCATGCAAGCAGGACTCCAGAGAAGTGTTTACTCATCCAGATGAATTAATGAGCCTGAACACATGTGCAAGTTCAGAGGGACGCCCGTTACATAAGGAGAGCCGCTTCATTAGGGGCGATGTTGGGTTTGGTGTGTGATGACAGAAAGGCTGCATGTGTGTCGACGCTGGTGTAACAAAAACCAAAAAGTATTTATCGCACAATACAACCACAGGAATAGAGCCATAAACTTTGATCCATCACTGCTACGTAAAACTATAAAGCCAATCCATAACCCCTGCTTTGCATAATAAGACTCTACTCCGACTCATTCACAGATAAAACGCTTAGAAATTAAAAAGGCAGTAAAACCTAACAAAAGTGGCATGTGGTTTCTTCTGCGCTGTGAGCGTTCATTCATTAAAACAGAAAGCGGAAGGGCAGCAATGCTCAGTTCCTGGAAACGGCAGGCCACATGGAACAGCCGCAAAGGAGACAGCTGCAATGAGAAGAAGTGAGTCTAGTGTGAAGAGCAGATGATCTCAATGCACCAGGCTTGAAATTGATATTAGGGGATTGGAGTGTGTGTGCACAAGCAGTTGCTAGTTTAAAAGCTACATTTATGAGCAACTTACACCTGTAGTACAAATTGCAGATTGTAGCAAGGGCACTAACAAACAAGGTGGCGCTGCGATTACAAAAACTTCCAGCAAATAGTAATCAGTCATAACTAGCTCACACTATACATGTAAAATATGCTCATTTCATATTTCTATATCAATAGCTTACACACACTAATGATAATTATCATTTCATGCCTAGCATAGATACAAACCGGATTCCAAAAAAGTTGGGACACTAAACAAATTGTGAATAAAAACTGAATGCAATGATGTGGAG
>JAOVVF010000004.1:5123071-5137796 GCA_028565595.1 Duopalatinus emarginatus
CTGCACTGCACTACACTGTACTGTACTATACTATACTGCACTATACTGTACTGTACTGTACTATACTATACTGCACTATACTGTACTGTACTGTACTGTACTATACTATACTGCACTGCACTACACTGTACTGTACTATACTATACTGCACTATACTGTACTGTACTGCACTGCACTACACTGTACTGTACTGTACTATACTATACTGCACTGTACTATACTATACTGTACTGTACTGTACTGTACTGTACTGTACTATAATATACTATACTATACTACACTATACTATAGTACACAAAAGTGTTAATTAATTTCAACTCCTGCCTTCATTCACAACTGACACCTTCCTAGTTCATTATCATTAAAATTGTTCATGTGATATTAATTCATTTGGATTTTTTTTCTACTAATGATAGATTGCTTTTCCTGTCACTGACATGTTTTTGGCTCCCAAATCAACAGACATCAGAAACACCCTGTATGTGAATGCTATATTCAGAATAACTTTGCAACTGTGACTTAGCGCTCTAATGATGCAATGATAAACATCTGGCCAAGAAACAACCGAGCCGCCCGAGTGTGAAAATTACTTACAGTCCCCAGAATTGGAATCAAATTAAAGTTGACATTCCGCACTTGAACATTATAGACATTGTAACTTTCCTAATTACACAGTCATACAACCAAATCTGTCACTGCGCAGGGTAAAGTACACAGTGTAAATGAGTCACTGTGGCACATAGATTAGTCTCAGCTTTGACTACTGTGTTTAGCTCCTAACAGAACGGATGATTTAAAATACGATCAGTCTTCCATATCCTAAAGACAAGCAGAGTGTTCATTATCAGATGTACAGTTTGGAATTGACCCGTGACACACCTTCTGAAAACATGTATATCCTTTCCCTCGCTCACTATGGCAATGTTTAAAAAAAAAAATCAAACATGATCTGACGCTTTGTCAGGCCTGTTGTGTGCAGTGTAGCTAAAGTAGGTGAATACACAGGCTTAGGGAGGAATTGCTTTTCACTGTGGTTAGTTGATGAGTAATAGCCTATGGCCGTCTTTAATTAACCTAGCTCACCGGCTCTTAGACTCCTATTTTAAACCTGTGCTACAATAGGGGCTGATTTCTGGGAAGCCGACCATCTTCTGACTTTGACTTTCACTTTTACTGGGCGCAGCTTTATTAGCCAGTACGTATGATAAAAACAATAGGCATGAGATAAATCAGTTACATATTTTGCCATTACGATGCTAGCAACAGTGCGTGGGTGAAATTGTTGATATGATAAGATTGTTTCTATATTACTATGCTTACATTCCAATTGGCCACACCAAGCAGCTTTTCCTCCGGTCAACTGCACAAGGTCAATAAACAATGAATCAATGCTAAGTGTTAAAGTAAACCCATTCAGATCCAGGAAGACACATACACTGTGGTAGGACTGACCCTCATCCACACCTACATGTAAATATTTTTAAAAACATGCCCCTTTTTTAAAACCACGTGTATGTTTTTGGTCACTGAATATAAGTCAGAAAAGATGACATCACAGTGCCGACCTGCAACCGTGATGAATGCGGACCATCATGGCTGCTGATCAGTTTGTTCCTCTGTGGTCTGGTGGTACAAACCGCATCACACAGGGCTATATTTGGGCAAGACCCAAGTGTAACATTAGCAGTAGTTGCCCTCTCCTTGCCAGGCCACACATATATGATTATTATATACTGAAGTGCCCTAAAAACTGGTCGGCATTGCTATGTATTTCGCATAGGCTCAGTGTAATACTTAGTTTTAGAACTTTTGGCCAACCAAGACCCTAAACAAGGATAAAACAGCTACTGAAGATGAATGAATGAATGAGCTTTTGACCATGTCTCCTTTTCCACTACTAAATACTCATGGTCTTGATGTTATTCTTGAGTCATAGAAATGACACATAGCAGCCTGAGTCACTTTGTGTGCACTGATTTTTTTTAACTTGTGTTAGTTTGCATTTTCACATGTATTTGATGTTTTCAAAAGTGTTGTTTGTGTGGATGAGTTAAAAATGTATGAGTGTTTATGAGTGGACGGGCCCTAAGGTGCCAGGTGCATATATGCTTAAGCATCAACTTTATGGCATTGGATTGCCAAGGCACAGGAAGTCAGACTGACCCTGCATAACTACTTGGAATTACTGCCTTGTGACCCTAGACAGGGCAGTTGGCAGAAGCGGGGCATGTGGTTCTCTTTACTGCCCTGTGACATAATTAAGCTCATAGTCGAAAAAACCATCAAAAGAAGCATAATCAAGATCAAGAGCAGAGGTTACTCTTACCCACACGCCGCTCCCGCTCCCTATGAAAAAGAATCACCAAGGAAACTGAATTTAGGGCAGATTTCGGGCATTTCATAACAGAGTTTAAAATGTCCCAAGAGTGCCAATTACACAGATAGCCATTTTGACCTCAGTGACATGGTCTGTCCATGTCGAAGCATGCCACCCAGGCAAAGAATACCACATGAGGATTTTATAGAAGTCCTTAAGAAGCACATATAAAACAACAGTGACAAAGAGAACAGAAGCATAAAAGTAAAGGGCAACATGCCTGTGGTCCTGCAACTGTCTACAACTGCATGCTTAAAATGGGACCTCGAAACAGTCATTCTAAAAGAATGTCACCCAAATTTAAAAACACTGACTCAGTTTCCCCTTAGAGGGCGTACTCCTGGCACTACTGGATACAGACCGAGACAGTCTCTGTATATCGCGTGTTACGGGTCATCAGGGAAAGTATGATTTATGGGACACTGTGCAGTATCTCAGGATCATTACTTACTGAGAAAGCAAAGAAAACGCTCGCCTTTCCTGAACGTCTTTATCCAGAAGTCGGATTATGGGGTGGTGCTACTGGGAAGCCACCATGGCCTGATGGGCTGAGCTGATGGGAGTGGAGGGCAAAAAGGGGCCGGTTGCTTCTTGGAGGGTTCCTGAAAAGAAAGTGGGCCCCAGTAGAGGAGAAAATTCCAAGCTGGCCCATGGTGTTTGTTTCTGGGCTTTGTTGCACTGAGGCCTGGGGCAAGCAGTGTTGCGTAAGCAGGCCGCGTGGCTGCTCTGGCATGTGGGCGGCTGAATTACCGCGGCAGATGGTAGAGGCGCTCCTGTGGGGGCCCACCATGTCGTGCCAATGTTCCGGGTCGGGTGCCCCTTTTCCCCCCTCCCCTGTCCCCCCAAAGCCTTGCTAACGCACAAAAGCCCCAGGAAGTAAGGATGAATGCGCGGCCGGAGCGGCATGCCGAGGCGCGGGCCACAATTGGAGCTTTCAATCAGCGAGCGCTCGTTAAAGGCAAGCCACGCTGCCTGGCTGCCTCTGTGTGCTGAGCTCACATGGGCCCTCGCACCCTTTCCTCCTTTGTCCTGGAGCGCGCCAAAGTGTGGGGCCCAATCGCCTGATTATTTAGAAACCAGTGTTGGCTGGCGGTGTTGTGCCCGTGTTGCTTTGAATTGGGCATTGTGTAGTCAAGGATCAAGCTCGTTTGCTGCTTAAGGATCCCACTCCTTTTTATAGGGCTGACTGCTTTGTAAGGGAGTGTGTGCTGGAAGCTGGAAGGTTGCTTTTACTGATCACAAGTTAAGATGTTTTTTGGCTGACGAACGCAGGGCCTTTCCAATACTGTGTAAGTGCAGAACATTGCTGCACTCGCCTCTGTAGTTCAGGCCAAAAAACAGGATAGCAATGAAAAGTGATTCCTGCTTCTCTGTATCTAAGGGATGAACCCAATAAATCCTTTTAGGGTGATGTGTAAACTTTGAAAACATTGTAAACTGTGCTTATAAGCTTCCAAAACAGTTATATGAGCTTTGGGGGGTTTCTTTCCCCCCACAATGTTTTCTTGTAATATCATCAGCTAGCTATGTCATCAGCTACCAGTCTGAAAGGGTGAAGACTAACGTGACTTCCTCTAAGACTTAAAGCCTACCACCTTTTCTAGCTGCTACTTCTCACTGGGTCATTGGATTGGACAGGGCGATTCGATTATTTATACGTAATGGTCTTATCTTATTAAGTAATAGTTTAAAAAAAGTTTAATTGTTTTGAATTTGTATATGATGAATGCACATTTTATTGGTGTTTTCAGTCATAGATCGACTTTAAAAGAACTTGGGGTCTTTTACACCTAATATGGTACTTCTTCATCCTGAGCAACTTCTCCATTAATAAGTATTAGATGTTCATTACACTGAAGTACCAGAAAAAAGGAACACCCGTCTAACTTTGTAGGTCCCCATGTGGCATGGACTCCACAAGCTTGCTGAAATATTCTGTAGGCAATGTACACCATACTTCCTGCAGAATTCTGTTGTATACCGATGTGTAGGCTTCCGTGTTTCCTAGCAAGTTAAGTTGCGTAAACTATAATTTGGCATTTCTAGACATGTATTATGGAGTATTGTCCTGTTATAGGAGGCCAAACCTATCAGAATAAATGCAGGACATGAATGGATATAACTGGAAAAAAAACACATAGGCTTCACCTGTCAGAGCCATAGCAGGGGTTCCATGGAATGCCAGCTAAAGAAACCCAATACCAACAATCTGTACCATTGTTTTCTGGCACTTCAGTGTATTCTCTTGGCTGTTCTGTTAATACTTAGTTAGGTCAGGTTGGTTTAGATTCGCAAATCTCAAACACTGCTGGCTGTTGTTTAAGTCGGTCAAGCACTCCAACATGACACCACTCTGACATACAGCTTCAGGATGAACTACATCAACATACAGAATCAAAACCACAGATAAGACGCAGTTTCACGAGGGCTTTAAGAAGTTATCCAGATGTACAGTACGAGTGGTTAGTGTTATTCTGATCGACTGGGTAGAGACAAAGACCGTGATTCTTACACAAGCAGCAGGCCTGAGGATGGCTTTGGTACCTCAGACAGGTGACAACCTTTCTCAGTTTATCAATGTTTTCCTGACCAGTTTTAACTGTATTCTAAGCATTTTTATCATCTTCCTGTTTCTGCAAGCAGTGTATTTACTATGGCCTGTTTAAGCAAGACACACAAATGATAACATATTGGAATGCCACAACAAGTAATTTAAGAATTTAAACACAGAGTTTGCCGGGCTTCCCCCAAAACGAGAAAAAAAACACACACACAGCAGCAACCCCAAAATCTCCTGGCAGCTCTTATGAGATCCTCCCTTACTGCCTTCCTGACACATGTGGGCCTGGGTGGGGGAGGACAGTGTGAACGGACCATCATTTTTATCATGATGTTATAATGCTGTTAACTGTGTTTATGGATGACAAACAGATGTTTTTACTGAGGCCTACAAAGGGGGCCCAAAATGGCCTCCAGACAGGAACAAACACAAGGCCGCACAACTTAAAGTGCAATATAATGGGGCTGATTTGAGATGACTGGCTTTTTTAAACAGTCATAATCCCTTTTGCAGGCTCAGAAGCCGTCCAGCTAAAAAGGCCCCATTGTGATGGCGTGGAGCTTGTGGGAGTGATTTACATAGCCAAAGGAAGGTAATCAGCTAGCACCATGGCCATGCAGGAAAGGTTCAAAGAGGGTTTCATGGAAGTCCATTGAAGAAAATAGAAACTGGATTGACAGTCAGCCCACCCCAATCAGAATCAGTCTCCCACTCCAGCTCAGCTCAGAGCACAAGGCCAGAGGTCATATTTTAAAAAGGAAAGGGGGAAACAGGCACAGGTTAGCAAACTTTCTTTACTTTGTATTTTTTGCTTCGGGGTGCTGGCATTGCAAAGAACGATATGAACTAGCTGTACGTTATGATGTCCTCCAGACATACAGAGATGGCAAATCCTAACACAGAAAGAACAAAAGGAACCTGTTACTAGATCATACAAATGTGCTTTGGAATTGCTGAACTAGTGTTAAAAATACTGATTTGGTCTGTATCACATTTACTAAATCAATTGATACACTTCACAGTGTATCTGACAGGTGAACCCTATGTGTGCCTCCTTTCTTGTCCTGCATTCATTCTGATGGGTTTGGCCTTTTCCGACAGGACAATGTGCTGCCACACACATCTACAGACATCAAAATTATGGTTAGAGGAACACTTATCTGAGTTTGGAGTTCCCACCTAAGTCATCCTACATTGCTAGCTTGTGGAGTCCATGCTGCTTGGAAGACCTATCAAGTATTAGACTGATTTACCAGTTCTTTTGGTACTGGTACTTCAGTGTATATCCACTGAGCAGCATTTAGGACACAAAACCAGCCATAGTGTATAAAGATGCCTTATTTGTCTTGCAGTTGCCCTAACCAGTCACCATCAACCAATCAGATGGCTCCATGAGTGATTTTTGTGCTGCCTTTAAATCCTATTAAAATATCATATCAGACTTATAAGGTGAAAACACTTTAATGCCACAACAATGTTAGAATTACAACTCGGGAACTCATTTTTTCTGTGAGTTCCAACTTTCCAACTTGGGGGCGTGTCAATAACAAAAAGTCATGGTGGCCACCAATATGGATGTGCTCTTTAAGTAGAGCAAAATAAACTTCTAGTCACTGATGATGCAAAAATAAATAAAAACAAAAAATGCTATGTACACAGTCCATTTTTTCTGACCAAAACCACTTGAATACACACCACATCATAATCCCCACCTCCAAACTCATATGCATGAGGAGGACTTGAAGGCAGCATTCATCTCTTTCTCTTGCCATAGGACATGAGGAGGACTGTGGCATTTATGATCGTACTCTACAAAAGGGAAGGGCGTTTTAGGGTTTTACTGCAACCACTTTATGACAAATGTGCTCACTACCATCATAACCGCAAGTCATTCATTGCTGAGAGGAGAGATAGCAGTCCTTCAGATGAATGATTCACACATCAAAGCTGTGAGAACCACCCCCATCCATGATCTACTTCATTATACCCCTCATTTAGTTATGATAGGCAGGGTGCTTCCGATCGGTTTGTATCAAACGTCAGCCGGCTGGATTGCTTTGAGTTTAATGATGGGAAAGGAAGTAGCACAGAGAGATGGATCAGCAGGTCGAGTTCAGATCAGTTTAACAGGGTTAGAATAAAGTAACATGCAAGCTGGGCCAAAGGGATCTGGGACAGAAATGTTCACTTAGCCTAAAGAACTGGACAGTAATGGCTGAAATTCACAACTGCTCTGATTCTTCCATCAGTGTGTTTTAGGAATGCTTACACCTTACACCACCACAATGTTGAAATCTTTTTTCTAAAGCAGGAGTTCATACAGTAGTTTCAGACGGAAGGTTTACATTAATGCACTCACTCTATAGTACCAACTGGAGTTCGAGAATCGATCGCCTATGTATCGGTATCGACTGTTTCCAGTGTCAAACACTAAGACTGTGCCTTCAGACACAGATTTATTTGTTGTTTGTTTTTGTCTTATTACTTAATTGCAACATGACGAGCAACTAAAAAGTAAAAGGCGAAAAAAAACTCACAACTAAGTATTGGAAATGATAACCGCATTTAACCCATTTATGCAGTGAAACACATGTATACACTAGTGAACACTAGGGGGCGGTAAGCACATATGCCCAGAGCAGTGGGTAGCCGCTTATATTCACAGTGACCTTCTGGCCCCAAGGCGGGTTGCTCCAAGTGAACTATTTGTCCACTGTGCTTCCATACAGAGTAATTTGACCTCTGGGGAACCTATGGGAAGGTTAGGTGCCTTGCTCAAGGGCACATCAGTCGTGTTTTGCCCTATGTGTGGATCAAACCTGGGAGCTTCTCATCACAAGACTATGGCTGGCCACTAGTAACAACTACTACCAGGGAAAAGGTCTTGTGGCTGAAATGTTGCTGGTTCTATCCCACTCAACAACAATACACAACTGCCCTTGAGCAAAGCATCTAACCTCAAACTGCTCCCTGGGCACCATGGATAGGGGCTGACCACCAGTCTGGGCAAGTGTGTTTACTGCCCCCTAGTGTGTGTGTGTTTCACTGTGTGAATGGGCTAAATGCACAGGTCAGTTTCATTTGTAGGTCAATCAATTTAATTAAAAATAGCATTATAGCTTATAATAGAAGTGATAACAGGAGTTAACTTGTAATATGAATCATGAAATGTTAGTAAAAATGGATGAAATGTAGGATGCAATGTTCTTATGAAATAAAATTCACCACTCCTTATTGCGCCCCATCACTGCACAACAGCATTATTGGTAGTAGTAGTAGTAGTAGTAGTAGTATTTGTGGTAGTAGTAGTAGTTGTGGTGGTGGTGGTCTTTGGTTATGATGTTATCTCTTTTACAAAGAAGCAGCATTAGGAGATTTCTATTCAATACAAACGTACAAAGAACCTGACAAAGAGTGTCTCCATTTTTCTTTTATTTCCTGGATAAGTATGGACAGATACATGTGCACACACCTCACAGTCACACACACATAAAGACACACGCGGTCTCCATGCAGCTGTCGGACTTCACAAAGCCCAGCCTGTTAAGCTAGGAACAGCCAGCTGGACACAGCACACTCACTATTCGCTCTCCAAAACAAAACTGTACCCCCCTCACAGTGCCCCCTACCACCCTTACACTAATTACTGCATGCCAAGGCATTTGCCAAGCAGGCAGCTGTCAGCATGGGTGGCAGAGAGTGGACAAGAGGGGGACTGGGACGACAGGCAGACGGAATGAGCAAGAGAAAAAGAAAGAACAAGCGAAGTCACCCTGTAGCGAGACGGCTAAGAAAATCAGAGAAAGTGACCACTGGATCCTTGTCAGTTCCAGGACATGTGCGCCGGCATAGCGCCATCATAATAGATGATCATGTACGTGTGGCCAAGACATAGCTTGACCCCATCCTCTCCAGAGGCTATTAGTCCACATTAGGTGTAATTGGGAGTCGCGCCGCACAAAATCAAAGAGACTTGCCGGTTCATTGGTGCAGTTGGTGTAATAGGCAATGGTCGCAATGGTAGACAGTACAGACATGAAGATGTTTTTCTGTCTGTCCTCATGGCTAAGAAAAACTTGTTTATAATATCTAGTTCTTCTAATAGTCTAATGATAAGAAGTAAGATATCTTTTTTATCTAGTTAAAAAAAAACCCTCAACTACCTTATCTCGCTTTCTTCAGGCAAATTCTTCTCCACCCTCCTCTCGTTTCCCTACTCCCCCTGGTGCAATTGTACAGAAAAGGGGCACGTTATCAGATGCTGGAGGCTGAGGGTGGATCCAGCTGCTTCCCAGTGTAGATGTGGATTTCTATGTGTGTATATGTGTGTATTTGTGTGTGTAAACCCAGCTGCTTCTCAGCACAGTCAGACTCGCTGGCATCCCTGTGTCTGTGTTGAGCAGCAATGCCGTGGGGCATCTATCTGGGTGGTAAGGCCTGCTGGCTGGCATATGGGTTCCATGGGGAGCCTGCGGGCCAGTCAGACTGTGTGAAGCATATGTTGGGGAAGTCAGGAAGGAAAAACGACTCATGGAATCGCATGTTTGTGGCAGGTAGAGTACAACGAAACCTTCCCCACCCACCCCTCTATATCATTTGTGGATAGCCAAATTAGTGGAAGATTGAGACACGAATTAGTGGCCATTTGATCACAACAAAATTACGGCGAGACAAAACAATGCAATCAGTCATAACACAGGTCAGTGGAATCACGTTACACAAATAACAAGTGGTAATATGTGTTGCACAAATGACACACAGTAAACAGACAAGAAAGCCTGCCAGGAAGGCGCTTTGAAGCTTTCAGAGGGCCTACCAACCCCACCCCCTCCACCACCCCCTGGTAAATTGTCTCAAATGAGCCCTCTATGATTTATTATGTTCGGTGCTCTCAAATTTGTCTGGATATAAATAAAGGCTTAATATACAATCGCGGATGGATATCTACCTGTGTGCTCAGTGGAATGTAAACACCCCTTTTTGCCTTAAAGCCTCTTCATGTTGCTTCATGTTCTCCAATCCCACGCTCAACCGCTCCTCTTCCAAACACGTGGAGCAGCAGCGGGAGGTAAAAACAGCTCCGAACAGCTGATTCGGTGTGGGCCTCTTGACCGTGAGCTTCAAAGCGAGCGCTAGTGATCTACTGAAGGGTTCGGAGACTTGCATATGCTGCCCCTAAATATTTAGACAATGGCCTCTATAATTGGAGCAGCCGAACAGGGGGACAAGGGAATAGTAAATTAAAAAGCAATTAGAAAGAAGCCTCCTACACCACTGCGTGTGTTAGGCACGTCTATGGGGGTGGCAGGAACAGTTGATCTTTGGATGATTAGTGTTTCAGAGTGGGATGAGGAAACAGTGTGGCCACAGACACCATCAGATAAATGAGAAAACTGTGCCAAAACATGTCTTTACCACAGCTCTACATATACACTGTAAAAGCTAATTAGCCCATTTCCAAATGGTTGATATGCCTCTCTTTCTCCCTCTCTCTCTAGATTCTTTCTTCTGAACTTCAGATTATCTTTAGGATCTCCAAAACAAACTCAGAAAAAAGCACTGTCTTTGCTTAGACTCCGGCATTAGTGCACTTCCACCTCTGCGATAACTTTAAACTCTCAATCATCAGCCGCATGCCGCGCACAATGCCGCAAAAGCCTAAATAGCACAGCTCCTTCTCCTCCCTTCCTCCAGTGAAAGCGGCTCTCTCTCTTTTTCTGTTTGCAATCACACTGAGGACATCTGTCCCCAAAGGCAGGCAGGCAGGCAGGCTGCTGTATGAGATATGGAGAGAGAGAGAGAGCTGTCATGAGAAGGCCTTCATGACTATTGTTTATTCTGTAGTGACTCTGGACATGTCCTTGTCTCTAAAATAAGGTCTACATCTGTCTTGCTTCCTTTCTGAAATGTGCTGGCTGACTGAGAGAGGAAACGAGCACTGTCCTTTCTTTAGAATGCTGCTCTGTCAGGGCTGTTTTTTGCACTTTTTAGGAGTGTATATATAATAACCACCAATGACATTGAGTAAAACTGAATGACAATTTGATTGACTGATATAATGATCATGGGTCGATGATAGGAGCCAGGGTTTACATGGCCAAGCACAAAATGACAGGTTTGTACTACTTCTGAAACATATTTGCTTATATTTAGTAACTGCCAAGTGTAACTGGGAACTCTAATTTAAAGAGTCAGTCAGTTATTCTCGTATCGGCTTAGTCCATCATGATCAAAGTTTGTCTGGAGCCCACCTGGAATTACTGGGTGCAAGGAAGTAGTACCCTCTGGATAGGGTGTCAATCCATTGCAGAGTACCACACACAAACACAACTATTCACTCACATACTCATACCTAGGATATCTAAATCACCCACCATGCGTGTTTTTCTGGAGGGGGAAGGAAACTGGAGCACTCCATGAAACCCATACAGACATGCTGGAGAACACGCCAAACAGCTCACAGACAGAGACCAAAACCAAGAATCGAAGCCACAGTCAATCCCTGGAGCTGCGTAGCCACCTGAATTTATAGTTTCTCATACAAAAGGTGAAGCATAGGTTGTGGGGGGTGTTGGAGTCTATTCCAGTGCTCACTGAGTGGAAGGCAGGGGAAACACCCTGGACTGGTCCAAGACAGATCAAGAGAGTCTGGCTGCAGACCTTCACTGTGAGGCTTGCGGCACCTTGGGACTTTTGAAACGGATGATATGAATTAGCATCAGCACGACTCTGTTTCTCTATACACACGTAGTGTATTCATCATTTCCATCCCCACATCTAAGGTGAGAGCCTCACAGTGGAGGTCTGCAGCTAAATCCTTCTCAAGACAGACACATTAACACACACACACACACACACACACACACACACACACACACACATACACAGCTTGGGACAATTTAGCATTTCCAATTCAACTCGCTGTATGTCTTTAGACTGTCAGAGTAAAACCAGATCAGAACCCACACAGACATGGGGAGAACATACAAGTTCCACACAGAAACCATCCTGACAGCCCAGCTGAGGAATCAAATCCAGGCCGCTCTTGCTGTAAGGTGACAGCAATTACTTTTTAAATAATAGTGCTTTCTCTCAAAAATATATATGTCAAAGTAGTTCATACCCCTCAGGCCTTTCATCTGCTTGGAACGAAAATCTGAGCTTGGTTTACTGTCCATGCAGAGTTTCTGCACATGTAATCCTCATGTCTATGTTGATTTCCTCTAGGTTGTCCAGTTTCCTCCTGCTTGTCTAAGAACAACTGTCCCTAGATAAAAATGAGTGTGTGAATGATCATGTGAATGCGTCTATGCATTCATCTGTGCCTGCTGCCCTGGCATCTCATCCAGGATCTATTCCCACATCATTCCCAATGTTCTCACAAGCAACTCCAGATTGTCTCTGATTACTGTCTGTACAGATTCATGGTGTCTCAGAGACCCAGACCAAGAAGATACTGAGTAAGACCAAATCGATGGGACCAAAATCAAACCTTTTAGCATTGTGGTGGTTTAGGTCCATTGATGGAGTACTGATTCCATCATGAATTCTACTGAATACCAACATACGTCAGCAAAAAATGGTTTTGACAGTGATGAGTCAATCATATTTTGTGCACAGAAATGGTAAATCATGTAGGGAATCTTTTACTGAAAGCCTGTTCACTTAATTTTTACTTATTATATACGTCTAAGGACAACTGCTGTACATGTCTATGTAAAATGTGCTGGTGGTGACTCCATGATGATATAGGGGTTCCTTTAGTTGGCATTTCATGGGACCCCTGGTACATCTATAAATGTCTCTGAAAGCTGAACACCCGTGCATGTCCTGCATTCATCCTGATTGTCCAACAGGACAATAGGCCAAGTTAGAGGTACACTTATGTGTACTAGTTTTTTGGGTACTTTAGTGAATATGTGTGTGTGTCTGTGTGTGTGTGTGTGTGTGTGTGTGTGTGTATATTTAACTGTTGCTTTTTGTAATTGTACATATATATCTGTAAATCTGCTTTATGCCCATTGTTAAAAGTAATATAAAGTTATACAAATAAATTTGAATTGAGATGAATTGAGGTAGTAACTGTCACTGATCCACAAATCATCTTTATAGGGAACAAATACAGAAAAGAAAAAAGAAACATCCCCAGTATCTACCCCCTTCCCAGGAAACATGCTCTCACCCGTCTTGTGGAATGCGCTTTTCATAGATTTGCATGTTTTGAATAAAATTTGAATGGTGACCTTCACTTTCCTTGTTATTGTATAACTGAGCTGAAAAAAAGACATTCAGCCAGACAGCTCTTTAAGCACCTGATTCAACTGTCTACAAAAGAAAGTCAAACAGATCTCCAGATTAGACGACTGGCATGGACAAGTTATGCAGACTTCAGAGTAGACAGCTTCTCTGTGATCTATTCATTCCCTTCAGGCTGTAACTGTATGGAGTTCTCTCTGGCTTGAACAAATCAACTCAGAGCTAGAGCAAAAAAGGGAAAGGACAATTCTCCTTTGAAAAGGCGCCGAAGCAAACAGAGCATCCATCACATCCTATCCAGGGCCCATTTTCCAATGACTTAACCCCAGCTCAGTTCTGCGGGCATTTATAAACAAAGCAACTTTTCACACATTAACAAGATGCTTTTAAGACATCACGAGGGTTTGGCTAGCTAACACGCCACACTGGCAAACCCCTGAGTGCAAGCGGCGATCCGACAGCCGCAGCAAACGAGTGCAGTATATACATTAACGTATTTATCCTTGTAAAGTGTCATTCAGTGACGGAGACCAGCTCTTCTAAAATCCTGGAAGTAGATTTTAAAGTAAACAGGATCCTCCCAGTGTCTCTACATTCCATCAGGCCTCTGTGGTATCAAAGTTGGGAAAAGGCTTTGAGAAATGGCTAGCGAGTGATAAATGGGCGTCTTTATTGAACGTGCAGGTAAATATTTAGCAATTGGGGACAAAAATCAAAAGGAGGTCAGGGGAAAAAGCGAAAGGCAAAGGAAGAAAAGTAAAACGTGAAACACAAAACACACCCTGTTCTTAGATGTACACAACAGAATTGTGGAGGCTTGTAGGTACAAAATGTGCCAACGAACCAAAAGCGTGACAAATTAGCCAAAAATGGCGTGAGCAAAACCATAAACACAACAACAAACCGGAAAAGGTGACAACAAACCAAAAACATAACAGCAAATTCTGAAGTACAACAACACGTTCAGAAACATGACAGCAGATCAGAAAACATGACAGCAAAATCAAAAAGGTAACACTAAACCAAAAACACAACGTAGAAACCTGACAGCAAAAGCAGAAAGATGTTAGCAAAAACCAAACCCAAAAAGTAACAACAAACCAAAAACCCAGAAAATTCGAAACACAACAACAATACCAAAAAGACAATAACAAACCTGAAACACAAAGACAAATTTAGAAACATGAGCAACTCATTTAGAAACACAACAGTAAAATAAAATGACAACACACACCAAAACACGGCAATAAATTCAGAAGCATTCAGAAGCTAATCAGCACACGCAACAATAAAAACTAGGACTGTTGAAGTTAACGTGATAATAACACATTAACGCGATCTCGAATTATCGCGATAAAAAAACATTGTCGTTAACGCAAATTCAAATTTGGCCCTGCGATTCACCCGTAGTTCATGTTTGGTTTGTTATGTTGAGGCTTGTCCACGCTGATTCAATAAGAGTAAGGCTGCATCCGAAATGGCATACTTAGGACATCCGGGAACCTTTCACATACTACCTGTTATGTACTAGG
>JAOVVF010000004.1:5138987-5151077 GCA_028565595.1 Duopalatinus emarginatus
ACATAGATTAAAAAATGTGATTAATCGCGATTAACTATATGAAATTCTGAGATTAATCGCGATTAAAATTTTTAATCGCTTGACAGCCCTAATAAAAACACAACAGCAAATGTTGAAAACTGACAGCAAATCAGAAAAACACAACAGCGAAGCCCAACTTATAAAACATAACGCATTCTAAAATAACAATGCAATTGCATAAACACATCATCTTCTAACAAATGAGAAGAAATTTGCAACCACAGCAGAATGACACCTGACAACAAAACCAAAAACACAAATTGCAAAGCACAACAACAAACTCGGAAACTAAGCAGCAAATCAGAAAACACAACAACAAAACCAAAACCACAACAACACAGTCTGAAGTATGACAAAAAGTTCAGAAGTGCAGGAACATAACGGCAAATTGGAAAAAATAAATAAACAGCACAACAGAAACATGAGAGGATAACCATGAACCGAGCAACAAAATGTGACAGCAAATTCAGAAACATGACAGCAAATTTTGCAACATGACAACAAAGTACAAAAACATAGCAACAACCACAACAATGACAACTAATTTGGAAACCAGAAAATGCAACAATACATCCAGAAGGATGACCGCAAATTGGGAAACACAACAGCAAATCTTAACACCATAACCAAAAGCACAACAAAAACATTCTGAAAGAGAACAAACTGTTTTGAAAAGTTATAACTTTAAGATTCTAAAATCTTACCTAATTTCTAAAACGATTCCACTACATAGACATAAACTCTCTCTAACTACCTAAACAAACAGCATAAACATTTTTAAATGTTTTAAATTTAAAATGGTTCCTCAGTCATACTAGTAGTGGTAATGTTGTGTGTCTGTTGGTTCAAGCTCCAATTTTAGGGGTTCAGTCCTCAATTAATTCCTCAGAGTTTCACACAATGCCCCTCCCACCCCCCACCTTCCAGGGTTCCCCTACCAAGGGTTCCCCCTGGTACAACTGGTTCCCGAAATCCTCCCCAAACATGCTGGTATTCATAAACTGCCACTCTAAATTGCCAACAAGTGTGTGTATCTGTTGTGCCATGTAATGGAATCGCATCCCATCCAGAGTGTATACATTAACGTCGCTGTGGTGCAATCAGGTGAACATGTTTGGCTGTTAACTGAAAGGCTGGTGGTTTGAGCCCACCCAGGGAAGATACCACTTATGAGGCAACCAGGGGCTTTTGGTTAAAGAACCAGCCTTGTGACCAGAAGGTCCCCACTTAGCAACAAAACAGGACTGAAAATCCCATTTATGATTACCAAGCTACCAAACAAGAATGGTCAAGCAATCAT
This sequence comes from Duopalatinus emarginatus, assembly GCA_028565595.1. Lineage (NCBI taxonomy): Eukaryota > Metazoa > Chordata > Actinopteri > Siluriformes > Pimelodidae > Duopalatinus > Duopalatinus emarginatus. The sequence continues at coordinate 5,140,309 of JAOVVF010000004.1, forward strand.
TACATGCTTTCTTTAAGACACCCGAAACCATCTAAGTGCATCTTTTCAAATGGCTGCTTAAGCATAAAACAATAAGAGATAATTGTTATTTGCCCACTAGAGATTACAATGCCCATGATTAGCTAGCTTCACTGTCATTGGCCTCCTGGATACTCATGGCTTTCAGGATTTAAACATTGTCCAATCTCCAGACAAACAATTATCAGTAAACAGAAAGAATAAAACATGGCTTCATCATGGAAAAAAAAAAACAATAATCGTGTTGCCACATCTGCCACTGGGATTCATTAACAACAAAAAAAAACAACAACAACAACATAAGTTTTGTGAGAAAAAATCCTTTTCTGGTCAGCACCCAATCTGATCTCCACTACTGGAACTGAGAAACAGAGAGGTGACACATTTTAGCAGCATGGAAATATTCCAGGAATGTTGCCGTCTTTTACTGGCATTGCTCTTTAAACCATTTTTCATCTGACCTCGAATAGCACGGTCCCCGCCGCCCTGTCACAGCCATGTTCAGAAGGATGAAAGACCCTTAGAGAGCCTTATTAAAGAAACACTGTAAATCAAAAATCCTGTGCATAAGTTAGTCACAAGATGCCATGACTAGAGGAAACTTAAAAAAAGTGTGTGAAAGTGTGTGCAATGTCTAGAATCAGAGATGTCAACTCTCAGACCCAACAAAGGATTTTAGCAGCTCAAACCAAGCACTCAACAAATACCGGAGCATATCTGAAAAACAAAAAGTGATTTCAGTGATTAGTTTTCTACAGAGCTGAGCTTGTTAGCAGATATTACACAAGATTCCTCTCAAGCCTTCCTTTTGTCATCTCAGGGAGTTTTTCCTTGGCACTGTTACCTCCAATTTCTTTTTCAGGGATAAAATGTACATAAATTTACAATCCAGATCTTGTATTACTGTAAAGCTACTTTGTGATCATGCTCATTGGTAAAAGTGTTATATAAGTGAAACTCAATTAAATAGATATTCTGTTTTGCAGGTTAACAATTAATCACTTCTATTTATGTAAATGGAATAATGTCTGCATATGGCTATACAGGCATTAAATAAGAATGAAGAGTTTTCACAGATCTTTATAGATTTGGTCTGATTGGTGAACTGATGGCATGACAATTTAAAAAAAAGACAAAACAAAAGAAGCATAATGTTTGAAGACAACTCGGTACACCAGTCTAATACTTGCTAGGTCCCTCATAATGCATAAGCTCCACAAGCTGGCAGAAATATTCTGTAGGCAATGACCAGCATACTTCCTGCAGAAAGGTCCACAATTCTGTTGTATTCCAAGGTGTAGGATTTCCGTGTTCCACCGCATGTTGCATGGCATCCCAGATTTCTTTAATACAGGTGAGTTGGTAAAAAGGCAAAACACCAAACTCATATAAGTGTTCCTCTTCCCATAATTTGGTTTCTAGATGTGTATAATGGCATGTTGTCCTGTTGCAAGAAGCCAAACCTATCCGAATGAATACAGAACATGAAAGGATGTAACGCTTTAGAAAGGACGCACACATAGCGCTGACCTGTCGGGGATGTTTGTACCAGGGGTCCCATGGAAGGCCAGCTAAACAACCCCCTATATCATTATGGAGCCATCACCAATCTGTACCAGATTTTCTAGTACTTCAGTGTATATGAGGCATATACAGACATGTCTCATAAATTCACAGTCTGAAAGAGTGACATTATTCATTCATTCATTATCTAAGCCACTTAACCTGTTACTGTGTTGTTGGGGGTGCTGGGGTCTAGAAGACAGAATCAAACCCAGACCCATTCTACTGGGAAACAACAGTGCTATCAGTTGCTCATCCAGATAACTGGATGACTGAGTATTGATGAATTAATTAGTATTCTCACTCTCAAATGGTGGAGGTATGAGTGGCTATTGGACACAACCTTCCCCCCCCCCACCAACCACACACCCAACACACACACCAATCCCACGCTCCTCAGTGATGAGTTACACATGAGTTACCTCTGTGATGGGAATGTGGAATTTTTACGCAAGTGGGCGTGAGAAGAAATGGTGCACGTCGCCTGGACACTCGTTTTGTCAATATTAGGCTCTGGTTTTCACACTGCCAGTTACGTATTTCCCAGTCAGCTCTGTGTTTGCTTTGATTTGTCTTTAGGGATGGCTGCTTCCCTGCACAAATGGAGGAAATGAGCTCTGCTTTACTGCACATCCCACTCAGGTTAGTACCACGGCAGCTTCTGCTGTAACACACTCAAGGTGACTGTGAAACTGACTCAGGAATAGTGTTACTACACATGTAAGCAAATGTGTTAAAGGAATGTGGCCTGGGCAGTGACCTGCACGCCTCGGCTGCTTTAGAACGAATGGATGAAGAGGATGATGCGTTAAACTAAGACTTTAGATGAAGTGTAGTTAGTCAGGGGTGGACAAATCACTGGCATGAGTACCTGGGATGAGAGAGTGCTGGGCTGGTTATAGTAGTAGATTTAACACCCCAGAAACAAAAAACTACTTTTTATCGGCTTTCACAGCATAATTTGTTTTCATTTGGTATGTATATGTAAACATAATGCATTTCACCATGATATACTACAGGGTTGGCATGAAGTTTGGACACATGGTGGTTAGGGAACAGGTCTTGTGACCAGAAGGTCCCAGGTTCGATCCCTACACAGGGCAAGAAATGAGGTGCCCTTAAGCAAGGTGCCCTGTCCAGGGGTATTTATACGTATACGAAAGTGAAAGAGAACTATTTGCTTGCTGTGCTTACACACAGAGGAATATGACCTCCATTTAACCCATCCGTACAGTGAAATACACACCAGTAAACACTAGTGGGCAGTGAACACACTTGCCCGGAGTAGGGGGCAGCCCAAAACCACAGCACCCATAGAGCAGTTTGGGAAGTTAGGTGCCTTGCTCAAGAACACCTTAGTTGTGTCTTGCCCTGTACGGGCATCGAACCCATGACCTTCCAGTCACAAGACCGGTTCCCTACCACTCGGCCACGGCTGCCCAATCTTCAGTACATAGACAGTAAGCGTGCAGGCTGCTCCACACTGAAGGAGGAAATATTAGGAGTAAGCTTTGCCTTATTTAACTTTATGGCTGCGGTGTTTGGTTTACAAACACTGCTGTTGTTAATAGGGTTACGTGTGTATGTGGCAGACTGATATTTGGAGAGCTTCGGTCCCAGTGCCATTATCGTGTAATAACGGCACTCATGGAATATCTTTCAGCCAATCAAATTTCAGGGTTGGAACTATCTGCGGTATAATTGACAATAATTTTAAAACCAGACAAAATGTTTGTAGTGCTCTAGTTGAATTATGGGATAGATTATCGGACCACAGTTTGCTGTGTTTGCTTACTTTAAAATGGCTGCCGCTGTATTACTTCATCCAGGGACTTAAAAAGGCAGTGGGCTTTTTCAGTACACGAGTGTGCAGTATACACGCAATCTCAGCCATACTACACTCGTAACTAACAACGTCACTTACAGTTCATTATGGAAGTATGCTACGTTGGATACAGCCTTGGTCTAAGGAATCAAGGAATCATAGAGCCAATCCTTTAATTTTGCTCACTATACCTTATTTGTCATACGTCATGTGCGTACAATTCATCAGATCCGACTTAAAGTGTTGTCCCTTGCTTCTGTCAAGTGTAATCAAGACTCTTGCTTTGTTTCTTCTTAGCGTAAACTCTGGTTTAGCCTTTAGTAAGGCACTTAACTAGCTGACAACCTGACCATCTGTCATTACGCGTAATTATGTTAGCAGCTAAAACATGAGATTGCCCACCACACTGGAGCTTTCACTTCCATGGTAGTCTAGCTAATAAATTTCTCCCTAGGTGTTAGTGAATGGTATGCTGAAGGAGAAAGTATGTGCTTGCCTTCATGACTTTCCTGTGACTTCACAGCACAATCCCGAGATGGTAGCACCTCAGAGCCTAGATACCAGTTTGCTTAAATTATAGGCTTGTGTCTAGGGCTGAGTCAGGCTGTCATCCTCAGAGGAGGAGAGATTTACTGTCAGAAATGTCTGCTCAAGGTCTTTTGTTTTAAATTACCTGGGATATCCGGCCCGCCGTCCGTCATCTTTTTTTTTTTTCTCCCTCTCTCTCTCTCTAAGCTCTTTCATGAGCTTCTCTGCAGATGTAGAGTATTCGGTAATGTGTGTGCCTGTTTTCCACCGTTCTCACACTCATTTAAACACTTACCGTGTGCCCGACTGTGAACCGCGTCTCAGATAAATCACATTGCAGGCTGTCATACGTTTATTGTAGCTACAAAGCATACTGACTCTCTCCAGATGCCTAATTGACAATGCCTTCTTTATTCAGCCCAACGCTTAAGGCCATGTACTGTTTTCTTCCTCTCACATCTACTAAAGCGATTCGATTTCCTCAACACAAACAGTCTGCCTCTTATGCTATCCATGCTCATGTGGACAATTAGCATTCTCCTCTACAGTCCATTGTAGTTAAAAAAAAGAGAAATCCTAATGACTATTGTTGCGGTCCTGCATTAGGTCTCACATTCTGCTGGAAACGAGGCATTTAGACACATAAAACTACAAAGGCCACAGTGCTTCCTTGAGAAACACGTCAGGCTACAGGATAGGGAGGCATCCTCCGAACACTAAAACAGGATTTAAGATAAGATAGAGAAATCCTAAATGACCTACCGCTTTCATTCATTCACAAAACCGGATAGGTAAAAACCATTTGCTGTAGCTTTCTGGTCCCCCCTCCCTCTCTCTCGCTCTCTGAGCACCCCCCTCCTCTCCCTGCAGGTTGATTTTGTCAGCATGTCTGTCGTTGGTTCCCACTTATGGTTTCATGTGATTTCCTATCAAGTCCTAACGACATTAAGCTATTTTTATCAATGGCTGCCCGCCTATTGTCCCTTCTAACCTCAAGCCTCCTGCCTCCATTGCAAAACTGAATGCAGTTCAGTAGTTTATCCTGAGCTTGCAGAAGTAAAACCGGTCAGCTGACTCTCAGCCCTGTCTGCGGCTCTAGCGATCATGAATTAGCCTTAAGGTTAGCAGGAGACGCAAAGAGACAAAAGGAGACAGAACCAACACTCGATGCTTTCACACAATCTGATGAATTAAAAATGAATTGAATAACTAATAATAACAATAATAATACGACAAACGGCATGGTATCGCCATGGTGAAGTCCTTTTTTTTGGTTGCAACGGTGCATTGCCTTGCTCTCGAATCCCACAGGATGCTATTACATCAAGCTTCTCTATACAAAACACAAATAGCATAGTCTTTTTTATCTTTTGTTCAAAATCGACACAGCCGGCAAGCAATATGAAGCGATTTGGAATCAAGTTAAACGGTTTTTAAAACCTTCGCCGGGAGTGGCCTGCCCTACAGCAAAACAACCGTGTTTCAACTCGTCGCCGTACCGAGTGTATCGCACCAATGTAAACTGCTCAATATGAATAAATCCCAGAGACAAGAGCTGTGCTCACACAAGGACACCCAAGTGAATGGCTGTGATATTTGCTGTTTGAGTCATGCCTGGGTGGTTTCAGAGACTCTGGAATTTACTTGCAATTCTCAGAGTAATTGGATCTAAACGCCTTTTCACACAGTTTGCTACGTTTGGGTGCAACCTGCAAGTTATTACACTGAGACCTATAATATGTCAACGGTACAGCAAGGTTTATATAAGTTGCTTGCAATGACCTAAACTGTTACAATCAACCAAAAGTGGGAAAGAAATGCTGTTTTGTCTTCAGTTTTGTCTACACATTAAACTGTAATACATTTTCCTATAATGAACTATAAATGTAACACTATTTGCAGCCAGGGAATTTATTTCAGTATATACAGATTTACACTGAAGTGCCAGAAAAACTACAGAAAATGCACGTCATTGGTTGCATCTGCCAGTTCAAGTATAAAGCAAGACACGCAAGCTTCTAGAGCTAGATATCTACAAATAGCTCTTTTCTGATGAGTTAACATTCCACCCCCACCCCTTGTTCATGTCCTGCATACATTCTGATGGATTTGGTCTCTTCCAACAGGACAATGCACCACCATATCTACGTCTAGAGATTCCAAATTATGGTTAGAGGAACACTCATTTGAGTCACCAGATCTCAACATTATCAAACACATTTGGGATGCCATGCAGAAATCCAACACCTCTGAATACAACAGAATTGTGGATCTTTCTGCAAGAAGTATGCGGTTTATTGCCTACAGAATATATCTCCAATTGGGTACCTACCAAGTATTAGATAGATCTCCTGTTTTTTTTTAACATAACACACCTTTTATATATTATACTCTCTAATTAGTTCTTTTTTTATTTAAGTGAGGTTTGGATTTAACCAAATATTCAAGTGAAAAGAAAGTATAAGAGCCGCTTTGATAAAGGTGAATTTTGAAGCAATACAACATAAGTAAGTAAGTAAGTACACTAATAAGTAAGAAAGTAAAGTAAACTAAATAAATAAATAAATAAATAAATAAATAAAAGACGTGTAGGGAAAATAACCACTGGTTCAGACAACAGAATGTGATTTGATCTGAATAAAGATAATACAATGCAATAAATAAATAAAGATAATAAATAAATAAATAAATAAATAGATAGATAGATAGATAGATAGATAGATAGATAGATAGATAGATAGATAGATAGATAATAAAAGATAATAAAAACAGAAGCAAGTAAAAAAGGACATTCGTGTCTTAACTACAGTAGGAAGTTAAGCAACAGGGTGGTTCTTTGAGAAAGTTAATACTCATACACATCATGTACTGCAATTCTGCAGTCTAGCAAAAACCAATATATGAGAATAAAGTCAGTAGATAAGGCAGAAATAACTTCACCAAGAAAAAAGAACAACAACAAAAAAGACAAAATGAACCACTTAAAAAAAGACACAAATATAAGCATAAATAATCTGTCAGGTCCACAGCCACATCCACATGCACCTCAGTAGTTGCGTGCATGTATAGACGGTTTGATTGTAACCAGTATGTACTGGATGTGGGAATGGCTTATCTCTTTTAGTTAAAATGTCAACAGAAGTTTACATGCATGCTGTCTTATTAATTACTGATTGGAACATACTTTTTCTAGAATAGAATCATCTGCAACTGGTCGATAGAGAGCGCTAAGGAACACATACATACATACATACACACACACACACACACACACACACACACATATATATATATATATATATATATATATTTGCTACTTTATATTTTTGTGTATAATCAACTACTTATTTGAAGTGTGAGTATGTTCCAAATGTACATATGCTGAGAAGAACTGACTTCCTTTTGTGCCTATGTGCATATTTTGTCCCAGCAACAGTTAGCAATTGGTTGCGTTATTCCTATTCTATTGCCGAGTGATAGCAGAATCACAGACAATTGCAAACCGCCCCAAGCAGAGTCAGTTAGTAGTGATTTATGATCATTTTGATAACTATTAGTCTACTTATTTGTTTTAATGACAATTAAAAAAATAATTACAGAGCCTTAGTAAATGGATATTTATGTCAAATACAAAACCACCAGCTTTCCAAGTGTATAATTGTATAATAGAAATCAGTAAGCTGTGATTCAATAAGCAGACAAATAAAATAATGTTGCAAATTTCAAGAGGCTCAAATCAAGAGCTAACTGTTGTAAATTGTAGTAGTTGCGTTTATTGAACACAATAACGTTGCACAACAGTTTTGTGGAAGCATGCATAGGATTACCAGGAACATACCAGAGATTAAAAGTTGGCAACTAATGGAGCACAACACAACCGTGATCGCAAATGAACTATAAGACATTTCTGCGATGTGAATTTCACTAAAATCGTCGTCCTGGATACAGCCCTGATTGGGTCCGCTATGGGTTTGTGTTATGAATATACAACATCAGTTGTCCTTTTGACAAAAAGGACAAGTGGAAGCCGCCAGTGGCAGGCATTAACAATTAACAAAAGAAATGATAAGAACAGGCTAAACAAACAATAGCAAAAGGAGCCCAGTGTGGTTGCAGGCTGCAGTCACATTCCTTAAGGTAAAGACCAGGAGGTCGGCTCAAGCAGCTCATTTCCCCAGGTCATCGTCTTTCACAGGGACGCGCCGCATCAGAAGGGCCTCCGCTGGAAATCAGATCCAATCAGATGTTCCCAAGGCTTTGAGAGGGCCCAGTAGAAGTCCCCCTATTTGATATTTGATCAGATTTGCCAGGCTCTCTAACCACCACCGCAGCTCAGCCACTCTCTTCTCCCCCCTGCTTAATGGGAAGTAAAAGTCAGTAAGCCTTGTGGAATTCAGGACTCCTGTTACATGAGCATGTGCTTGCCGTCTGGACAAGGGCCTTTTTTTTTTTGCTCGCTCTCCTCCTCCCTCTTTCTCTTGTCCTCTCTCTTTCTCATGCCTATTTCTCTCTTCTTCTTTTTTTTATCAGTGCACTTAGCCAAATGTCACTGTATGCAACTACAGTGTTAATGTGTGGGCCAGGCACATGTCTTCAGAAAACGTTCGCATTGCATTCACAGTAGTCATATCATCTGTTTACAAAGTGCTACACCCTCAGGTACCTGGTGGAGCATGTCGCCAGCTTGCAAAAGGGTGATGTCTCATAGACGAAATATCTTGTTGAAAATGACTGCAAGCCAAAGGCATTATTTACAGCGTTGACTGTTCCAGCAGGAAGGAAAACCAAAAGGTTTTTCCCATTATATAGGTCAGCTGACTATCAACAAGCAACTTGAACTCTTCTTGGCTAGGCTTATTATTGAGCTGCAGAAGTAAACCCTGTATCATTTTTGTATATAAGATGGTCTTTCTTTGTATTGGATACTAAAATTCAATACAGTGAATTCATTGTCATAGTTTATAAAAAAGGCCCTCAACCCAGTGAAGTTTAGATTTTCCGTGAATGGGACAAAAGCATTTCTAATGTGGTAACCAAACTCTTCCATAGCCAAAATGTGAGAACTTCCAGCTGTGGGGCTGAATCCAAAAAGATAGGACAAAGCAGCATGGTGAAACCGGTATATAACAGGAGTAACAAGTTACATTAACTAAGACTACGTTTTTGTGCAGCTTCAACAGAAACATGATGTTTCATTAATGTTCTCGAGCAAAAGCTAATTAAAAGTGCCAACCGCTGTCATCAGATGTTGGATGTGCAGCTGATCTGGATCACTGAATGCACTGATTGCGCCAGATAGTTATACATATCCCTGCATCCCAGCCTTTGCCTTCCTTCTCCATGTGTCCCTGATTAGCAAGGCCTTCTCAGGGAAAACTGCCTCTGCTCTCCAGACATCTCCACCCACACCCATGCATGAGGACAACCTGAAGTTCAAGCAGTGCTGAAGGATGCATTACATCATATGCAGTCCTGGACATCCAGAGCGCGTGGAGCTTCCTTTAGGTCATGTGAGTTACCTTGGCACGGTGCACAAGTTGCAGATTACTGATAGCTTGCTCTGAATTAGCAAAGGTGACCTCTGCTTCTTTCAGTGCTGGACAATTATTTAATAGACACTCAACACAAGATCATTCATTCATTCATTTTCAGTAAGCACTTTTCCACACCCTTACGTGACTGCTTAAGGACTACAGGTGGCTTCTGCAAAGCTGTAAAATGAGGGCAGGCTTTACAATCCATCATAATCATTTTTGATAAATAGTGCAAACAGGCCACCATATACAAAGCGGCAACAAACCTTTTACTGTGAAGCCATTTCTGGCTGCCTGTAGGCATAAGTCTACAACATTACTGACCCCTCACCTCACCCCACAAAACTGCTTCCTCCAGCCACACTGTGCCACTCATTCAAAATCACTGGACTGTTTCAGCCACAAGTCTAAAGACGCTTCATAGAAAGACAACCGGACTGAAGTTGAATAACTTCCAGCCACTCTAAATGCATCCGAAGGAAGAGAGTTGAAAGGTCACGGTAGCTCCAGGTCTTCAAGAGCCACGCTTTTCAAAGGGGGTGACAAATAAGATAAGATCAGCCCAGTGCCCCATGCTGTTATGTGACAAACGTGAAGTAATTGGCCTATAGGTGAAGACATACAAGATGCAACAAATACAAGTCAGAACAAACACATTCAAGGTAGACTTGTTAGGTAGGTCCTATGACATTGAAAAGCAAAGCGTGTGCATGGGAACGGTATTTGCTCAGAGATTAATTGAAGTTTACAAGCCAATGATAAGCAGTCATGCAGATTAGTTGTCTTAGGTGGCTGATAGAAAATACTGGTAAAAGCTACAAAATCTGGTGTATCTGGTGTATCATTGAGAAACCTGTTTATATATATATATATATAACCCTGTAGCAGTGGTGACTTTTTACCTAGTGACTGTTAGAAAGGTTGAGACACTGCATTAGAGCTGAGTAAAGAGTTGAATATGGTGCAAGTTTGGTGCATGAGAGGGACTGATTCATAAAGCACACAGAAGAGAGGAAGGAAGCACGGCTACCACCATTGCTACACTTACTTCCTTTTTTTCTCTCTGCTCTCACTGTCAAAAACTCAAAAGTTGTGGAAGTGGAAAATAACCATCAAGTCAACACGGTTTACTGGACGTGAATGTCTTCGCTTTGTGGTTTTCAACCAGCGGCTGGACCAATAACAGATGCAGAAACATAATCTTTCTCTTTCAGCAGACAGCCACATGCATACACACACACACACACACACACACACACACACACACACACACACACACACACACACACACACACACACAC
>JAOVVF010000004.1:5166356-5188877 GCA_028565595.1 Duopalatinus emarginatus
ATGAAGTATACAAATGTACACAAAAAGTTAAAGTTAAGATACACTGTATATATATGTGCAGTGTGTTAGAGCACTATTCCAGACTTCCACAATTCAGGTGGTCCTGCAGGTTTTCTGTGTTCCACAGCCCGTTGTATGGTATCCCCGATGTGTCATTATCCAGCAAGTTCCATTTTGTCCACATGCTCAAAAGACACAAGGAGAAAAGACATTTTGCATTTATATACTGAAGTGCTAGAAAAATTGGTATACCAGTCTAATACTTGAGAGGACTTCAGGACTGCAGAAGATGACATGGCATGGATTTGTGGAAATATTCTGTTGGCAAAGAACACCACATTTCCTGCAGAATTGGCCATAATTCTGAGATCTGTTGACTTTGTTTGAATGGCAAAACCCCAACTGATGAATGTTCCTCTAAATGTTCCATAATTTGGTGTCTCTAGACCTGTTTAGTGGCACATTATCCTGTGAAAAGAGGCCAAATCTATCAAAATGAATACATGACATAAACTTTTTTTCTGGCATGCTGGCATGTCAGTGTATATATGTATACCTGCATGTATTTTTCTCCATTCCCCTGTATCCTAAACATATCTATTGCATCTCTTAAAACTGCTGAACCACGAGCAAACAAAGCCACAAGCCGAAAACTCATGACTCGTCAATCAATGACTTTCTTCACACTGCGCTACATATGTAGTTTGTCACTTACACTAGAATGACCTCTGCTTTTAAACAGCATGAATACATTCAGACTCTTTCATAGAGGTTAGTTAATGATAAGTGCGCAGAGGCATGGGAAAGGCGCTTGCTTATCACATTCACAGGTTTACAGTGTCTTGGGTGTAAAGTGTGCTTTGAGAAATACTGAAACTAAAAGTAGAATGTTAAAGCAATGCCCCTGACTTTAGATAATAAAGTTCCCAGATTGGCAAAGATATAGATAAGTAGAGATATAAATACAGTCCACACAACATTTAAGATTTTTTTTAACATGGTGTACACCCAAATATGATATAAGTGTAGCAGCATTCAAAACCTACAAATAACGATCTACAAATAGTAGGTCTGAGTCACCTTTCTGCCCGAAATACGACCTTTGTGAATAATTCACTGTTATAAAACATTACTCACTAACCTTGAGGGTCTCTTGAGAAGAACCAAAAGTATGACTCTTTTCATTCCTTAATAGCAATGTTGGCATGTTCACACTTTCCTATATGAGTCACACAGGAATCTAACATAGCTTCATGAAACAATGCCTTGAAACATTAACTTAAAATATTGCACAAAAGCTTCTATTGGTTTGGCTCAAGAGAAAACTCCCTTTCAGCCATTCCCTTTTTATCCAAATGATTCAGCCTGCTATTTTTGATAGTTGAGGGTCATTCAGGCAAGAGCAGTGAGTATGGAGGGCTTTCCATGCTTCCTTCTGTTGTGTGATTCTAGCAATCTGCCTCCCACCTGGAAGGGCTACAAAGTCTAGCAGTGAGCAGTAAGGGCTTTCCAAGGCTCTCCGGTCAGCAGCGGTCGATCAAAGGGGAATGACCAGCAGGCCGTGAGAAGCTAAAGCCGTTCTGTCTAAATGCGTTTAGAAAAGGGCATCCTGCGTCATCAGGTTTGGCAGCGGACCATCTGATTCGTCACTGTAACAAAGACTAGAAATTAAAAACATGAAAGACATTAATGGCGTAGGTGTGGTCTTGGTTTAAGGTAATGGCCAACCCTCATCTAATGGGGGGGATTGCCTGGTCATGTGATGTCTGCGCAGGTGTCAGAGGTGCGAATCTTTCTGATCAGAATTTAATACACACACTTTTTACACACATACATATTGTATGTATTGGGACATCTACACATTGCACCTACAGGACCGTTTATGACATTCCGTTCTAAATCTGTAAGTGTTAACATGGATTTCATTAAGCCTCATTAGGGCTTTCTTCAAGCTGTCTGTGGGAATTTTTGCCCATTTATAAAGAAGAGCATTTGTACAGTCTGACGCTGATGTTGGGTCGAGAGGGCCTAGCTTACAATCTCCATTCTGGTTCATCTGGTGTTTGATGGGGTTAAAGTCAGGGCTTTGTGTGGTCCAGTCAAGTTCATCCACACCAAACTCACCCAACTTTACGGACCTTGCTTTGTGCACTGGGGTACAGCCATGCTGGAATAAATAGGTCCCCAAACCTTTTCTGCAAAGTTGGATGCCTACAAATGTCCAAAATGTCTTGGTATGATAAAGCATTAAGATTTCCTTTCCCTGGTACTTTGGGGCCTACAGCAACCCCTCAAGAACAACCCTATAGCATTATCCCTCCCTCACCAAATTTTACAGTTGTCGCAATGCAGTTAGGCAGCTAACGTTCTCCTGGTAGTCACCAAACCCAATAATATATAACACATCAGACTGCCAGATAGAGAACTGTGATTCATCACTACACAGAACACTTTTCCACTGCTCCAGAGTTCAGTATCGGCATGCTTTACACCAGTCCATTTGATGCCTGGTAGTGTGCTTGTTAATGTAAGGTTAGGACGCAGCTGCTCAGCTGTGGAAATTCATGCCATGAAACTTCCAGTGTTTTTTGTGCTGATGTTAATGCCAGAGGAGTTTGGAACTCTGCAGCAGTTATTGAGTTATCAGACTTTTACTGGTCCAAGATGGAGAATTTGTAAAGTGCAACTTCTGCCTTGAAGGCAGCATAAATAGGGGTTGCTGGTAATTGCATGGACACAGTTACAAAATATATATTTACGAAATATAAAAAGTTTCATTTATATAGCGCCTTTCACAAACCCAAGGACGCTTTACATATAGAGGGTCCAAATTTTTTTCAGAATTCTGGATGTATTATACTTATAAAACATTAGTTTTATAAATTATACATTATAACATAATATCTTACCTAAAATGAATGAATAAATCGACCTATTTATGGTTTTTTAACAGGTTTCATACATGCATAAACTAGCCTTTGTTGTCTATGACTGTTGCAAGACAGAAATCCAGTGTGTAAGGGAGAAACAGAGGACAGAGGACTAAAGAGCAAAGGGCTTGTGCTGCTCCAAGCAAGAGAAAAACTCTATCATTGTTTGTTCAACCAAGAATTCGCTAGTTAGGTGAGAAATGTCCAGCAAGATGAAGCTTAGAGGGGCATGAGGAAAAAAGACATTCTTGTGGGTGAATGATTGAAAGGCCCAATGGCCGCTGCGGTTTCTCAGCTTACATGGCTCTTCACACGGATTCGGAGTGTCGCCACGGCTCCTGAGCCTATGACATTGCTCACTGCACTTGGTTCACACTCCCTCACTCAGATGGTTAATGTACATTGGCCGCTTTAATCAGATTTTATAGATAGAGTACCTGATTTTCCGAGCTTGAAAATTAACCTCCCCATAGCTGGGCAAGCACCTGACTGACGGATGGGCAAAGTCAAGTGTTGTTTTGGAGAGTGAGTTATAAGGCTTCATGGAAAATGCCTCAGGATAACAGCCTGCACACTAATACTAAATTCTGGTAACTTGGTTAAACCAAGCCTCAAGACAACTTATATTACTATGTCAAGTGTCATAGGTTTTGCTGGTGTACACTGAAGTGCCAGAAGAATTGGTACAGACGAGCCTATGCAAAATAGGTCTCTGACAGGTGAACATCCTTTCTGTCGAGTAACGCTCATTCATGTCCTATATTTATACTGACAGCCTCTTCCAACAGGACAATGCCATGCCACACATATCTCGGGATGCCAAATTATGGTTATCGGAACACTTTGGGGCTTTGCCATTACTACCCAAGTCACCAGATCTCAAGGTTATCAAACACATATGGTATACCATACAAAGTGCTGTCGGATACAGAAATCCTACACCTTGGACTATAACAGAATTGTGGACCGTTCTGCAGGACGTATGGTGTTCATTACCTACAGAACATTTCCACAGGCTTGTGGAGTCCATGCTTGGTGGGGATCCTACCAAGTATTAAACTGGTGTACCAGTTTTTCAGGTACTGAATAACAGGTACACATCTACTGACTCAGGCTTCTGTAAGGTAATGAATGGATGACATGGCAGCCACCTGTGGGACGCATTAACAAAACCCACTTGGGTCATTTGTTTAGCATTTTGTTTTGTATGACCTAATACCTACCCATTTCTATGTTATGTGATTCCTATTGACTAATCATTAAAAGGCAGTAATTGAGAGGGGAGGGAATAGCCCTGCCCTCTCAAGTTCAGAGGAAAGAGACCCAGATGGCCAGCTGTTCATGTCCCGAACCTGATAATCAACTACCTCCTCCTACTTGGCCCCTGTCTGTGCTATGGGAGAGAATTATCAGAGATGAACCCCCTCAGGCTTAGACCACGGGTGGATGTAGACACCCTAATACCTCACACTGTACCTCCTTGATAATAACCTTATCAGTAGAACCACATCTGCAGGCAACAAGAAGTAGGCGAAAGGCCACCGAGGTAGAAGTGTTACACTAGAAATGAAAAAACTACTTGTGCACATTCTCAAGAGCCTACTCTTCATTGTACCTTGACTTTTTTTTTTGATCCACTGACTGCACACAGGCAAAACATCGAGCATTGTCAAAGTCCATCTCTGAGCAGGTGTAAGCGGAGGTTAGGAGGTTATGAGAAGTGTCTTGAGAGGAACAGAAAAGTGAACAGGGAAATCATCAGTGGTGAATGGAGTCGCAACTGCCGAATCATCCTTCAACCATTTCTGATCTAGTCACCTCCTGGAACTAGGTCACTGTAGGCTCTAAAGTAACACTCAAGAAGCTGCTGAGTCAGAACTGTAAAGGCTGCAAGGCTTTCCATCTGTTTTTGTTGTTAGATCATCTGATTTAAATAGTCTCACTGACTTCATTATGCTCAATACACAAGGGGCCAGAATTCGTAACCTGTATATCCGATAAGTCCGATAAGATAACAAAGTTTGACTTTGTAGATTCATTTCAAATGTTAGGGTTTCATGGTGGAGGTGCAGCTCCAAAGATCTGGGGTTGTGGGTTCGAGTCTCTCTGTCTGTGAAGAGTTTGTTCTCCTCATGTCCCTGTGGGTTTTTCCCAGGTGCCTCATTTTCCTCCCACCTCCGAAAAACACACATGGAAGGCTAATTGGATACACGAAATTGCCCCTAGGTGTGAGTGTGTGAGTGAATCGGTGTGTGTATGTGGTGGTGTATGGATAGGGGGTATTCCTGCCTTGCACCCAGTGATTCCAGGTGGACTCCAAACAAACGGCTATCCTGACGGACTAAGCGAATAAGAAAATTACTGACTGACTGAATTTATTTATATTTATTATTATAATATTTATTATTTGTTGTTTATTCTTCTAATGTACCACCTCCTCAGGGCTCAATAGGTGTGCCCAACACCTGGGATTAAGACTAGTAATGCTATGTTCCTTAAGTGGCAATGGATCCCTGAGGACAGAAGTTAGGTCACGTGGTAATCCCTAAGGACAGGAGGTAGGTCACATGGTAATAGAGTAGGAGGAACAATGAGGTCCTGTCACTCTGTGTTACACATTGTACTGCAGAACATAGAGATGGTCTCCTCTCAATATAACTGGAACTCAGCAGTGCTACATGACCTGCAATTTAGATACTGGATTCGGAAAAATAATGTCTTCAAACTAAAATCAAATCTGGTTTTTAGTGTATTGTGTCATACAGTGAGAATGACAAAAAATATCCTACCACAATATTATAAAATACATGTTTGTAACACAATATTTATCCTGATAATGTTTCTAACAAACCTTAAAAATTAACCTTTAAGTGTTTTACTATTTATTATTATTTAATTTGCTGAAACTTTTATTTATTAAACACAAAATTCAGGTTTTTAGCTGCTTTTAAAATAAAAAAAAGTAGAAAATTGTTTGCTATTTTTAAAAGGAATATATTTTTAATCACAATATCCACAATATCTAAAAAAATTTTTTTTTTACCAATTTATCTCAGGATCAATATTATATTATCATCTTGCCTTATTATAGAGCCAAATGCAGAAGTTTGCGCACTATTTAGAGAGTACGGTCCAATGGTACATGTTAAGATCTTGTAAAATAAAATGAAATGACATGAAATGAAATAAAACATTATTAGTTTAAATTTGTTTTTCTGCATGTGAGGTAGTGTACACACTGCCATTAACAGCTCCAGACCAGATTGTGATGGCTAGACGACTTAGTCAGAGCATCTCCAAAAAGACAGGTCTCGTTGAGTGTTCCTGGTGTGCAGTGGTTCATGCCTATCAAAAGTGGTTCAAGAAAGGACAACTGGTAAACTGGCAAACAGAGTCATTGGCTCACTGATGCTTACTGATGCTCACTGATAAGTTCAGGATGTGACAGCTGACCCATCTGGTCCGATTCCACAGAAAATCCACATAAGGACCTGCTGCTAAGATCTTGGTGCCAGCTACCACAGAACACTTTCGGAGGTCTTGTGGAGTCCATACGCTGGTGTGCCAGAGGTCTTTTGGTAACTCGTTTTATTTACTTGTGAAGCTTTTGAACCATTGTACTTGTCTTACTCACATTACAAATCTTGACCTAGCTGGAAAAAAAGTCTGGATTTTGATTATTTTCATTCTATTTTCTTTTTTAGTTTGTCTTGTCTCATTTATTCACTCATGGTATTCCTACATTAAACAAGTTTATGTTAATTTCCTGTTATTGTCCTCCGAGATTCAGAGAATAATCAAAGAAATACTTTTGAAAAAAAAAAAAGACTAGCACAGGAACTAGTGACCCACAGCAGGTCAGGCTTGAGATCAGAGGTCACGACCAAAACTCACCCACAGCATGCAGGCAGAGTGAAGCAGGCCAGAGTGTTCAGAGACCAATGTCACTTCCAGATGGATGCGATCTTCAAAACGGCATGCAGTCTGACACGTACAATAAAGCTTCAATGTGCCAAGTCCTGCATTTATTAAAAGTGAAAGTTAGTACTTTTCTGACCACTATGCAAATAAATGTACCTCCACATTTAACCCATCCATGCAGTTAAACACACACATGCCCAGAGCAGTGGGCAGCCCCTTTTCTGCAGCATCCAGGGAGCAGTTAGGGGTTAGGTATCTTGCTCAAGGGCACTTCAAGGGACCTTCATCCCAAGGCGCGTTCCTTAACCACAAGCCTACGGTTGCCCCCAAGAATATATTCAATGTATTAAAACTAAACAACACATAACAAGCTACTTAAATGCTTTACTAAAGTCTAAAGCAAACAAATGAATAAGTGATCATGCTAAAGCATATTATGCAGGCCCGGTCATCGCAGCAAGTCAGCAACAATTTAGTGAACTTTTTCTGTCCTCAATTTATTTGACCAGCATTTGTATTTTCTCTCTATATGTTTAATTGTGAGGTAATTGTGGAAAAAAAAGTGAAGTGAACCACTCACTTACCATTGTGCTTGTACACACAGAGGAATCTGACCTCCGCATTTAACCCATCCATGCAGTGCAACACACACACTAGGTGGGGAATCCAATCCGCAGTGCCCAGGAAGCAGTAAGGGGTGAGCTGCCTTGCTCAAGGGCACTTCAGAGATGTCTTGTCAGTACTGTGGATGGAACCAGGGATTGTCTGGTCATAAGGGAAGGCTGGTTCAACAAGCCTTTGAAGTCATTTGACATTTGTGGACACTAATATATGTAATAAAAAATCATACTCTAGGGCAGATAATCAAGGTAAAGGCATCATTATCAAGGCATCAAGGTCTGTCAAATATAAATTCTGGCCAAACAATTTCTTACATGCAGTACAAGGACCTTAAACCTCCTGACTCCAGGGCAGGGGTATGTCAGTAGTTAAGACATTGGGCTTCTGATTAGAAGGTCATTGGTTCAAATCCCACTACCATCAAGCCACCACTGTGGAGGCCTTGAGCCAAGCCCTTAACCCTCAACTGCTCAGTTGTAAAAATGACATAAATATAAGATGCTCCTGAATGTACAACGCATCAACGACTATTATGTTTACACGTACAAACAGCTGGTTTAGCAAAAGCCAGTAAAAGGTTTATAGAGAGAAAATAATTAAAATTAACATCCATATTCGACTGTACTTCTCACAAATTTCTACAAACAAAAGAAGCCTTTTTATAGAGATGGCCAGTAGATTTTCCAGTGGCATATCCACCAAATTCACACTTGTACATTTGACAAAATATTAATCGATAGCAGTTTCTCAAGTTGGAAATGTAGTTCTTGATTTAAAACCTGTTTAGTTTACTTACTCAGTCATATCTGGAAAGATAGGGTAGTTTCCAGAAGGTTCCACAGGACATCTGGTTCAGGAGTTAAATAAAGTTGTTCTGCAAATTGCTATTTGTTGAAGATAACCTGAGATCATGATCAAACGTGGGATTCTGGGCCTGTGCCACAATGCCACCTATAAATAAATAGATAAATATGTCAAAAAAAAGAGAACCACACATCACTGTGTGACAATATCCTGATTTTACCTACGATGTATTAAACATCTACATGTAAATGTTGCTGCAGTACATTAAAGATATTTGACATGCTGTATGCTGTTTTCTTTACTGACACACAAATGCTTTTTAGGAATGCTTTGCTATGCTGGTGTGTTCTCTGGGTTACAGATCAGAAGGTCGCAGGTTCAAGCCCTGGTACTGCCAACCACTGTGGGGCAAAGATCTTAACCCTCTCTGCCCTAAGGGACACTGTATCATGACTGACCTCACACTCTGACCTCAAGGGCACATCAGTTCGGGTCTTGTCGGTACAGAGTGATCGGACAGGCAACCTTCTGATCACAAAACCTTGAGCCACCACTGTGCACGAGAATGACTTGAATGGCTGATTGGTATATTTACACACACACACACACACACACACACACACAAAGGGTGTGTGTGTGTGAGACAGACAGAGAGAGAGAGAGAAAGAGAGAGAGAGATCGAGAAAGAAAGAGAGATCTGAGTGACTTTGACATGGCCCAAACTGTTATGGATAGACAACTGGGTCAGATCATGTCGAAAACAGCATGTCTTGTGGTGTGTTCCTGGTACACAGTGGTTAGTACCTACCAAAAGTTGTCAGCAGGGAAAAGGGAACCAAAAGGAACCAAAGGGTCACTGATGGAGGGGGGAAGGGGAGCGGGGGGGGTAGGGGTTTGGAAACCCTTTAATGTAACCCTATACTTTCTGTATGTGTATATTATATATAAATACAGATAACTTCAAAAGCTTTGTACAACAAAAAACTAACTATTTAATTGATGGTCTAGTTTACATGCTACCTGTATATTCATCCTTTTTTTTTTTTGTATTACTGCCAAACCTGTTGACTGTTTAAAAGGTATATTCCCTCGCAAGCCTTTATTTGCTTAACGTCTTCTAAAACCTTCCCCCGAACTAAGTATACACCAAAAGGGACAGGTGGCGAGCGCTTAAGGATAATGAAATAGCAGATAGGAAGACACGTATTGACATTTATATTGTTAATTCTCGTTCCTTTATGGTGGGGAATTTACCTGAGTGCACACCTGCAGCTCCATTCATAAACCCTGGATTAGTCTTTGTGCATGTAGGACTATGAGGAAGTTCAGCAAACTGGGAGGACGTTACATAACAGCTAAGTCAATACGTGTCTGAAGATCACAAGAAGGTTCCTGCGAAAAGGTCTGAATTTGAGAGGAAAACGGCTTTGCAAAAACATGCTTAAATCATGGTTAATAAAGAAGTAAAGAAAAAAAAATACAAATAAATATCGCAATCAGGTTCAGTGATATTCTGTACTTGGTCAAAATCATGATGGATCCAGAGTCTAACCTGGGAACACTCTGAGGCAGGAAGACACCCTGGATGGATGCCAGACCTTTATAGAGTACACATTCTCACATTCATTCACACCTATGAGATGAGATAGAGTAAGCTAGTCCATGTTCAACCATGTTTGGGGGGGGAAACTAATAGGAACCCATGTGGACTCTGGGAGAACATTCAAAACTTTACACAGTTGTAACCTGAGATCAAGTAACCTGGGGCCCTGGGAATGTGAGGCAGAACTGCTACCTGCTGTAACTCTGTTATCCTGTAAATAAACACTGAAGTAGCAAAAAAAAAAACCTGGTACACCAGCCCTAAACTTAATAGGTCCCCTGCAATGTTCTGTAGGCAACAAACACCATAGTTCCTGCAGAACAGTCCACAATTCTGTTGTATTCCGAGGTGTAGGATTTCTGTGTTCCATGGCATGTTGCATGACATCCCAGATATGATCGATAACACTGAGAATTGGTGCAAAACCTCAAACTTAGATGAGTGTTCTTCTAACCGTATATTTGTGTCTCTGGGCATGTGTGGTGGTGCATAGTCCTGTTCGAAGAGGCCAAACTTATCAGAATAAATGCAGGACGTGAATGCTTCTAACTCATCAGAAAGGAGGCACAGGGAGACATTTGGAGATGTGCCAAGGGTCCCATGGAATGCCAGCTAAACAAACATCATACCCCGAACCCCATGGCTTGGTGGTTGGCAGGTTTGCCTCTTATCACTAGGGTCTTGGGTTCAAGTCCCCATCTGGGTGGAGTTTCCATGTTCTCCCTGTGTCTGCGTTGGTTTACTCCGGGGACGCTGGTTTCCTCCCACAGTCAAAAAACATGGAGGGGATAGGTAAATTTGCTACTCTAAATTACCTTGGTGTATGTATGAATGTATGCAAGTGTTTATATGCCCAGATATGGATTGACGCTCTATCCTGGATGAAACCATACTGCCCGATGCAGTGCTCCAGGTGTACGGTCGTTTTCAGTTGAGAGTATGCTGTGCGTGATTGGCTGGCGCTTCTCGCCGGTGTGTGTTGGTTGAGTGTTGATTGTGAAGCGTTATATGTGTAAAACACTATATAAGTGTAACTTCATTTATTCATACCACTATGGATCCATCTTTACCTGTTTTATCAAAGTCTGTAACAGTACACATTGTACTTTAGTGTATTTTATCCATATTTCTGCAGTGTGTAGTCTTTAAGACAAATACTAAACAAATGCTTCACCATTTACACCGAAAGCACCAAAATGAACACATCAAATTGACATGATAAAAATTGATGCTATTATTTTTCCCTTCAGCCAGCATGTGTACTCTGACTACAGGGCATTCTCAGATATAGTCCATGCACTACACCCAGGAGTCTGACTCACTGACAGATTGTCAATCCAACAGCTAATACCCTATCTTCTGCCTCTCTTTTGATGAGATTTTAATCCTGTTATATAACCTATAACGCACAGGACATGCAATTGTAGTCCTCAAGCTGTCCGGTCCTCCCAGCCACCCACTGTGAGAGACAGAGGAGAACAATTCAAGTGGCAAAGTTTCCCGCTTTCTCTCCCACAATCCAAACTGTCAATTTCCAGAGCAGCACTATGGCAGATTATTTCTAGCCCAGTGGCCACAATCAACAGGTCCTGCTGGCTCATGGGTGGTTTGTCCTCAAGAGGACGGTCCCGTTTGCTTACGCGCATGCGTCCGTGCACGTATGTGATGTCAGAGATATGTTTTATAATCATAAGGAGAACGTGCCCTCCCTCCTGTGTCCTGTGGAGCACGCCTTTTCTGGGCAGCTGTCCCCATGCTGTGTTCATGAGCTTGCGTTAGTGTGTGTGGCTGGCCTCAGCAATTGGGAGCCGCATGCCACTCATATGTCAAGGGACAATACTTGGAGCGAGGCAGATATTGGTGAACAATGGTCATCTGTCTGGTCAACCAGAGACAACACACCAATAATAAAAGGCTGTCAAAATGATTCAAACCCACCCCATGGTCAGACAAGTCTTTGTTTGGCTGAATGGACAAGGTTGAAAAGAATTGAACATTGCCCTCATATCCATTGGTGCATGCTGTACATTTACAACTCATCACTTAGTTCAGGATGTATATCCTTTTTTTAAATAATCTTTTTTGGTGTGTGGTTATACAAATGCTAAAGAGGCTAATTAAATTAAATGAAATGTCAGGTTGTCATAATTCAACAAGTAAAGTTTTGTCCACATTCACAAAAGACACAAGAAGAAAAGACACATTTATAGTGCTAGAAAAACAGGTACACAAGTCAAATACTAGCACAGGGCATGGACTTCACAAGCTTGCTGAACGAGAACCATACTTTCTGCAAAACGCTCCAAAATTCTGAGATCTGGTGATTTAGGTGGGAATGGCAGAGCCATGATATTCATCATTCATTAATTAACACAAGATTTTCAATATTATAATATATTATATTATAAATAATATAATACCAACCTTTATGCTAATACCACCATCAGTGCCATTGAGATTGTCATCTTGTATATTGCTAACCAATCAGACCTTAGCAGTAACTCCAGCAATTGCATCAGCCTTTACTACTCTTATATCTTATAAACCAACAAGACACGACTGTAGGGCCCTTAAGCAAGGCACCTAACCCCATTTGCTCCCTGGCCGCCGGGGTTGCCCACCACTTCGGGCACATGTGCTTACTCTCCCCTAGTATGTGTTTTCTAGTGTGTGTGTTTCACTGCACAGATAGGTTAAATGCAGAGGTCAAGTGAGTAAGGTTCACTTTCACTTTCATTTCATGTGATGTTGAGTGGAAAATAGTAAGTGAGAAAAAAAGCCAACGAAGAAGCTAACAGCAAAATACAAGTTTATATACACTTTGTATAACACCATAATAGAACCCTGTATCATTCTTAAGGAACTCATATATAGCAACTGGCCATAGTAGCTATGGCAGTTTATGAGAGTCTAAATGTGGCATGGTCTGGTTTAATAAAACAGTTTCAAGAAGTCAACATTATTTCCTAAGCAACCATTAACAGATGCGACAGAGAAAGAAATCTAATACTGATCAGTTGTATCTGTCTGCTACCAGTGGTGGACAGTAATGAAGTATATGTAATTTTTTACTGTACTTAAGTAGTTTTTTGTGTATCTGTACTTTACTGGAGTATTTTTATTTTGGGGTTCTTCACTACAAGTCAAACATGTTGCTTTTCAGTCCACTACATTATAAAAAATCTGTCCATACTTTTGCCATGCGTGCATAAAAAATGTAACATTTCAAAATGAAAGAAGCCCGTAATCACACCAATCAGGTTACAGCTCACACTGTAAGTGGGTTGGGCTAGACATAGTTATCCAGTCAGTGCAGCAGCATCAAGTGTCAGCAGGAGAGAAAAATTTTCTGTCTTTACAAGACAGAAAATGAAATCACAGTGAAACAAAAACAGGAAAAGGCTCCGTCTTTTCATTTTTCTGAAACCTGAAGTTTACGATCACAAGGCCGTTGTCAAGGCAACTAAAGGCACGTAAATCAACAATAAACGTTTTCAGAAAAAATCTGTCTAGAACTTGTAACTAAGTTGCCAATAAATCTTAAACCAAAACTGCTTGTTCGCAAAACACAATTTCACAGCCATTCAGTTTGAGCTAATGGACAAAGTTTACCTTCAGTGTTTTATGCTTCATGATACTTTTAATAGATCTCAGTGTCAGACACATTAATGACATTGTATTGAAATATTGGTGGACGAAGATATTGTTGTTTTTTTTTACCTAAAATGAGTCAATTAATCAAATGTCTTGTTACAAAAATAATAATAGGACATTAGAGCCATAGTAAATCACAATACTTTTACTTTTGATACTTAAGTACATATGAAGGTAAATATATTTATACATTTACTCGAATGAAAATCTTTTTTACTTTTACTGAACTAATATTTACCTTCGGTATCTGTACTTTTACTAAACGATTTGTGTACTTCGTCCATCACCGTCTGCTACAGAATGTACACTTTTTTGTTGTGAAAGGTAGCTATTATTTTTCAACTAGCTAGTACCACCACAGTCATCACCAGGCTAGCTAACATTCAAGAGAATAACATAGATGACTGTTAAACAATATTTTATTAAAAGTAGCTCAAGAGCAAGATGCTCTTGTTCACATGTACCACTGAATCAATCAATCCATATCAGATGCAACATGGGGAAATAATGAGATGCTGGATATCCCTGACTATCTTCCTACCACAAAGTG
Source organism: Duopalatinus emarginatus (assembly GCA_028565595.1). NCBI lineage: Eukaryota > Metazoa > Chordata > Actinopteri > Siluriformes > Pimelodidae > Duopalatinus > Duopalatinus emarginatus. Next base: position 5,180,440 of record JAOVVF010000004.1, read on the forward strand.
GGAATCATTACTAACCTGGGAACCTAATCCCTGAGGAATGCTTGCCTTCATGACCGGATACATCCATCGCCCCAGAACCTGATGGAGACAGTCAAATGAAGCTGCCGGATTGAATTTACTCCTGATTCATGACACAGATCCCTCTATTGTCCAAACATTTCAGCTTCCAAAGAGCAGTCATGGGGAAAGTAGCTGGGAAGACAGCATGATGTAAAAACTTCATAGTGCAGAAAGGTTTATTATGTGCAGCATCTAATCTATAACAGAGCTAGCACTTCAATTCAAATACTTTGTACTTCCATAAACACAGAATACAAGTGATATAAGCCACAGACAAAGCAAACCTATCACTTTTACTAGTGCAGACTTGGATTGGAGTTGTTCAGCTCTATTATTGTGATAGCCTTGAATGATGGCATACATATAGCAAAAACAATAGAGAACTATTTAAAGGAAGCCTTTATCACTGATCCAGTTTGTCTTTATTTAGTGTTTATACATGGAAGTACCAGAAAAACTGCTACACCAGTCTAATTCCTGGTAGCTTCCCCACAGCACATGGACTCCAGAAATATTCTGTAGGTAATGAATGGGTGTAACTCATCTAAAAGGAGGCACACATAGTGTTCACCTGATAGAGATGTTGGCGTACCAGAGGCACGTCTAAACAAACTGTGCACCATTATGGAGCCACCAGCAATCTATACCAGTTTTACCAGCACTTCAGTGTATATTAATGTGTTCTTAGTTTAATAGATAATAGAGGCATTTCTATTTTGCATACTTGTTTTGCAGCATTCTTGGTGTAATATCATTATGAATAAAGCATATTTATTGAAAATGATCTGATAGCTTGAGTGCCATGCATCTTTGGTCATCCCACACCAATCCAATGGCACTGATAGAAGCAAAGATTGGCCCTGCCAAATGAACCAGTTAAATGGCCCAGCAGAAACCTTACCTCAGTCCCGTCCGATCTATTCATCATCACTATAACATCCAACATTAGGAATCAATCTGGTATCATTCAGTGGATAGAATGACCTTCGTTCCATCTAATTGAACACCTTCAAAGTTCATTGATGCTTTTGTTTGAGCAGTTCCCTGACATGACATGAGGTCAGCGTGTGCCACTCATTAACTCGGCAGACCCTACCAAGCACCTGCTCAGCTGCCAATAGCCAAGTCACTACCCTTTCCCAAGCAATCACCATGAAACATATTCCCAAAAAGATCTGGCCACTGGCCACTCTGGCCCTGCACCCCTCCCCAGGCCAGACCTGGTGCTGCCCTTTCTACCCTCTGCTGACAAGAGGTGCTTGGCCGGTCTGGTGTCTGTGGCACCATCTCCCATCTGTTTTTGGCTGCAGCCGCACGCTTCAACAGCCTACTGACCGTGCCAGAGCCTCACAGCCATTCATACGAGTGAGCTTTGATTCCTTTTGTTGCTGCTAACTGTACTGAGGAGTTCACATTTGTTCACTAATAAAAGAGGTTCTTGTCTCTTTACTCAAGGGTGGGGCAGGGGTATTGCAGAGGAAGGGAGATGCAGGACTGGCATTTGTTTTACGTCTGTTTACCCACACTTCAATGTAGTGTTCATCCCCCATGCTTCTGACACTCAGAGATAATGTCTCTGTATTGTTCTGGCAATGGCATCTTTAACAAAGATACACTTTGCCAATTATGTTTTGCACCATCAGCTCGAAGGCTGCCACCACAATCAACAATGCAAAATGCAACAATCTGGGAAAATGACTAGATAACTTCTATTTCACCCATTTCTGGCTGATTATAAGGTTAATTACTGGAAAATGTGTCTCAGGGACGTTTCTCGGGCTATTTCTTTTCTACATGCTAAAACACTAACATTTTCCTAGGCCAGTAGGATCGACTGGTAGGATACTGAAAGGAATTATGCAGGTGCCTCCTGACATGTCCAAACGGTTCAGTCTGACACTCTAAAACATTAGATTTGTCCCCTGGGAAAGGCTTAAAGGTTTTAAAGTAGAACAATACAACAGAGAGCTTTCCATTTGGAAAGCTAGATCCATTAACTATCCCAAAACCCCTTACTTTAACTATTCCTATTATCTCTCAGGTGTTGGCCCTAATGCTCGTGTCTGAACCCATGGCCGATTCTGGGCTTGTTTAGGGGAGGGCTGCTTTCATGTTTTTTTCAAATTATGGACTCATTGTGCAAATTCAATAATATGCTAGCAGACTCGCAAATTGATAGATGCTAGCTTTATACGTGACGTTTTGTTACTGTAACAATAGTCAAGTGGCAAAGAATGACACTTTTTTAGATGCTTGAATTTCATTGTAAAGGAATACCTGCAAACTAGATGCCTTTCTCATATTAGATTAGGTTTGACCATGCAGGCTGAAATAATGTACACTTTTTGTGTTTTTCTCAGCACCTGCAACACAAAGGTGAGCTAATTACAGGGCTGCACCAGTCCTATAAAGGTAAGGTTTTATATATCAGGAGGATATTCCATCGCCTGACCACCACAACCCTTTCCTTGCCATTACCATACCAGAAATAGCAAGTAATATGACTAGTTGAACCAATCAGTATGTGTGCGGCTGTGAGCAGCTAGCTTCCACATACAATACGGAGTGCACAATCGTTCAGTTGAAGCAAGCCTTAGACCAGCTTTGTCACATTCAGCTTCACATTTAACTACTCGTACCAAAACAGGTTTTAGATAAATTATGTCTTTAGGTCTTAAGGTAAAAGAGTAAATCTTGTAGAGTAAGCCTCAGTGCTAATGTTAAAATGCTGCCAATTAAATAATCCCACTAGCGATTAAGGGCGGTTTTACCAAATTGTGTTTGCGAAATATAAAGGTCCAAATTGTGAGGACCACAAAAGAAGATGCTACTGTAACGTACAGTAAAACTGCACATTGCTGCCCACCTCTCGTTTTGTCCTTTCAACCCCCCACCTACCCCTCCTTTTCTGTAAACCCTCATGGATGGAATAGGGAGATAGGATCTTGTTGAGAAAACTAATGAGTTTGGAATTATTAGGGGGAACAAGGGGTAATGAGGTCAGCATGTTGGGGAGGACGACCCCCTGTTAATTGGGGACCACTGCGTAGCCACCATCTTAGGCTAAGCATACTCCATAACCCCCCATTGGGCTCTGTCATATCTGTTGAAGGGGAAACTTGTCATGCAGCTGACAAAGTGGAGTTAGTTAGCAGAGCAGAGGAGATGGATAGGTGGCTTGATGTTAGTAAGTACCATGCTGGCAAGATGAAATAATCACTTTTGGACTTGCTTGCAGGGCTGAAAGTCTGCAGAACACAGCAATATTTTAGAATTCTGTGAATATCTAAAGGTAATCAAATTTCCCCTGGCGGAACAGCCATTGTTAAATCAGAAATGGGAACATTAGTAAAAATTATATGCCCCATCCTTACATTTCTCTAAAAGGATTTAGCACTTTACTCACCTTAATATGTAATTAATCTTCTTAATTTATCATGCCCGGTCTGCCTGAGGCCTCTGCTAACTACATGTTAGTGAGTGGAGTGACAGGATCAGCGCTATTGTCTGCCTTCACTGCATCCAAAACAAAAGAAGCACCTGCCAGATTAGCTCCCCGATGACCCATCAGCAAGGAGCAGCATTGCCCCCACATTGGTTTGCCATGTGCCTGACACAAGGCCTTCATTATTAAACCAACAGCCCAGCAATTCATTTCTAGGGAAGTCCCGGAGGGATTGAGTGCTGTATGACATGCTCCGGGGTCAACTCAGTGCAACTGTACAGTACGCACCATGTTGGCCCTTTATTAGAATTACTGTGTGCATGCCAAGAAAATAAGCCCCTTTGGGCGACTGACCTACTGGGGTGTGCTGAACACATGGAGCCATCCTTCCAAAATGAGCAATAAAGGTTACATTATCAGACTATACTGCTACTGTACAAGAGACCAGTATGCCCATGCATTGTGCTTGGGCACAGAAGCCCCATTTGCAGGTGCAGGTGTTATTTCCTCTGGCCAGTGCCAGGAACGACAGCATGGACAGAAAAACATGTGGCACAGAATTTGGCTTGAATTTGCTAAGATGAAGCTGCGCACTTGTTGCATGTGTCCATTTGTTGCACATCTGTTTTTTGCTACAGTATGTGTGCGGCGGTATGGTGAAACCCTTCACAGGATGAACTACACTACTCTATGTAGTAAAAATGTCCTAAAGAATTAAGAAATGTATAGCATTTTAAAGAGTAAAAACGAAGAAAACTGCATCTTAAAAATACATGGATCATCCATTACATTACAAGACATTTAAAGGTGTGCTGTGGTATCTGGTAGGCAACAGACAGGCTAGGCTTCACCCCCCAAACACATCAGTGAGCCTTGGGAAGCCAAGAACCATGTTGCTGGTTCATCTTCTTTTAACCACTTTTGGTAGTTAAGTGAAAGTGAAAGTGAACTGTTTGCCAACTGTGCAATGCACACAGAGGAATTTTGCATTTAACCCACCTGTGCTGTGAAACATACACCCAAGTAAACACACTTTCTCAGAGTGGGAGGCAGCCCCATACCACGACACCTGGGTAGCAGCTGGGGTGTTATGTGCCTTGCTTAAGGCACTTCAGTCTCATCTTGTCTATTGCGGGGATCTAACCTGGGACCTTCCGGTCACAAGACTGGGAACCAGGCCACAGCTGACCCCTACAAACTGGGGATACCCCACAAGACCTGCTGTCTTAGAGATGCTCTGACCTAGATATTTAGGCATCACAATTTGGCAGTTGTAAAAGTCAATCAGATTCAAACACCTGCCCATTTTTCAACTGACTGTTCACTTGCTGCCTAATATATCCCACCTCTTGAGACTTGCCATTGTAATGAGATAAACAATCTTATTCAATGTACCTGTCAGTGGTTTGTGTTGGGCAGCACAGTGGTGCTGCAGGTAGTGGGAGTGTGTTTCACACAGCTCCAGGAATCTGGGGTTGTGGGTTCAAGCCTCACTCCAGTCTCTGTTTGTGAGGAGTCTGGTGTGTTGTCTGCTGCTTTTTCTTTTGTTACACCCAAATGATTGTTCTGAACAGCAGGTACTTGACTACACGATTACTGGAGGTAGCCAGTATATAAATAAATAAACTACAACTAAACAAGCAGAGTGGTGGTATGATGGTGCAGTCGGTAGTGCTTGTTTATTTATTTAGCCCAGAATTAAGCCATAGCAACATCTGACGAGTTTTCCCAGGTTGCCAATGAATATATCTGGCATGCTCAGGTTTCCAAAGGTCTTTCTTGTCATATGATCCACAATCCATTGTACTTTCATGTTACTCATTATAACTATAAAAAGTTTAATTTTTCTGTGCAAACTCATTCACACCTGGTAGTAAAAAAAAGTACAGAGCATTTACAGAAGGCTGTGGATGATGGTTGTACAACTGAGATCAAATCTTGCTGATTACCCATGGTTCCCACATAGTACATCAACCTGCCCATCTCTGTGGGTCATAAACATATAACCATCTTTTCCTGCTTGTGAAAAAAAAAATCACGCCCATTTCAACCGGTTTTTAATAGTTTGTAACCATACCTTACATTGTCTAAATGCTTCTCACATCCCCCGCAGGAGGGTTTGGACATTCCATACTAATCTGATTGCGATGTGCTCATGGTGGTTATTAGAATGCAGAAATAGAATGTACCCATAAACACAAAATGCAAGCTCTGGCCCTGCAGAAAGCTTGTATAGTATAAGCACCCTACATTTGACGTCCCTTTTTATGAGACCTTCTGCATCTCGAAACCGAACCGCGCTCGGACCGCTGTAACCCTGTACACCAAATAGTGGCCGTTCAGCCAGAGCAAAGCGAGGCTGCATGCTTTCTCACAGTTCGTTTGCAAAACACAGAAAACCAGCTGATAAGCTTGGCACATGGGATCAGTAAGAGGTCAACTTGCACCTTAGTCGGCTCAGGTACATATGTGGATTCCAGGATTCTGCCGCCCACGCTGTGAACACAGGTTAGAGGGTGCAGTCAGCATGGAGCCACCTCAGCAAAATGCGTGTTTGTTTTGGAGAGTAAATAGAGACCAATTACCATGCGGTAGCTTTGATCAGCCCTCTGTGTTGTTTGTGGAAAAGAATGACACGGTTACTATGTTCGAAAAACTGGGATTGATGGACAAACATGTGGAGAAATTAGCAAAGGGAAGTAAATTGTTTGGTTGAACTTTATACCTGGCATTGCATCTGTCTTTATTCCATAGATTTAACCGTGTTAACCACAAGGTTGGTGGTCCTATACTAACAAAAACTTATATGGATACAAACGTTTTTTCTGTTTTTTTTTTCTTTGCTTAAGCCTGAAACAAAGACGTTTGCAGGCTTGAAATATTCAAACCCTAAAACAAAAACAGACCCACAGAATATGGTGTGTGTTTCCACATCCACAGACAGCCGCGATCCTCTGTGACAGAGCGCCACCCGTTGGTAGACCGAGCCTGCTTCTAGTCAGCCGGCACATCCACCTCAAAGAACATACCAATTAAGAGGGGTATCAGCGCTGGGCTTTATGTGGCATGATTCGCAGCACCTTCAGACAAAGCTCCCTTCACTTTAAGACATGCTTAAAGAAATGGAGCACACATCAGAAAGTGAATGGAAGGAACAACACACAAGACAAACGGCGCTTTCACAAGAGGGAGTTTCTGAACGCGTAAATCCTCCACGCTCCCTTTGGCCGCGGCCTTAATTCAGAGGTCGATCATGTAACAACAACAAGCGGTGACAACCCCTGCTCCCCCAGCATCTTGTGAAAAACACAAGGTTTTCGCGATGGACTTCAGACTGATCTAAAAAGAGCGCCGTCTCGAGATGCCCACACAATTAAATTACTCTAATGCAAGTAGACAGGCAATCTCTATACTATAGTCAGTGCGCACAATGCACTGTAATTACGCATTCACAAAATGCAAGCATTTAAAATGTAGGTGTAAGAGAACTATAGGCTTGGAAAACAGAAAAAAAAAATGGGCCACAACCACCGTGAAAGTAAGTGATCTTACCCTTGGAGCCCTACAAGAGAACTAAGCCCAGTGTCTTTATGAATAGCCGAGAGTTAGACATGATGCAAAGTTCAAATAAATAAACTGCGATGGAGTGTGGTACACCAAAAGGTCAACACTATGAATTGAAAGAGGCCCGAAAGTTTACCATTAGCTGTGTAATGCGGTTGGTTGGACATCATGCTTTCTGAAAGAAGTGATTTTCTTTCAGGAGCTGAGCTAAAGACGGAGGCAGAGGAAGTGGACGGGTCTTTAATGCTGATCAGAACATAAATAATAATAATAATAATAATAATAATAATAATAATACGGTTCTTAGAAATTAAGACTATCATTGAGGGTTAGGTACCACAACATTAAATTAAAAATTGAATTAAAAACTGTAATATTAATGTGCCTAAAAGTTAACATTCATGTAATTTATTTTCTACATACAGTAATCACTTTTTTTATATATATATACCAAATCCACATAAATCCATCTTTAGTTTCAATCAAATAGCTTCATATTCACTTCTTGCAACAGAGGGTATAACATAATGCCACAGTAGTGCAAGTAAGATACAGTATACAGATGCAAAGACACTTATTAGTGCTTACAGGAAATTAACTATGTGGATATAATATAATGTGGATAAAACTCGTACAGACAAGCCTGTGCAAAATACATAGGCTGTAGGTGGCTTCATAATGGTATGTTATTGTTTAGCTGGTATTCCATGGGAAAGTCTGCAAATGACTCTGACAGATGAACATGATGTGGGCCTCCTTTGTGTCGAATTACACCTGTTTATGTTCAGCATTCATTCTGATGGGTTCGGTCTCTTCCAGCAAGACACGTCTAGAGACGTCAAATTATCTGGACAACAAGCTGGACTGGTCAGTGAACAAACTCCTGCTGATGTTTTACCAGTCTGTGGTAGCCAGTGTCCTCTTTTGTGCTGTAGTGTGTTGGGGAGGCAGTATCAAAAAGAGGAAAGTCTGAGGAAATCTGCTTCTATGCTGGGAACAGAGCTGGAGTCTGTTACATCAGTGTTCACCATCCTCTGGACAGTGCCATCATCAGGAAGAGGAGCTCATTCAGCAGCAGACTGCTGTCCCACTCCTGCTCAACGGACAGATTTAGGAAGTCTTTTGTCCCTCAGGCCATCAGACTGTATAAAACTGAATGGAATGCAGAAATGTAGTGGACAGTAGAAAAGGCATCAGGAATGGACGTACCCCTTTCCTGATGCCTTTTCTACTGTCCACTACATTTCTGCATTTGCACTAGTAATTACATATCTGCCTACTTGCCATGGTGGGGTACAGTGGTAACATCATTGGGTTCCCATGTGAGAGACCTGGGTTTGATTCCCGGTCTGGGCAGCCAGTCTGTACT
>JAOVVF010000004.1:5195191-5218698 GCA_028565595.1 Duopalatinus emarginatus
AGTCTAAGTACTGAGAGATAAATTTAGTAACAAAACTAACCTATAGTTCTTTGGTGGTGGGGGGGTAGCATGTTGTGGGGATACTTCAGCAAGAAATATACACTGAAGTGCCCAAAAACTGGTCCCTCACAGGGCATGGACTCCACCAGCTTGTAGAAATATTCTGTAGGCAATGAACACCTCACTTCCTGCAGAACAGTCCACAATACTGTTGTATTCTAAGGATTAGGATTTTTGTGTTCCACAGATTGTTGCATGGTTTTCCAGATGTGTTTTTTTGATAACACTGAAATCTGGTGACTTAGGTGTGAATGGCAAAACCCCAAACTCAGATGAGTGTTCCTCTAACCATTATCTGGCATCTCTAGATATGTGTGGTGTTGCATTGTTGGAAGAGACCAAACTCAACAAAATAAATGTAGGACATGAACAGATATAACTCATCAGAAGGGAGGCAAACATAGAGTTCAAGTGTCAGAGACGTTTGTAGACGTACCAGAGGTCCCCATGGAATGCCTACTTGCCTACTGTGCATGCTAACAGAAGAATTTGACCTCCGCATTTAACCCATCCATGCTGTAAAACACCCACACACACCAGTGAACACCAGGGGCAGTAAACACACTTGGGGGGCAGCCCCAAACCACGGCGCCCGGGGAGCAGTTGGGGAAGTTATGTGCCTTGCTTAAGGGCACCTTAGTCATGTCTTTCCCTGTGGGACCGGTTCCCTAACCACTAGGTAACCACTGTGTATAGGGCAATAGAAAGAACTATAGGGCAATTAAAATAAAACCTGCTCCTCTAAAAACGACATGAGACTTCATCATCTTCTAACAAGACAATGGCCCAAAGCTACCATATAGCAGTTCTCGAAGAACCTGAATGTGTCAGAATGACCCAGACCTCAATCCAACCTCGCTTGGGAATCAGTGACAGGACTTGACAAGACAATTTGAGGTTGTACACTACAACATGAAGAAAGGTTTAAGGTGGAAACCCATTTACTTCCTGTTATCACGATAGCACTATAGCAGCTTCCCCTCACTAGCAGCTGGTCATGTTAACATAAAAAAGACTTAAAACAGTTCCAGCTTCACTTCTTTTTTCTACAAGACGCTGAGTCCTTCTTCAAATGTGAAATAAGACAGATAAAACAGATTTATTTTATTAATCCTACAGAGAAATGTGTTCATTTTCAAGTTTAGATTAACAAATAAATGTTTCCTCTTAGAAAAATCCTTCAACAATGACTTTTTGGTTTTTAAATGCATTTATTATTATTTTTTTAGTCCAAACAAAAAATTACAATGATTTGTATTCGAGTATATCATACACATGATACTACAGGACAAAGGTATTAGGGCATACATGATTAGGGCAAAGTAAGCGTTTTTAAACACACATGAGTATAATATGTTTATATATTATACAAACATTCAAATTAAATTATTCTGTATAGAGTTTTTTTTCCCCCTAATTACATAATATTAAAAACCTTTTAATAACAAATTACCCCAGGTTACAAATTAAGATGTCAGGATTTCCCTATGATTAACCATGGTTTTACTATGGTATATTATAGTAACTAAAGTTATTGTATAGTTAACCATGATTCTACCATTAAACTACTAAGGTATCTTATTATAACTATGTTTATACTGTGAATCTGCCCTGGTTTTATTATAGTACATTAGAGTACTTTTATAGTACATTTTGGCAACCATGTTTATACTATGAATCTGACACAGTTAGACTATAATGGTTTATAGTGACTATGGTTATTGTATAGTTAACCATGATTCTGCCATGAGCTACTAAGATATCTTACATGGATGTTTATACTATGAATCGGCCCTGGTTAACCACAGTATACCATACCAAGGTATACCATAATAACTATATCATATTTTTTTTTCCACCAAAATATTTTGGATAACATGTGATGGTAAACCATGGTTAATGTTCTGATTATTTTTTACATACTCTGTTTCATCAGTACAATGACTTAGTTTAGGAAGTTGTCTAGGTAAATATTTCCAGAACCACATCATTTTTTTTTATGTCACTGGTTTGTTTCATTATTAAATCTGATGATTTTAAAGGTGTACAACTTATTAAGTGGCATAATATTACAAACGGGAACTATAAGAATGAGGAAGATGGTGATATTGATTATTATTATTATTATTATTATTATTATTATTATTATTATTATTATTATTATTATTATTATTATTATTATTAAGGATAAGGCTGATCCATTAAAACTCTTAAACTGTACTTATAGTGACTTCTACTCTGACAATTGCCTCTGTCTCTTGTCTAATGGCTTTTTCCTGAGCAGTTTATCACCAATGAAAAGGCAGATAACATGCCATAAAACCCTGCGAAACAGCAGTAATATAATCAAAACCACCACCAGAACACCTGAAAACATTTTGAAACCACACTACAAAGTGATACCTAATGATGTTTTTAAAGCGACAAAAGCCCCTTTACACTCCTCTGTGTATTTCTTGGTCCCCTCCTTTTCTCTCGTTCTGGTTGACAGCCTCAATGCCCTGTGCCTGCTGGCCAAACAGAGATGTGTAAGTATTAATTCCAAAGACGAAGCTGGAGTGTGTGCCTGGAGCAATGTAATCTCAGCTGCATGCCAAGCTCAGGCGCGGAGCTGAGGTGCAGGGCTCAGGCGTAGGCAGCTGACAGGGCAAGGTTGAGTTGCTGTTGCTGTGTTGTCAGGATGTAGATTGGGGGGGGGGGGACGCAGCAGTGACGAGGGGGGCCTGCTGCACTATTCAGCCCTGGCTTTACCCACTTCAACCTGCTAACAATGACAGCTCTGTCCGAGAGAACTCCAAGAACCGAGCCGGGGCCCCCCTCCCGAACTAAGAGCCCTGATTTGTGGAGTGTGCCCCGCTCCCTTCTCCCTCTGATCCCTTGTCTATCTGTCCTTCGCTCCTTTCTTTGGCACAGCACTGATGTAATCCAAAAACATCCACGGGAGCAGCTGCACAGCGAAACTGTCCTCTCCAGCTCTTTCTCTCCCTTGCTTTTTTTCCCCCTTCTCTCACTCTATCTCTCTCAGCCGCTTTCTTCTCCTTTTCTTTCTCCAGTGGCATGCGAGGCTGTCGCAGGGAGGGAGCTGTGGGGAGCGGAGACAATTAGGGCCTTTCTCTTCTCTAAAATGGGCTATCACTTCAAATCTCCTTTGCCATCTACCTCCGTATCCTGTTTGAAGAGCTTTCGGCGTCTGGGTCAAGGACAAATAAAGAATTCCAACAGTTTGGGAATGCACCTTTCAGATATGTGTTTAGACGCAGAAAATAACAGGAATGATGAAAATGCTGAGTATTTTTTTATAGGTGTTAAATAGTATAATGTTGTGTATTGTGTGTGGAAAAGCTCACCTGGTGTTCAGCTGTCTGAGCTCTTACTTACTGGTCCTAAGCAGCAGTCTTATCCCAAAGTAAAGACCATGTGTTTGAGTTTTTAGATTTGAAGTGCAACTTTTCTGATAGAGACACAATAGCATTCGCCTGGTCTGATAAGGAACTATAGGGGAGAAATCCTTCAAATCACATTGGACAGACTGTGAAGTTCTAAAGGTGAACTTGTGAGACTTATGTTTCTGTTTTCACTCACGGTGGAGCTTTCTAACACCCTGCTGCACGCTTTTGCAAGGAGCCCTGAGGGTTATCCTGTGTGGAAAACCTTGATCGATACCATCCTTTCTACATGCCACAGAAGATGGAGGAGCACAGAGGGGTGGCAGGCTGTGGCCTACACAAGAACGATCCCTTTCTAAATAGCCAGCACATAAAAAAAAAAAAAAAGGCATCTGGAAACGCACAACAACAAACACTCCTAAAACAACTCCGATTGGGTTCCATGCTCTCATTGTGTAGATCTGTGAAATACCTTAAGTTCTGACATTCTGTTTGACCCCAGTTGACCTCTAAGAAACACAAGGTGGGGCAAATGCACGCGAAGTTTCTCAACAAGCGCTTGGTAATGGCAACCAGAGAGGCCAAAAGCTACAAGCTGCCGGGCGGAGGAACAGGTTAGGGCACTAAAGGTCGGAAACAGGACTCCATACAGCCACGGGGCAGGAAGTGGTCTGTTTAGTGTGAGCAGAAGTGGAACGCTGATGGTAAATAAACAGTGTTAAAGATCAGTGCATTCTAGCCTTCTTCCAGCTGCCAACTTCTCTGGTGGAAAACCAATGTTTGAAGCAGAAACAGATCCAAAGATCTGATCGGTTGTCTGGGAAGAAAGGTTTGCTGAGTTTGAAAGCTTCTTGATAGGAAATATGAGCGAGATCTTATCCAGGTTAAAATTATTTATACCACAGCACTCTTGGACACTCAGTTCGGACCCTCCAGAAAAGGGGTTACGTTTCTATAACAACAGCTCTGACAGCTCTATATTAACGCTCTCATTCTAGTACTATATGTTATCATTTCTATAGGAACAACCAACTGATGGAGGTTTATCTACATTTAAGATTTTTAACAAGAGTCTCCAGTATTAGAGCTTTCTAACAGGTAAAGCTACCATTCTAGAAAATGAGAAAAGGTTTATTGTTTCTCTGTAACATGGCAAGCTGCCCTTTACAGTGAAGTGACCTACTGACCTACTGTGTTTGCAGACAGAGGAATCTGACCACAGCATGTAACCCATCTGTGTAGTAAAACACTAGTGAATGAACACATCAGGGGGCAGTGAGCACACTTGCCTTGGGAAGAGGACAGCCTTTTTCCATGGTGCCTAGGGAGCATGTTTGGCTTTCCTTAGGAGCACTTCAGTTGTGGCGTGTCGGTTGAGGGAATCGAACCGGTGACCATCCGGTCACAAGGTTGGTTCCTTAACCACAAGCCCCCACAGCTGCCCTGGTTTGAGCATAAGTAGTAACAGGAACAAACCTGTTTGTCGATATTCCATAATATTAAATAGATATAAAACGTATAACAATAAATAAATAAATAAATAAATGCTAGCACTGGCAAGCTGTTTGAATATAAAAGTAATAAAACCCTGTTATCAGAAAATAATCAACTTGGGCTAGCAACAGTAGCTTGGCTTTGAATTTGGCTGCATCTCACCACCTGATCATTGATTAGTTTCCTATAACAGCATATTTCATTGCAGATTATTTCTTACAAATGATTATTCTCATTCCAATGAATGCATGTCCAATATATTGCTTAAAAGTATACAAAAAATAACCATTGCACACATGTGAAGTGATTGACATACTGTGCTTGCACACGTAAATTTGACCTTCACATTGAACCCATCTACACGCTGGTGAATGCAAACACCAAGGGGCAGTGAACACACTTGACCAGAGGTTGGGGCAACCCCTATCCATATCATAGGAAGCAGCTGGGGGTTAAAGCCTTGCTCAAGGGCTCAAACTAGCAACCTTCTGGTCACAAGACCAGTTCCTTGACCTTGAGCCATGACTAAACAAAACATGCTCTGCAAACTTGGCTCTGAATATCTTCAACATGGTCCATGTTGGATCATAAATGAATGGTCCATAAATAAAGTGTTTTTTTATTCTGTATGTTTTAATTTTGCATAATGCAACTCAGTGCACAAAGAACAGGAAATCCTTCTGCATGTCCAATCCTGCATGTTAATTCTTCACATAATTATCTTCCAGCAGTATATGTTTAATAAGCTGTGACAATTCGCCTGCAATGGCTTGTTCACTCTATCATGAATCCCTTGTTATACCATGATATACCTGAACATAGCTGATCGAACTGAAACATCTCCAAACACTGTCGCATCTTGATCATGTTTCAGTGACAAGTGGACAATCAGACAGTCTGATAAAGATGTTCCTCAGACAGGAAATAGACGTTAAAAGATGAGGAAGCAACACAAATAAACCCTGAGTTCAACTGGCAGAACTTAAGAGGGTAAAGGGGCACTGCACTGGAGGCAACAGCCATTTTGGTCTTCGTCCAAGCCAAGCTGAGTGCCAAATGATGAGGACACAGGGCCCAGGATGTGGGCAGGCTGTGCAGTGTGGGTGGGCTGACCCCACCTCTCTTTGTGCCTGGGCCCCTGTTGATAAAATGGGCATGAAGGGATGTGCCTCTTCTATCCCCATTTAACCCACATTGTGAGCCTTCGCTAGTTAGCTGGTCTTCAAATGAATTGTTGCCACTGCTTCATGCCAAGGTTCATGCCTTATTACTCTTACCGTAGAAAAGCCAATTGGTTAAGTGCACAACTCGAGGGCTTTCATGGCAGACAAGTTTGATATGGTATCAACTTTGATTCCAGGGTCTCACAGTGTTGGGTAAAATATAAAAGAACAGGCAAAACCTTCCACGTCATTGCAGCTGATGAATTAACATGAATGCATCAAAGAAAACATGGTGAAATTCTGCACCATGTCATTTTCTCATGGCCGGTCAATGAAGCTGCCAAATGCCGGTCTCTCATTAAAGGTGTGTTTTAAAAGCAGAAGAATTGGACAAATTACAAGGTTGGTAGAACACTAATGCTCAGCTCGGTTATCCAGGAAGTTGCCCAAGACCTGCTGTGTACACCGATTCTGAAGGCTCAAGATGCGAACTTTGACAGTTCATCCATTCAGCACATGAGTGAGGAGTAACCAAATCCCACATAATCAAGGTTTTACATGGGATTTACACTAGGAATTGCAAGCTCAATTGGTATTCAAGTTCAGCTTGTAGTAGTAGTAGTAGTACTATTAGAGTATTTAAGCCCTGGACCATCTCTCTTTGTGGAGACAAACCAAGTTTATTATTAACTTTATCACCAATCATCAGGGGCTATGAAACCGTTGCTCCATGCAAATGAGTCATTTGCCTGCAGGTTTACAGTAAATGTCTAAAAGTTCTGTTTCTGAATGTAGCATGCTGGTGGGAATAAAAAGTGTGAGACTGTATCAAACACAGTGCACAGTAAAGTCCTGGCATGCAAATGGGTTAAAGGTCAAACTGTCAAGACAGGGATTACGACCTATGCAAAAAATGTGAAATGATGCCTAGATCTTCTGATGCCTGATAAGTATACACATTAATGATACATTTTACAAATGTGTATTAAAGATCAATCATTGGAAAGCGCAGTTATGATCAGAATCATCCTTGCAGGTCCATAACCACTAATGACTCATGAGTTCACTTTTGGGCCGCCTTGTATGCATCCATAGTCTTACTGTATTTATTTAATCATACTGTATTTTTTCCTGAAAATGAATATTAAGGAAAAGGAGGTGTGTGTTTTTGTGAAAGGAGACAGGAATGGATTTTAGGGGTTGGGGGGTGGTCTGAGGGAAGCGAGGGTTATCGACAGGCAGGGCGCAACGAATGGCTGGCGCCAGACGAGCTCCACAAGCCTGGGGAAGATTTAGCGCCAAAGAGAGCTGAGTGTCGGAGCGAGTGCGTGTGTGTTTGGGAGTGTATGTGAGAGGGTCAGGCTCTGAATGCCGAGCTGTTCAGGGCAGATTTCACGGCTGGCTGATCACAGGCGTCCGAGCCTCGACCCTCGCGACAGCTGCAAGGCCCTGCCGGCATTGCCCACTCCCCCCTCTACCCACACACACACACACACATACACCTCCTCCATCCATACTCTGCACAAAGGGGGCCAGCCTGGACCGGCACAGCCCAGCCCAATAGTGCAGCGCCTGACAGGCCGCACTCGCTGCTAACGATGGCAACTGTGTGAGGTATGCATGAAGAGAGAGGGAGGAAGGGGGGGCAAGTCATGCTAATGGAGCAAGTGAGCGGGAAACGCAGCAGCCCCTGCTCTCCCCCTGCAAGCTCAGTGAGGGGCTCCCGCTTTCCATGAGATTATTTCTCTTTCTTCTCTCTATTTGCTTTGCCCATTTGTTTCATTAGCATCATTTTTTCCTCTTTCTCACATCTTTTATCAAAAGGCTTTATCCCAATCTGCATATCCTCGTACCATCTCCGCTCCAATGAGAGAATGCCCGGTATACAATACAGGGACGCCGTGGCCTTTGCACACGGGAAGTTTTTGGGAGGCTGAATTGGGTCAGAGTTCATGGGGGACAGATCGGCATCGAGCACGGCTGTGCTTACTGTGCCCGGTCAATGATAAACCGCACAAACAAATGACAGGATGATGAAGATGGGAATAAATAGAAGTAAGCGGTGATAAAGGATCAGTAAATCAATGTAAGGAGGAAACAATGGCCACAAATATGCTGATATAGAAATTTCCCAAGTTGTCATTGTTTCAAAAATGCAAGACTATCAAATTATCTTCAGCCAGTTCAAGGTTTAAAGGAGGGAGAAGTCATATTTCATAATGCTAGACCTTAAAGACCTTAAATTCAGTTACAGATTTTAGGATTTTAACTTCAGAAGAAGACAAAGCTCCATTAAGACATCAATGGGTGGGTTATAAAAAAATATTCATAACCAAAAAAAAAAAAAAATAAAATATATATATATATATATATATATATATATATTTGTACATTTGTAGATATACCAGGGGTCCACCTAAACAAACCTCATACTATTATAGAGCCACCACCAGCCTAAGTATTGTGCATAGACTTGCCTGTACCTATTTTTTTGGCAGTTCAGTGTATAAGCAGTGTTCACTATTCACCATCATCATCCACTTACTCAAAAACCTTTACCGTTAACAAACTGGCCAACTGTGTGACAGTGTGGTATGGAAGCTCCACTGTGACTGACATAAAGACCCTGCATGAGGTGGTCGAGACTGCTCAGGGCATCACAGGCACGCGACTGCCTGCCATTAGTGACCTCTACCATCAAGGCTGAACATGCAGCATCATCAGTGACTCTTTTTACCCAAGCCACACCTTGTATATACAGGAGTATCCGTACCAGAACTAATCAGCTAAGGAACAGCTTCTTCCCATTGTCTAACATTCAACTGAACTCCTCACTATATTCATAAGCTACCATTCACTACAATACACTGATCTCTAGGTTATGTTAGTATAATTACTACCCATGTTACACATACTGGACTAATCAAGCACCATTTATACTCATGGCTCACTGTACATGGAACCACTGTACATATTAAAAGAATGTATGTTACATTTAGCAATAATCTATACTTTATAGATCTATATTCAAGTGAAGTGAAAGTCAACTATGCTTGCACACAGAGGAATGTGACCTCCATATTTAACCCATCCATCGAAACATACACACTAGATCCCCAATCCATAGTGCCTAGGGAGCAATTGGGGGGTTGGGTGCCTTGCTCAAGGGCACTTTAGGGCAAAGGCACTTTAGTCGTTTCTTGTCTGTTTTGTCCGTCGTGAGGTTTGAACGCGGAACCCTCTGGTCACGAGACCGGTTCCTTAACCACGAGGCAACAGCTGCACCTGTAGCAATGCTTATATATAGTAAGCAAAGGTGTTTGCATATAAACATAGCACAAAAAGAAAGGAAATTTGTGTTTGGTAGATTATTTCTTTGTTGTAACAATGCTTCTTGGCAATAAATCTAAAGTTGAATATGTGGGTTGCATCCACGAAAAATTGACCAAATCTTCTCTGGCGTTGCCAAACAGCTTATATTCTGTTGTTATTGACACTTGTTTTGAGCATCAAGATGAAATTCTGCAACCAGTGGCAATCTCATATCTCTACATTCTGGGACCGAACTCTATGCTCCAATATGACAACGCTCGGCCCCATAGAGCGGGGTTACTCAGAGACGACCTCCAGATTTGGGACTGGAGAGAATGGAATATCCTGCCAGCAGCCCAGACCTCAACCACATTGAACACTTGTGGGATCAGCTTGGAGGTGCTGTTCGTGCCAGAGTGACCAACACAACCATATTGGCTGACATGCGATAAATGCTGGCTGAGGAATGGTATGCCATCCCACAGCAGTGTGTGACCAGGCTGGTGACCAGCATGAGGAGGGGGTGCCAGGCTGTTGTGGCTGTGTGTGGTTCTTCCACACACTACTGAGGCTCCTGTTGGTTAAATAAATAAATTGTTAAATTGTTCAATTATCACGTTCACCAAACTCCAAATGAGTCAATGGCAGAATAAGCTGTTTGGCATTGGCAGAGAAGATTTGGCAAATTTTTCATGGGTGCAACGCACATACTCAGCTCTGCTGCTCATCCCACAAATGCATGTTCCTTACATTTGTAAGGGTATAAGACGGTATAAGATTCACGGCCAGGAAACATTGTTACAACAAAGAATTAATCTGCCAAACACAAATTTCCTTACTTTTTGTGCTATGTTTATATAGCACATGAATTTCTTTGAATCTTTTCGAATTATGAAGACCCACATTTATTTATAACTGTCTTCCAGTTAGTGTCTGGGACTCCAAAACAGTCACAGTCTTAAAGTCTAGGCTAAAAACATATTTATTTAGTCATGCATTTTTTGTTAATAGTTTTTCATACTTAAAGGTGCAGAGCAGCAGGGTTCATGGGCATAGAATTGGATACTCTGTATTCTCTTCTCTAACCCCTCTCTTCGCTTCTCACTCGGTCGAGTTACACCTGATACGGCGGAGGCACCAGAAGATACCAGTGATCCTGATTCCAGACTCCTTCAGCTCTCTGGACCTGCCTGATCCACACTGACCTACTATTTCTGCTGAAAGTCTCATCAACTGAACATCAGTCACTGCTGCTGAGGATGAACCCACAGGAACAGTCTAAGGATCGCTAAGGATGAGTAGAAACCATTCTAAAATAACAAGGACTGAACGGTTTTACCCTTCATCAGTAAAGTGTCCGTCAGTAAAATATATTTCGAAAAATAATTTCACATAAATTCAAATAACCGTGGCCTAGTGGTTAGGGAACCTGTCTTGTGACTGAAATGTGCCTGGTTCAATCCCTGCAATGGACAAGGCACAACTGGAGTGCCTGTGAACACCCCCCACCCCACATTTACTCTGTAGGCACCATGGTTTGGGGCTGTCCCCTGCTCTGGGCAAGCATATTCACTAGAGTTCACTAGGCAACTTCTCTTGCACTTAGCAAGGGATTATTTATATTTGCAATAATCTGTATTACCCAAATAAGGAGGGATTAGGGTTATGGTTAGGGTTGGGGTCTGGTTCCTTCGTCCTTGTCATCTTAGGGAGTTTTTCTCTGCCATTGTCACCACTTCTCATCAGGGATAAAATTTATATAAAGCTAAATATAATCCAGATCCTATATTTCTGTAAAGTTGCTTTGGTACAATGTCTATTGTTATGAGCACTATACAAATACAATTGGCTGAAAGTAAGACCTGAAACAAATCACCAAGTGTGAAGGGATTAATATACCACATGTGCAGGAATGTGAAGGAATATCTGTTAAGGTAATTTGTATTAAATGTCTTGTTTTTTTTTTTTTTTGTATAATTTGACAGTGAGAGCAGTGTTTCCCACACACAGGTGAGACAAGGGCAGGGCGCCCGGGTATAATAACAACCGGCCAAGTATATTAAGTGCCATTAAAAATAATTTGCATTATTAATCTGTTCCAGGAACAAAAAAAAGCAGAGCAGCAAGAGCAACTGATGTGAGACAAGAACCTGACTGAGCTGGTAAAATGTTTTCTTTTACTATTAATGTTAATTACCTCCTGAGCTTGATTGCTAATAAGTGCTGATAAACAGCTACATTAGTGTTCAGCTTTTTTGTCATGGTACAGGACTGGCCTGTTAGAGAAATTGCTAATAATAACATTTTCCATAGAATGCTGCTTATAAAATACTAACACAGACTTAACGACAGGTTAAACATAATAGTTGCCAATTATTTTTCATGAATAAATGGCAATTTCTGAGTATACAGCCTGTCCTTATCCCTATTAAACAAATAAACCAGAAAAACAGGTACAGACAAACCTATGCAAAATACATAGGCTGCTGTTGGTGCTGGAGACCATAATGCTGCGGGGTCTGTTTACATTTACATTTACGGCATTTAGCAGATGCCCTTATCCAGAGTGACTTACAAGAGTGCTTATTTACATTCTTGGAGTATCTAAAACTAGTAAAGGTAAATCTGGATTCAAGAGCTCAGACCAGAATTCTGCTAGAAAAGAGTCATGCAGTA
Organism: Duopalatinus emarginatus; assembly: GCA_028565595.1. Classification (NCBI taxonomy): domain Eukaryota; kingdom Metazoa; phylum Chordata; class Actinopteri; order Siluriformes; family Pimelodidae; genus Duopalatinus; species Duopalatinus emarginatus. Next base: position 5,207,283 of record JAOVVF010000004.1, read on the forward strand.
TTAATTATCCAAAACTTTCTACACTAGTCAACCTGCAAAGAGAAGACGACAATAACCAAAATAGTCACAGCTGTTTAGCTGGCATCCCAATGTCTCTGACAGATGAACGCCTCCTTTCTGATGAGTTTGGGGTTCTGACATTTCAACCCAAGCCACCAGATCTCAACGTCATCAAACACATCTGGGATGCCATGCAATTTCTGTGTTCTGTGGAAATCCTACACCTTTAGAATACAACAGAATTGTGGACCGTTCTGCAGGAAGTATGATATTCATTGCCTATGGAATATTGCCTTGTGAAGTCCATGTCCTGTAGAGAACCTACCAAGTATTATACTGGTATATCACTTTAGTGTACAGTCTTAATTCATTTTCAAGCAGAAGAATGTGACTAATGAATCAGCTTAATTCAACTTGCCAAAGACATGTGACGCCCCCTCGATAGCCCTCTCTGACTGTTTACGACTTTTTTTATTATTATTTTTACGTAACAATATTAATATTTTTTTAAGTATTATATAACAAGGGTCTTATGTGTGCACATGGAGACCTAAAAGAGACTGGTGTCCTATTCCGGGTACGTTCCTGTCTTACGTTCCCAAAACACGCTCCGGATCCACATCTATGAGGCTGTATAAATGATATAAAAATGCATAATCATAAAATAACAGCACAATCAGGGCCTTCAAAGTCTTAAAGAATTAAATGTTAGCAACATTAAAGAATGCGCCAGGAATTAGATGCATGAGTATACGGTAAATAGATCCATCAATGAGATATTGACCTCAAGCATGCATTTCTATCAGCACAGAAATGGCTGCTGGAACCTTGTCATCTCAGCCTCGGGGTATGAATTTTACTAAAAAACCTGTAGTCTGATTTTATAGGACTGTTCACATGCACAAACCTTAATATGCTCAACAAGACGGTGCATCCAAGCTCTATCTGCCACTGGCTGCAACCTTGTTAGTCATTACAAGAAGACGCTCTGTGGTTATTTTCCCCAACAGAGGCTTCTCTGAGTATTACTTGAAAGGGTGCCAATAATTTCGGGGCAGTGGTGGCTCAAAGGTTAAAGATCTGGTTTACTGATCAAGATGTTGAGGTTTCAAGCCCAAGCACCACCAAGCTGCCATTGTTGGGCTCTGGGTTTTTGACCAGAATGTTGGGGGTTTGAGGCCCAGCAGAACCAAGCTGCCATTGGTGGGCTCTGGATTACTAATCAGAATGTTGGGGGTTTAAGCGCCAGCACCACCAAAACTGCCACTGTTGGGCTCTGGGTTACTAATCAGAATGTTGGGGGTTCAAGTGCCAGCACCACCAAGCTGCCATTGTTGGGCACCCTGGGCATCCATGGCACCCAGGGAGTAGTTAGGGACTGGGTGCCTTGCACAAGAGCACTTCGGTTGTGTCATGTTAGTTGCAGGATTGAACCGTTGACCTTCTGGTCACAAGGCTGGTTTGTTAACCACAAGCCCAGATGGGTGCCCCTGTGTCTGTGAGTTTCATGCTGAAGTCTGTTGACCCAAGTAGTCTGTTCATGCTTTAACTCTTCATGTTCATCATGGACCTTCATGCAGCATGAAGATGACACATTGACCCATTAGGGTCACTATGCTTGATCACCAATCTGTTCAATGCTGCTGATACTCCTGTAATGAGCTTAGACTGGTTTTGAACTGGGCTTAGGCAGACACGAGCTTACCACAAAATAATCCTTTTTCTTAAAAGAATGGGCTCTGAGGGGTAGTTCAACATATGAACAAACCTCAGTAACTTCGGACCAGCTAACACATAGCATACCTTGCTAATATTGGGTGCACAATCATTACGCCAAACCACAAAAATGGCTACAAATTGCAATTCCAATGGCCCATTTACCCACACTGCTGTATTTGGACACTGGCTATAGAATGGAGCGCCACATAATTGATCTGTTATCACACTTAAGCTTTTGTTCCATTTGAGAAAACACAATGACTTGGATGTTTGTCAAAAAACTTTTATAGCAACGAATCTGCTCCCACCACCCTCCCACCCGGCTGGCTTTCACATATTTACACCCACGACCAAAAATTTGGCTCAAAGGTTTCATGCACCTCATGTGACAGCAAAGGCAGTCAAGTGCCTGCAGAATCTGAGCCGGTATATGCATTCCACACGCTCTGAGAGCCGGGATCGGCTGGGCAGAGAAAGAGAGAGCGCAGGTAGCTGCATTTCACTGCTCAAGACTGGGCTCATTGTCCGGTCTCTGTGGGAAACTCGCAATACTTCCTTCAAGGGTGATTACAAGGAAACTCAATATTCCGTATCAGTGACGCTTCTCACGTTTGCCACAGGAACACACATCTGCCCCCTCATATCTTCCATGTATTCGACTCCCTGCCTCCTACCCCTACATTCATACCCAGACTCACATTTACAAATAAACACATAAAGGGTGAGGGTACTTGCTCTTTATCACTTAAGCCATTGAAGAGTGTAAGGTGTAAAGATTCCACTGCTCAGCATGGTGTGTGTAAACGCTCTGTAGGGAAGAAGATAAGCTCATTCTAATCAGGAGATATGCGGTCTGGTGAGCTAACGGTCAGTATTATCACGAATAATCTGAGCAAGATGATCAAGCTTTGCATCTTTAACAATTGAGGCAACTTGTGAGGCCAGAAGGGTGTGACCTAAGGGTGTGACACCTTTTTTTAAAAAACAAAAGACAAAGCAGATCTAGAATTCCTGCAAAATAAGTTTCCAAGTCTTTGGAGAACCTTTGTCTATTAATCATCTGCCTTAGCAGCATGGTCTTCTACAGCAGAAAGAGAATGGAAAGTCTGCTGCCGAGATACAGGTCCTTGCGTCTGTTGTCCGTGGGATGGGCCATACTGACATCTAGCGGCAGTCTCGATCACAGCTCTGCCGTGCCTTCTGGGAGGTGAACTCCAAGCAGTGACATAGACTAATAGCCCCTTTTGCAGCTAATGATGGAGCAATGTGGACAGCTGCTGGGCAGACCGTGGAATGCCAACACTGACCCCGGGCTTTGGTGGACGAAGAAGAGAGATATTCACTTTACCTCTCTAACTCTCTTTCCTTTTTACTCCTGCTCGAAATTATCCCTCTTTTGCCCATTCAAAGCTCGTCACACCAGTTCCTTTCCTTTCTAAAGGCTTGCTTCTTTTGGGGTCTTTCTTCAGCTCACCTGTATGCAAATTGGCCCAGCATTCTGTTTCATTAATCTGGGAGAGGTAGGGCGAGATAGCAGCAGATTGCTTCCGCCGTGGCAGAATGTTCGCCGCACTTTGGCCACAAGTTAATTTATTACTGGAGGGTTTGGAGGGCCAGGCGCACAGGGGATGTTTGTTAAAGATCCTTTTCAGTGCATTCACTGGGCCAGAGTACGGCGCTTTGAAATCCCCCCCTCTGCAAAAGAGTGGCAGAGAGTGCAGGAAACCTGAGGGAAGAACTAGAGGGACAATTCCGAAGAAAGAGAGAGATTAAGTAAGGGGGTGTATGAATGTGTGTGTGCGTGTGTGTGCATGTGTGTGTTTGCAAGAGGGAGAGAAAAAAAAAGAGAAACAGGACGTAAAATGTAGGAATTTGTGTTGGATGCAAGTATTTCAGAGGAACAGAAATGAAAACACTCTACTGAAACAATCTTGTAAACCATAAAGATGATTAACTGTATAAAAAGGAGATTAATCCATGCATTTCCTACAGTTGGTTAAGATCTCAAATGTGAATATTTTTGAGCTCTTGCAAGGTCCCTTGGTAATGCCTTAAAGCCCTGTTGTCTTCATTGAAAAGAACGCCTTATCAGTATGCCACTGAAAACACACCTCAGCAGCTGCTGCTAACAAAAGACCAGGCAGTGTGAGAAAGGTGTGGGTTGAGCTGAAGATGAGGCGATCTGAACTTTCTCCTCGGTATCTCATTATTTACCGCCTTCCTTATCCACTGAACAAAACTGAGCCGGCCGAGACGGGAAACAGGGCACGGCAAGGTGACGAAGTGGCACCTGGCCGACAGGTGTTTGGGCTGTCAGGGGTCATGGGATTAACGGCTCCACTCACCTGACTTATCTTTGCAAGGGGAAGGGGCAGATCCTAACCAGACAGGTGCATCTGCTCGAGCAGTGGTACAAACATGTCCAAAAAAAACCCTGGACCTGCAGAGCAGGCCACATAATTACAGTTGGGGAACCATGTGGATAGGGCTTTGAATTGCAGTGGTGGAGGTGCATGAGAATAGAAGGGGAGTGAGACAAGCATATAAGTTGTCCAGTTTTCAAACCACATCAAAACAATTAACATAGCCCAACTACATTATGTGGCTACAGGGACAACCTCCTTTTCTTCACTGAAGCCCCTGCCAGAGGGTAAGGACGGCCGTCCTTTTTACCACCGTGATGCCCGGGTTTTTGCTTTCTTTAATTATAGCCTGAAAAACGCAGGCCCACTTTGTCCAAAACAGGACTCAGGAATCAAGACCAGATGCGTGGGCTTCAAAAGGTTGGGGCAGAAAAAGAGGGGAGAGTTGGATGTTGGATGATCTTTAGTGCTTAAAGAGGCAGTTAGCTGAACCGCCCTACTGAATACAACCGAGGGCCATGCAACAGCTGTTTTTGGAGAAGGTTCCATCCCCAGAACTGAGGGCTTGACGCTTTGAAGGTGTTAAAAGTTCACCCTGGCTGACCTATTAATCAAATGCTAATTGCTGCAAGTAACTTGCAAAAGAACATTTCATAACCTAGGCCATGTTTTTCCTTTATCTACCGCAAAGATTAATCTCATGACAGCCAGGGCCAAGTCAATACACATCGGAAATAATTCAAGGCTGTGTCCCAAACTACATAATATGCACTAAGAAATGTGCCCTAAATAGTAATGATACCAGTGGTCTACGCAGCTGACAAGACACAACTGGAGTGCCCTTGAGCAAGGCACCTAACCCCCAACTGCTCTCCATGTGCCAGGAATAGGGTTGTCGGTTTACTACTGTCGGTTTCTACACTAAAGTGCCAGAAAAACTGGTATACCAGTCTAATACATTTACATTTACGGCATTTGGCAGACACTCTTATCCAGAGCGACTTACAAGGTTACAGGTATTACAGGTAGGCCAACATTGTGTTAGGAGTCTTGCCCAAGGACCGTTATTGGTGTAGCACAGACTTGCTTGGTAGGGCCTCCACAGGAGGACAGAAATACGGAAATATTCCGTAAACAATGAACACCATACTTCCTGCACAATTCTGTTGAATTCCAAGGTGCAAGATTTCCGTAGGATTTCCATCTTCCACAGGTTGTTGCAGGATATCCCAGATGACATCTGGTGACTTAGGTGTGTGAATAGCCAAACCCCAAACTCAGATGAGTGTTCCTCTAACCATAATGTGGCGTCTCTAGATGTGTGTGGTGATGCATTGTCGTGTTGGAAGAGGCCAAACCTATCAGAAAGAATGCAGGTCAGGAACTCCTCAGTAAAGAGCATTCAGACAAATAGCGTTCACCTGTCTGAGATGTTTGTAGATGTACCAGAGGTCCCGTGGAATGCCAACTAAACAAACACTATAGCATTATGCAGTCACTATCAATCTGTACCGGTTTTTCTGTAAGCTACATTTTTGACACAAGGTGGAACTTTTTCATGTTTTTGTGAATCCTCCACCTGGTGTAGCCTCAGAGCAGTCCCCAATTTAGTCTTCTGGCTTTTGTAGCTCCTCTGCCAAAAGGTTTGATGTACTTTTCTGCTCACCACAGTTGTAAAGAATGGCTATTTGTCAAACAGGCATTTCAGCCTTCTTTTGTCTTCTAACACCATTCTCTGTAAAAAACTAGAGAGTGTTAACATCTGTTAATGTTCAACCCTAAAGAAACATTTAGAGGTTGTATGAAGAGCCCTTTAACAGAAGGTTTAGAAGTAAGGGATCCTTAGAAGCACTCAGAAGCCATTTCTAGGTGCTATTTAGGAAGGTACACAGGAAATATTGAATAATATATAATATATTGAAAAAATATATACTATAGTGCATGGGGTGCATCTAAAATGTGTGTACACGTAGGTAAAAAAAAAAAGGGAAGAAAGGCGCTACACTACATCATGGTGGTACTTTTTCATGTTTGTATAGTAATAAAGCTTTGACCCCAATATGAAATTCTTAAAGGGAACCCAATTTAGAAATTCCTAAAATTCCTATAAAATTCCTATAAATATATAACCCATTTCGTTATTTCTGTAGCGCTGCTCTGGGACAATGTCCACTGTTAAAAGGGCTATACAAATGAAACTGAATTGAATTGAATTGTTCTGCTGCTTTTGTAGCTCATCAAGGTTTGCTGTACTGTGTGTTCTTTTCTTCTCACCGCGGTTGTTTGTCAAAAGTTTGTCAACCCAAAGGAACGTTTAGAGGCGATATGGAGAGCCCTATAACATAAGGTTCAGAAGCAAAGGATCCCTAGAACCTCTGAGAGCCATTTCTAGCTGGAAGGTACCCATAGAAATATCTGAGATATAGGTATGTGTAGGTGAAAACGTTCTACAGGAAGATGGAAGGTAGAAGGACCTTATAAGGCGAGACAGCTCAGTGTGATAAACAGCTAAAAAGAGCAGGTGAGGCTCAGGAATGTCTTCTCAACCACCTGTCAGCTAGGATTTTATAACCGTAGCTCTGAAAGATCAACATCCTGAAGTTGGCTAAAGCAGCTCCTATAATCTTTCTAATCAATCATTAATGAACCAACGTATGGTCAAATAGTCGTGTATGTAATACTATAAGCCGTTAACGCAGCATGAGGAAAAGATCTGCTATAAATCAGAACCTTTATTCTCTGCCAACTAGGAATGCAGTGGCAGGCAAGGCCTTACAGGCTGCAAATTCCCCAGGTGAACACCCCTGCAGAGGCAACGATAGGAAACGCCTCAGTCATCAAAGAAGCCCTTTAGACAGAAAGATAAGCACAGACAAGCAAACTGCCATCCGAATAGCTAACATAGTACAGGGCCTCACATCACTTACATATCTGTCATAACGAGCAAACAGTTCATTCCGGTTTGCGAAGGTGTTGGACAGTGTTGGGTGGCATAGATCCTGCTGACAGGAATGCCGCTAAACTAGGATAACCCAGTAAACAACTGATCATGATCTAACATGATCCCCGGATGGATCACAAGGCTGTGGAATGAATAATTTAACGCTTTTTGTTTTGGAAGGCAAAAAAAACCAAACAGGAGCATTGCTGTGTGTTCAGACTTCTGTGAGTGATCAGTGCTGTTACCAGATAACTTTAACTACAGATGTGTAGATCTTTTTTCTGGAGATTTTGGGCTTCCACAAGCTGACAAAATGGCTGCAGAAGCCCTTGGCATTGATTAAATAAAAGAAGTGACGGAATAGAAGTTACAGACTCTTAGTATGGAAGGCTTGTGGTTCGGGACCCAGTCTTGTGACCGGAAGGTCCCGGGTTCGATCCCTGCAACGGACAATACACGACTGAGCGAAAGCACCTGCTCCCCTGCACAGTGTTTTGGGGCTGCACCGTGCTCCGGGCAAGTGTATTCACTGCCCCCTAGTGTTCGCTAGTGTGTGTGTTTCACTGCATAGATGTTTAATTAATTATTTTAATTAGTGCTAGGTGATCTAGATTCTCTCTGTTGGTCTGTAGACACATAAGTTATGTGTAAGCTTTTACTCATTATGATGTTTGTTTGCTATTTATTTTGGCTGGTTGTAGGAACATTTATTACTCTGTCTCTGGCACACACACCAGGCAATGATTAAAAAACATGTAATCAACATGTAATTAATCACCTAGCACAGTTCCTGTCTCACTTGACAGGTGGATTGTGGAACCATTTACAAACAATTATTTGACGTTTGATGACAGCGATGGTATGGTTTCAGTAATGTGGATTAGGCTCGGGGACAATAACCCACATACAGTTGTTAAAATGAGAGTTTAAGGTAATTGTGTGCAGTGATGGGTGGTGTCTCAGTCTGATATCAATGATTTGTTGAGGTTTCAGACCACTCCATAATCCGTTTTACAAATTAGGAGGGAAAGTAACAACAAGTAACAACAATCTGATGGAGGGAGCTTGTTTGTGAAATGTAAAAAAGTGAAAGTGAACTATTTGCCTACCGTGCTTGCAATTGGAGGAATGTGACCTCTGCATTTAACCCATCCATAGCAGTGAAATACACACACACTAATGAACACAAGGGGGCAGCAAACACGCCAACTTGCCAGAGCAGGGGGCATTCCCAAACCACAGGGCCCGGGAAGCAGTTGGCAGGTGAGGTGCCTTGCTCAAGGGCATTTCAGTCACGTCTTGTCTGATGCAGGGATCGAACAGCATGTCCCAAACCACAAGGCCACGGCTGCCCACCAACAGTGTACAGTGGGTACAATGGGGTAAGAATCAGTGTACAGTGGGGTAAGAATGATTTCCTATAGGTATTGGAAGCAATGGGAAGATTGACCAATCAGCCTAACATGCATGTCTTTGGACTGTGAAAGGAAATCCCACTCAAGCACAGAGAGAACATGTAAACTCCACACAGAACAGCCCTGACCGGAAATCAAAGCTGGGTCGTCCTGCTGTGAGGTCTTACTGTTAGACATCCCACAGCCACATTAGTAATCAGCAACAGAGCTGTAGCTTTAAAACAAGTGTGTATTATGTAAGGAATAACACTGTGTAACTTGCTGTTATGGAAAAAGGTTAGACCACCGGGGTCAAACCCACAGAAGATTCACAAAAGGATCTGCTGCTAATATCTTAGTGTCAGATACCACAGCACACTTTCAGAGGTCTTGGGGTGTCCGTGCCTTGATGGCTCAGAGCGGTTTTGGTGTTTTACTGTAAAATTGTAGAACAAAGCACATTGATTTGAATTACAGGAACACTGTCAGTGCTGCTGTTATGAAACATTAATCAACACCTTGTCCACGATCAGAATTAAAAAGAAAAATGATGAGTGCCATTTATAACAAGATCCCATTTTATTAAAATGTATCTCAGAACAGTGAAATGCTCATTCGATAAGATCAGGGATACATATTATGTTTATAATATACACATTAAATTAATCATGATAATCTCCAACGCTGACTATACAAGATGTAATAAAATCTTATTTACACACTGGGTAACAAAAAATGGCTCCTCTGCAGCAGTCATTTCCCTTTTGATTCCCTTTTAATAGTAATTAATAACCTTATTTATAACTGAAACATTTCATTAGGTTTAAAATGATCCAGTCACAGTCACAGTGCCAGTCTACAGAGCCAAATCTTTATATTATTATTTATTTTATATACTGACGACTATTCATCACCAACTCCAGCAAGTTTGAAAGCCTCATCATGTTGTCCTTGTTTTTCTTGGAGAAGATATGAATTTAGTAGAAGCATTTTTCAATCTAGTTTTATCTACCACATGTGTACATGTGTAGTGTCTGATATAATATATATATATATATATATATATATATATATATAGTAAAAACTTATCCCTGCTCCTTCTGTTATTCCAAAGACTGTCCATGGGAAATGTGCTACAACAACAGCACCCACGCTGAAATTCTTACAGATTAACTTACAAAAAACGCTTTTTGACGTAAACATTTTTCTTTCTGCTTTATGATTACGTGAAAGACGTGAAAGTGAAGTGATTGGCCTGCTGTGAGCAATCTGACCTCTGCATTTAACCCAACCGTGCAGTGAAACACACACTAGTGGTAAGTGACTACACTTGCCCGAAGCGATGAGCAGCCCCTGTTCAGAGCTCCCGAGGGTGAGGTCCCTCGCTCAAGGGCAGCTGAGTCAGGTCTTGTTGGTAAGGAGGATTGAACAGGTTGCCTATCCTCGAGCGCCGGCTACTCCAGGCAGTGTACGATTATCCCTTATACACTACAAATGTGATAGATAAAAAATAGGCAAAAGAACACTTAAAGCTTAAAAAATCTGATATTGTGGCCTGATGACTTAACGAAAATGATCCAGTTTAACCAGTAACGTGTGTGTGTGTGTGTGTATGTGGTAGTCTGGAAAAACTATCAGAAGATGCTGATGATGCTACAGCAAAAACTTTAAGAAAGCGAAAATATATTTCAGCAAAATAATGCATCTTGTCTAGGCTATCATCCTCCAAAGGTCATGCCAGGTAAAGAGCTAATTTAGCAAATGTGATAGTAACCACGTTCAGGTCCACGCGTTCACAGATCGTTCAGAAAACAGTAGCAGCATATAAAAGTATTTTCATCCATATGAAACGATAATAAATATGCTCATCTTAGCATGACAGCGGTAACGGTACGTTATAAACGGTTACTTCAACATTAATTTAAAGAGATGCATAATGACGACAATGACTGTAACTACTGTGTAACTACTGTGTAAAGAGACACTTGAACGTATAGTGATCGCTCAGGACCTTACGTTTATTCCCGAAATTAACATTTGGATTCAGGAGTAGTGTGGTGCACGTCAACTGTCACCTTTGTGTGAGAACGAATTACAGGCCACAAAGTAACAAATGTGATCAACCTGACGAACAGAGGCTAGCAGATAAATGAAAAGCTGTAACGGGCATGCGCATGTTTACTGCGTAATGTTGGGTTTGTAGTTTTTTATCTTTAAAACCCCAAAAGGTTTTCAAAGATATTGAAGATATTTCACAGACTAGCTTGTTGAATAGCTGCATGTCGTAGCAGGGCGTCTGCAGCCAGAATTAACTCCTTTTGAAACTTTCTACCTTTTCACTTTTAAAAATAAACGGATTACAAACCTGCAATTCCAGTTCAGATAGATGCCAAAGAAACAGCTAAAAGCTTTCAGAACTATATGAGGTAATAAATACCAAAATGTTCTCCATGTGAAGGTTTTCCCAGGCTGCCACACACATACCAAAACAGCATCATTTATAAACATTACCCATTATACCAGAAGAAACATTAACAGCTATATTCCAGTGGTTAATACTAGACTTGTGCTTTCTCAGTACAGATGTTAAGCGTTTAGACCAAACAGCATCCACTTGTAATTCAATGCTGTAATGCCATAATGTCTTTGTTGAGTAATAATGCACCGAATGCTCAAGCTTAAAAGCCTCTCTCTATATATATATTTTGCATTTCAGCAGCATCACCGTCGAGATCTCCACATTCCAAGCTCAGCACTAAAACACAGTCTGGGTGAATAGAAGAGCTTGTGGCGCAGCTTCAGGGTTGTTTTTAGTGCAGTCACGGACATCTGCTGCCTGCGTTTGAGCTCAACGGTGCTTCTGAGTGAGAAGCAGTGGAGCAGAGAAAGTGGTGCCACTCATAAATTACACTTGTACAGAGGCTTGCGGATAAGTTTTCACCCCCCCCCCCCTCCCCACTGCACCTTTCTGTGTTTTGTAGTGTTACAAGCTGGAACTG
>JAOVVF010000004.1:5235756-5248581 GCA_028565595.1 Duopalatinus emarginatus
CATACACGTCTAAATCACTGTGTCAGAGTAAAGAGTAAATAAGGTATTCATGATCTGTTAATACCTCAGATTTGGGGAAGATCAGCATACCAAGCATGGTGAATAAGCACAGGTGAAGGGCTAAAAGCAGGATGACACTGGAATCGAAAAAGACAGAAAGATGGAGGGGATGTTACCTTGGATCTGTGTTGATGACTATACAGCATTCTATAACAGTTTAATTAAACCCTTATTACTACAGAAATTGTTCTACATGCTGAAGTCAGGGTAATGCATTAATTATTGACATTGGGCTTCTCCCTCATTTTAATCCTATACTTATTCAGACATGTGGAGCATTTTTTTTCACATATACAAGAGATTTTGCATTATAGTATTAACTACAAATTACCCTAGGTCATATACAGACAGGTGACAAATTAAAGGATAACAAAGGGTCTTAGCCTTCATGAGCCACCAGAACAGCTTCACATGTGCCTTAATGTGTGGGTCTAAGGGTATACACATATCTGTATGAATAATAATTATCAAGCCCAACTTTCACAAACACCAACCCTACAACACAGGATTATAAAAAAACCTTTTAATGTTTTTACCTTGCTATTTCTGGAAGCGTCCTCTTGATACACTTTAGAGTTTTCTTCATTAATGAGGAATTTTGCAACAGGAAAAACGGCCGAATTAGTCTCCTGACTCGTATGCTCTGCATGTGGAAAAAAAAAAAAGGAAAAAAATAAAAGTAAACATTATTACCATCTGCCACTACAATTCAGAATAACACCTGCTGTCTTAAAACCTAGTGAGTTCTGTACATTGACAGCATTTCACAATATCCTTCAGATGATCGAGAAGAAGAAGGCTGTCTTAATTCTTAGATGCCTCAAAATGCTGCCTACTGAGACGCCATACAGTTCTGACCGAATATCAAAGGAACTTCGCGTGCTGCCTCAGCCATGAAGGCGATCCCAGAATACATGTCTAACATGGTGGACAAAAAAATGTCTAACATGGCGTACAAAAATGGAGCAGTGAAGTTATTTTCAAATAAGGCGTAAATGTAATTTTGGGTTTGTGCAAATGTAACCATTTTCAGTAGACAGAGGGAGATTGCAGGTTGTGTCACCTTAGCCTGTAAGTTTGAATGGCCTGAGGTTAACACCGAGTCAGTGTCTAACTACAGCATCTCAGTAATCTGTCTCCTAAAGTACGTCAGTTCACTGGGTTTTGAGACAGACCGCATAGCACGTATTCGTATAGCACTTTTAACAATGGACATTATCCCAAAGCAGCTTTACAGAAATAACAGAACAGTTTATACATTTATAGAAATTTTTATCCCTGATGAGAAGCCGGTGGCGACAGTGGCAGTGCGAAACTCCCTGAGATGACAGGGGAAGAAACCTCATAAGGGATGAAGCAGACTCATAAGGAAACCCATCCTCATTTGGGTGACACGGATAGTGTGATTATAAATGAAAAGTGCAAGTAACCAAAGATTAATTAATTAATTATATGTCTGTAATATAATATGTCTGCATTCTATATCTAACATGGGATATAATAATACACTGGAGTGAAGGATGAAAATTCTATTTAAAATCTATTTTAAACCTAATAGATGAAATATGTACTCAGATTTACCGTATCATCCGAATTACACTGTATCATAGCAAGAGAGATTATGCAGTCGATGACCGATACCGCTATAACCAGCACGTATCCAATCAGCCATTTGTTCTTACGGAACTCCACCAATCCAATCAGATAACTCTGTAGAGCAGAAAGACACGCTACTGTAAATGTTCTTGCACTTTACAGTATTTCCTGTGTGATGATTATATGTAATAATTTACCTTGACCACCACATCAACGATGAAGATACAGAGGCAGACCATCTCTATGGCCTCAGTCAAGCCACATGGTGGCTCCCAGGGCTTAGGCCTGAAGCGAGGGTCTGATGTGTAAGTGATCGAGGAAGGTTTTTCCACGAAGGCTAATGCCAGAATCACAGCAATGGTAAAACCAAGACCCCTTCATCACACACACACACACACACACAAAAAGGGTTAATAAAAAGATATGATTATACCCAATCATGCATTTATTCTGACAGGTTTGGCCTACTCCAACAGGACAATGCACCACCACACGTGTCCATAGAGTCAAATTATGGTTAGAGGAACACTCATCTGAGTTTGGATCACCAGATGTCAATGTTATCAAACACATCTGGAAAACCATGCAAAGTACCAACAGAAATTCTACACCTCAGAATACAACAGAATGGTGGCACGTTCTGGACGAAGTATGAAGTTCATTGAATACAGAATATTTCCACAAGCTTGTGGAGTCTATTGCCCCCTGGTTGACCTACCAAGTATTTGGCTGGTGTACCAGTTTTTTGGCACTTTGCGTATAAATGCATGCTGTTAATCAGTAAGTGTAGTGCTTTATGTTGGAGTGATGAAACAGAAAGAGGATTTTAGCTGTAAAATAAACTCAGCATGAACCAATAACAACATTTATAGTCATTTAAATTAGTTCCTCTTCCAAATAATTTTACATTAATGAGGTCACTAATGAGTAACATCCTCTTAACATCTACATTAATGAGGTCAAGTTGTATAAATTACGGAGGTCTTTTGTCTTTGCAGCCTTGTTGCTGAGAAGAAGGATGATGATATCTTTGTTCTTTTGCACATTTATCTACTCTAATCATACAATAGGCCAGGTAGGGCAGAACAATCTGGGGGAGGGGGGGGGGGAATCCAAGTGTAATTTTTCAGACTGATATTGGGACTAAGATTTAAATTGGCCGTTTAAACGACTCAGGCCGTTTTTTGTTTTTTTTTGCTTTTTGTTTTTACCAAGAAGACCAAAATATACAGTAAGTTGTGGCCGTGATCTCTCAATACATGGAGGTTTTGCTGCCATGGATTGATCCACTTTATCTACAGGAAGTTCACAAACTTAGGTTAGTTTTGCCCTACTTCAAATTTTAAACAACATTTTTAACAATGTAGGTACAATTTTTTTAGCTTTTGTGATTTGTAAACTGCACTCTTTTTATTTGTAATTCATGAGCAGGTTGTCCACTTATCCCAAAATTAGGGAAATGAAACCAACACCACTGATATAGAGTGAACCAGTGGGCAGTAACACACTTCATGATGCAATTAATAAATAATTTCAGGAGCTAGAAAAGAAAATTCGTGTGCAAATCACATGCTTCCTTACCACTGACATATCCTGGAGTAGTACCATCTGTATAAGCTCAAAGATTTGGAGTCAACCTTGTGATTGATGGACCGATACTGTGGAGAAAAATGCACACTTAATACAATAAATACAATTTTAAAAACATGGCATTACATGTTTTACAGAATTACATTACAGTTCAGGTTATCCGTATTACCTGAATGGCATCTTCAATAAATACAACCGCTTGCTGGATGCACAGGTCTTCATCACCTTCATGAAAAAGCAGTGTTTGAATTACTAAGAGATAAATGATCCAGTATAGAAGTCATTTCACCAAGGAAAAAACACAATGTAAAGAAAATAATCAACAACACAACACATGTTATGGTGCCCAATAAATAAAACCCTAGAAACTTTATTCCTTAAATACCATAATAATTTACCTACAATTACACCTCACAGAATACAAAAATAATACTTTTTATCTGTTTATAGCTACATTTGATGTTACATAACATCCACAAGACAAATTAGTACCTGCTATCCTTTACATTATATCAGCTCTCTCTAGTTAGGCTTGCATGATGTCACTTTACCCAGCCCTATCATAAAGACCTTTTAAACACTAACATGATACAAATAAAACATGAAGTAAGTCTAAATCCAGCTGAGTAGCTGAGAAAAAGATTACCTAACATTCCGACAGTTTGTTTCATATCACTCTGAGTCACCACAACATCACCATGTTATCAGTTTACTGCACAAAGTCAGGCCATATGATCAGGATGAACATCTGATATAATATTGACATGTGTATTATATAGATTTGTATTCGTAAGTTATAATGCAGCCCAGCCTATGGTTTCTGTGGTTAATGTTTTTGTAGAACAAGGGACTTTTACCACCTATTAAATTCAAAGCATTCATGTTAAACTACTGTTCTTTCCAATCAGATTACATCAGCCTTATTTCATTTTCACTTTAATTCCCTGTAACATATTTAAAATATAAGTTTTAGCTTCGTAAAGTAAAACAAGGTCCATGTGTTCTGAGCAGTCAGAAACTTACAGAACACAGACAAAACGGACAATTCAATTCCATTCAATTTTATTTATATAGCACTTTTAACAATGGACATTGTCCCAAAGCAGCTTTACAGAAAATATTGAAAATTGTTAAATATACATTTATAGAATTTTTTAGAAATTTTATCCCTAATGAGCAAGACGGTGGCGACAGCGGCAAGGAAAAACTCCCTGAACTACATTCTCTACACTACATTCCTCTGTCACATCCAAATAAAAAACACAGGTAATAAAAAACAAAAAGTCCAAATTCTGACCAATGCTTCATGTTTTATGGAACACACTAAATTAGTTGGTTAACCCCAAATAAATAAAATAATATTAATTCTTAAAATTATAACATTTAAAATCTTTAAAAAAAAATTAGCTGGAAAACAAAGTAAATTTAAAAGAAATAAAAGCAGGTATTAACACAAAATATAGACAAAAACTTTTTTAAATTGTTGGAAAACACAAACACAAATAAATAAACTAAAATATTCTGTATAAATCCTCGGCATAAATTCACAAAGCTTTCAAATGTAAACAAAAGAAAACAAACAAAACTAATATTCAACGAGTTGTGTATCAGTTCTAGCGTGCACACCTGCAGTAACCCAAACATTAGCATGTGTGCTAAGCCACTGCTCCACCTACGCTCTGTGCGTCAACCAAACCTGAAATGGCTATAACTCTAGTTCAGCCACATGACTGGTTCGGCATGGTGCTATTCTCATTCTCGTTGGCTATTCGTGGTGTGTCATCGTGTTATCGACTAATACTTATACTATCGAGGTAACGTTATATCACGATAATTATCGTTTTTTTGTCCAGCTCCAAGTGTATGTGGCATGCTCAAGTGTCTACAAACTTTTGGCCATATGTGGTGTCATTAATTTTGTCATATCAAATCTTCTAGTCAGTGATGCATTATACAGTATAACATGCATATTTTTTTGTTATTCGGTTGGGATAAATCTGTATCACAATACCAACACAGAAAGCCACAGTGTGCAACTACACACATAAACCGTTTAGCTATAACATTACCACCACCTGCCTAAAAAACTGCCAGAGTAGCTCTCACCACAAAACCTCTCAAGGTGTTCTGTGCTATCTGGCAGCAATACATTAACAAAACACCTTTCTGTGGATCTTACGTGGGATCGGACCAGGTGGTCTAGCTTTTGCTTAACAAGCACATTCGAGAGTCTTGGGTACCTGTGACCCTGTCATCCGTTCACTGGTTGGACTTTCTTGCCCTCCAGTTTTGATAAGTAATAACCACTGTATATAGGGAGCACTAGGCCTGTTGTTTTAATTTTTTTTTCTGTTTCCAGCACATCATCTTTGAGAACTGACTGTTCTCCTGCTCCCTAATACATCACACCATGTGTCAGGAGCCACTGTACCGAGATAGTTAATGTTATTCACTTTAACTCTGGGTGGTTTTAATGTTATGGCTGATCAGTATATGACATGAGGTCTAATTCTGCCTCATCCCTCCACGTCTCTTTACTGCACCATGCTATCTGATCATAACGTGATCAAGAAGTCATTACATGATTGGCTGTACTGGCTGTTCAGCAAATCTGATCATGAGTAAGAACTGAACCCTAATTGTGTGTGTGTGTGTGTGTGTGTGTACATGCTGTCGTAATAATTCAATCATCCACAGTTATCACAGTATCTTCCTTTAGGGGACACTTTCAATACTTGTTCCACTTTTCCCACCACCTTGTGACAGTCAGCAGTCCTGTAATGTGTCCTTTTCACTCCTACGTTTGACCACTGACATATCTCTGTCCCTTCCTCTGTGCTGCTCAGAGAGGTGTGAAGTTCCTGTTCAGATGCATTTCCACTGCTGACAGCAGTGTGGGAAGATGTAGAGAGCTTTACACAACCAGCATGTCATTACTTTACGATCTTTAATCACGTGTGTTTTCTTTACTGGGTGTGCAGTAAATCTAAGTACATCATGTGCCTGTATTGCTGGTTAACCTCATGTTGCTAATATTAAAACATGTGCATGATGAGGGCTTCCTAACAGATTTGGCAACGTACTGCTTCCTGTTCACAGGTATTTGTTTTTCTCTAGGACGTCCAGATAAGAGTTCCAGATATGACCAAAAAAAAAAGAGCAACATTATTATTTTATATTATGTAAATAATATTACATTTCTATCAGCTTTAAATGTAATTTTATTATGTTTAAAGTTTCTTATTTCCAGTGGTGGACTAACCAAGTAAATGTAATTTGTTACTGTACTTAAGTTTTTGTTTTTTTTGTATCTGTACTTTACTGTATTATTTGAATTTTGGGGGACTTTCACTTCAACTTCACTACATTTCAAAGTCAAATATGTAACTTTTAACTCCACTACTTGATGAGAAATCTGTTGTTACTTTTGTCTCACGCGTGAGACAGGCCGTTGTCAAAGCAACTGGAGGCACATTAACATTAGTGTAAATTATTGTAAATAATGGTTCTAAATATTTGTATCAATACAGGTTAAAATATACTCAAAGAAAAAAAAGCAATACATATTTATATAAAATAAGTATAATATTGTGTTACATACTCTAAAAAACAGTTCCTCAAGGGTTCTTTAGTAAAGAAAACAATTATTTACTAAATAAACACTCAGAACCCTTTGCATGATTTAAGGGTTCTTTGCATTGTGGAGACGTTCTTCAGATTGACAGAGAATGTGCTGTCAGGGTTCTATACAGAACCTTTTTGAAAATGGCATCAAGTTTTATAATTTAACTACAAAAGAACCCTTTTAGGTGCTGTACAGTTTCGTATAGAACTTTTTTTTTACAAGTTTGTTTAGAACTTGTAAATAAGTTGCCAATAAATCTTAAACCAAAACGTAATTTCACAGCCAATCAGTTGTAACTAATGGACAATTTTTTCCTTCAGTGTTTTATGCTTTAAGATACTTTTAATAGATCTCAGTGTCAGACTGAGTGACATTGTATTGAAATATTGGTGGACTTTTTTTTTTTTTTTTTTACCTAAAATGAGTCAATTAATCTTGTTTAGAGTCTTGTTACAAAAATGATAATAGGACATTTCGGCCATAGTAAAGCACAATACTTTTACTATTGATACATTTGAAGGTAAATATATGTAGCACAAAAATTAAGGAAATTTTCCATACTTTAAACCTTACGATCCAACTGTTTGTTAAAGGAAGAAATTATTAAATTGCCAATATCTTGTCTTACAATAAATACAATAAATGTCTTGTTATTCAGTCTGCCAAACAGCAAATAAGTCAATGGCAGAATAAGCAGTTTGGCATTGGCCAAGTAGATTTGGCAAAGTTTTCATTTTCACATCCTCAGCTCTGCTGCTCATCCCACAAATGCAGGTTTCCTTACAATTCCTTGGCAATATTTAAAAGGGAAATTAACCAGCTTTCAAATGGCATAAGATTCATTGCCAATAAGCATCGTTACAACAAAAAAATAATCTACCAAACACAAATTTCCTTACGTTCTGTGCTATGTATACTTTTGTACCTTTACTCAAGTGAAAATCTAAATCTAAAATATTTTACCTTGAGTATCTGTACTTTTACTTAAATACATCATTTGTGCACTTCTTCCACCACTGAATAGTTCTACATGGATTTCCGTTTTAGCTGTCCTGTTAGTCCTGGCCATGTTAAAACTTGAAGAACTGTTTGGTAGGTGATAAACACTGCCTACCAGGAACACCACACAAGACCTGCTGTTTTGGAGATGCTCTGACCCAGTCACATCACAATTTGGTCCTTGTCAAAGTCACTCAGATTAGATTATCTAGTTGAAGTGGCACCTGTCAAGAAGTGGCATATATTAGATAGCAAGTGAATAGTCAGATTGTAAAGTTGTTGTGTTGAAAGTAGGAAAAATGGGTAAGTGTAATGATCTGAGTGTCTTTGACAAGATTGTGATGGTTAGACGACTGTGTCAGATCAGGTCTAAAACAACAGTTTGGTGTTCCCAGTGTACAGTGGTCAGCAACTACCAAAAGTGGTCCAAAGAAGTACAACCGGTGAACCAAGAAGGTTCATGGGTGCCCAAGGCTCACTGATGTGTGTGGGGGGATTTAACAGAAGATCCACAGAAGGATCTGTTGCTAATGTCATGGTGCCAGACACCATACAACACCTTCAGAGGTCTTGTGGAGTCTATGCCTCGAAGGGTCAGGACTGTTTTGGCAGGTGTGAAACTTTTGTACCACTTGTGCCGTCTTGCTTAAGTCCTTCTTCATCTTTGCATTAGGAATTCCTGAGAAACCTTTAGATGTTTGTTAGGAGAATAGTGGGTTTTCCGCTCCAGGTTTTGCCACAGTGCACTTTTTGGACAAGCAGTAAATTACTAACATATTTCCAGACACCGTTTCCACTGATAAAACTGACCTGAACTCAAGTCACACGTTAAAACATCGTCATGCAACGCCGCACACTTCCTTATGAGGAAAAGTCTACATGCCAGAAAGTCCACATGCTGAAGAGTTTCAGCTTGAGGTCCAACTGTTTCACCATGCGGACACTGGAGACTACTTCAATAAATATTTAAAAAGCATCTAATTACAAAGATTCAACATATTAATAAATATAAACTGAAGCAACAGTAAAGATGAGCCTATGTGAAATACACCAGCCCCTGTGACTCCATAATGGTATGGGGTTTGTTAGCTGGCATTCCATGGAACTCTTCGATCGTCTACAAAAATCGCTGACAGGTGACTGCAATGCGTGGCTCCTTTCTGATGAGTTACACCAGTTCATATCCTGCATTTATTTTAATGGGTTTGGTCTCTTCCAACAGGACAATGCTCCATCACATACGTCTAGTACATCCATCTGTGTTTGGGTTTTTTCTATTCACACCAAGTCACCAGATCTCAAGGTTATCGAACACATATGGGGTGTTATGCATTGTGCTGTGGAACACAGAATTTCTACACCTCAGAGGGATTCATTCATTGTTCATTTCCTACAGAATATTTCCACAAGCTCGTGGAGTCCATGCCCCATCAGGGACCTACCAATTATAAGATTGGTGTACTTAATTTCTGGCAAATCTTTGTTTTTTGTTAACTAAATCAGACTTTTTTTATTGTAGCCAAAGAAATGTTACAGCTGCTGTTATAGAACTTACAGAAACATAATCAATCAATCAGTCAGGAATAGTGAATAGTGCCACTATATATGAAAACAGTTATTCTTATATTCACTATGGTATTTCTACCAGAAAATGAAATCTAATCTGAATTTTGGATTGACTTTTTATCCAAAAAGCTTTTAACATTACCAGAGTAAGTCTATTATATGTATATTGAACATCATTTGTGAAGGCCCTGAATTCTTCTCTTCTCCCAACAGGTCAGGGGCTAATTTCCATCCCCTACCTGGCCTATCTAAAGATCCCAAATTTGGAAAAACATGACCTGTCGAGTGACTGCATCCCTCTGTGTCAAAACGATCAGCTTCCAGTGCATCATAGGACTTTGTTCTGCCTCAAGACCATCGACATTGGGATCATATAACCTGAAGCAAATTCACCGACTTATTTTTCTATCACACACGATGATGGACAGCTTTCTATAATGTTTTGAACTTCACTCAGCTCAAGCCTTTAACTAATGGGGGACCGTGATAGTGCAACCTCCGCATTTAACCCATCCGTGCAGTGAAGCACCCACACACCAGTGAACACACTTGGCCAGAGCAGGGGGCAGCCCCAACCCACGGTGCACAGGGAGCAGTTTGGGGGTTAGGTGCTTTGCACTGTGAAGGGATCGAACCCAATCACAATATAGGTTTCCTAACCACTAGGCCACTACTTATTATTATTAATTTGATAAAGCAGTATCGGTTCTGCATGGTTTACGACTTGGTTGCTGTGTTCACTTCAGTGTCAATGGTTTGGCATTTGTGGGAAACACGTTTAATAAGGCACACTTTGAAGGCGGTCCCTCAACAGATACCACTGATACTAGGTACTACAGCAGTTCCTTTTTTTTTAAATAGGAATGCTAAGTAATAATTTAAAAAAGCACTCATTAAATCTAGTGATTTGTTTCTATTCAAGTGGCAAAAATATGATGCCAATATCTAATAAATTAATGACAAGTCAGATTAAGAAAAATAAAGACTAATATGTCATAAATCTTTGGGGAAACTACGCTTGTCTAGTCTTGTTTTCTAAAAAAGGACACACGCTCACGACACTGAGAACATTAGGGCTCATCCACACCACTACACATGCAGTGTAACGGTTCATTCAAAAGCTGTCAACAGTGCAAAAATCATGTGCATGCTTTCTGGCAATAACTTTTCACGCTGCTCTAACAGTGTACTGTGGTTTTGACACATACCCTGAACTTCATGAGTCACCATTTTCCTCCTTTTCATACATACTGGAAGCGTTGATGACAAAACACACCAGAAAGTCTTACTAAACACTTTTTAAAGCCGGTGGTCATCCTGAAGGCTGTTCACAGATAAACACAATGGACTGAGGAGGACATGTGGACATGGCTTTAATTCAAAATAAATATGGCAGCTCACTTTAGGTCCAGAAAGAGAATGCACTGGTGATGCTTAACATAAAAATTTAACATGAAAATTTAAGTGTAGGCTTTCCCATTCATTCTGAGCAGGATAAAGCAAGGCAAAAAAAGGACAAATCTGGAAAATGCGCTGTAGAAGTCCTTTTGTTGGAGGTCAAGGCAAGGAAGAACGTGATGTTTGGTGGCCTCAATAGTGGCATTACGTGGCTGCAACGTTTAATTTGTGTTTAATTTGCTGACAAAAGAATAATAATAATAATAATTAATAATAATAATAATAATAATAATAATAGCCTACTACTGCTAATAATAATAATAATAACAATTATAATACGCATTATATATAGCACCTTTACATTTTAAATTGCAAGACCAAAAAAACAGATAACTAATATAAATAAAATGTAAATAAACTACAGAGTGAAATACACAATCTAGTGTAAAAATAATACTTCATATTCTACATATAAATTAGAATAACATACGGCAAGCATTAAAACTTTAAAATGGCGGACAAAAAATATTTAAACAAGTAAGTGTTAATCTTTCCTAACACTTTTCTAATTCCTAAGTGCTAATCTTCCTCTCTTAATTTTGAATTATATGTGGTATTAACTGAAATCTGTGAGGATAGTTTGCACAATACTTGCAATTCTCTATTTTACGAAACAATGTCACTAATTCCTGCTCTCTCTCGCAATCTTTTGAAGGGCTACAGATGCCTCAAACCTTGTTTAAAAGTACGCACATTTTCACGCCAAGTATTTCTTTAAAAATCAGTTTCTGCATGAGAAATTGCGTACGCACATTTCAGACCCGTTTTTGTGAGTATGCACCATTTATAAATTGTTAAACACATCTGGGATGCTGTGGAACACCTCAGAATACAACTGAATTGTGGACAGTTCTGCAGGAAGTATGGTGTTCATGGCTTATAAATATTTCCGCAACCTTGTGGAGTTCATGCCCTCTGTGGGGGACCTACCAAGTGTTAGACTTGTATACAGTGTATCGTACCAGTATATTTAACCATTGAACCATTCTGCTCGACCCTGATTGGTCAGAAGATTGATTCATTTTCTATAAGAGCAGTTCTGACCGTTCTAATATATTTCTAATTTATTTCACTGATAAAGAAGCCATGACTGTGTATAAAAACTCACAAAAAACACACTGACGTGCCACAATGTCCCCTAACAAGCTAATACTGTCCGACAAGACATGTCTCTATCGCCGGGATATAGATAGAGAGACATACAGACAGACAGATAGAGGCAGTTAGACAGACAGATAAATAAATATATAGATAGACATGCAGGCAGACAGACAGACAGGCAGACAAATAAATATATAGACAGATAGACAGACAGACAGATAGATAGATAGACAGATACAGGCAGTTAGACAGACAGATAAATAAATATATAGACAGACATGCGGACAGACAAATAGATCGATCGATAAATTTATAGATAGACAGACAGACATAATGACAGACAGACAGATAAATAAATATATAGACAGACAGACAGAACGATAGATGGATAGACAGATGGATAGATAGATAGATAGATAGATAGATAGACAGACAGACACATGGATACAGGCAGTTAGACAGACAGATAAATAAATATACAGATAGACAGACATGCAGACAGACGGACAGATAAATAAATATACAGATAGACAGACAGACAGACAGACAGACATGCGGACAGACAAATAGATCGATCGATAAATTTATAGATAGACAGACAGACATAATGACAGACAGACAGATAAATAAATATATAGACAGACAGACAGAACGATAGATGGATAGACAGATGGATAGATAGATAGATAGATAGATAGATAGATAGATAGATAGATAGATAGATAGATAGATAGACACATGGATACAGGCAGTTAGACAGACAGATAAATAAATATACAGATAGACAGACAGACAGACACATGGATACAGGCAGCTAGACAGACAGATAA
>JAOVVF010000004.1:5257821-5275661 GCA_028565595.1 Duopalatinus emarginatus
GCCATGTCACTCCCTTGCTGAGAACCCTTCACTGGCTTCCTGTAGCAGCTCGTATCAGATATAAAACCCTAATGCTGGCCTACAAAGCCATAAATGGCAATGGTTAAGGCAAGGCGCACACCTAGAGCTCTTCGTTTGTCTCTCTTATTCAGTTTTGTGACTATTTTGGTTGTTGTCGTCTTCTCTTTGCAGGTTGACTAGTGGAAAAAGTTTTAGATAGGTGGTACTGCGTGACTCTTTTCTAGCAGAATTATGTTCTGAGCTCTTGAATCCTGATTTACCTTTACTAGTTTCAGATACTCTAAGAATTTAAGCACTCTTGTAAGTCACTCTGGATGAGGGCATCTGCTAAATGCTGTAAATGTAAATGTAAATAGTCTTATTGTGGATTGCACCATTCTTTTTGGGCTGCTGGCTCATAAAACATCAGGGGGCATGTAACACACTCGAAGGAAAGCTCTTCCACCCACTTCTGTATACATGAACGCATAGATGCCAATGACTAGCTACTAGTCTAGTGTCACTATGACTGGCAAGGAAGAGATGGTACACCAACTGTCTCTCCTAGAGAGACCGGACAATTCTGTTCTCTGGATTCCCAGCAACAGATGGCTCCATCTTCACCCAAGATTCGATCTCTGGATGATCCGCTTTTCTCTTTCTAATGGCATAATCATGACCCTAATATGCAGGTCCTAATATGTTCTTCTGGGTTATTTTGTCACTTCCTGGAGTCAACAATGGTAAGTTGGCTATTTTTGGTTAGATTCACAATTGGTCTGAGTTTTCACCATTTTGAGATAATGGAGTCCTGAAGCATTAGGCATGATGTAAGCCTTTGCAATGATGTTTACATTCATTAATCAAACCTCAGTGTGACTTTGATTGAGTAATTAATTGGGGAAATTTTCAGACAGGGCCAGTTGGTGTTGAATAGCATTTCTGATTTAAGAAATAAACGATCATTTATAAAAACTATGATTTATGTAGACGGTCTGTCTCATTGAAATTGTCTCAGACATTTATGAAAACTATAATCAGAAAGAAACAATATAGATTCATAAGCAATCTGCATCCATGTACTGGACGTTCACACACCTTTTCAGAGCGGAGAGCTTAAAGCGCTCAGCACAGTAAAGCAGAAAGAGCTTCAGGTCCATCTTACTAACACCTCCAATGGGATTGATATCCGCGCTGGAGCAGTCATATTTAGTGAAGTATCCAGTCAAACTGTGAAAGCGAAAAACATTTCATGATGCCATGACGACTCAGTGGGTTTTTTTTTTTAAAAAAGGGATTTCGCAGTTTATACAAGACAAACCTCTCATCCACGTTGGCTGATCCGAGCACCAGCAGACCTCCAGGTTTCCCCTGAGCCCACAGACAGAGCTGAGCAAAGAGGTAGGCCAAAATCATCCTGACACGAGCCTGGAGGGTTAGAAAAAATTTTAGGAGTACTCAAAGAAGAGGAAAAAATAAACCAGGACAGTGTGGTGTGACGTCAGTGTTACCACCTGATTAATGGAAAAGTTACGGAAATATAACATACCTTTATCTAGACATATTTGTTATTTCATGCATTAAAAATTATTCTACCTGTAGATAACTTAAAATTTAAATGGCAACAGAACAAGTCAATTTCAAACTTATAATGATATATACACACACACACACACACACACATATATATATATATATATCAGAGGTGGCTGGTGGCTGTAACAGCAGGGGAGGAAGGAAGGTCAGCATAGTGAGTTTAGGGGTTTGGGTTTGGTAATCTTGATTTTTGAACCTAGTCTGCCTCCTGCTTTGACCCCAACCTTCTGCAAAATGTTTTATTTACAATAAAATGGACAACATCCTCTGTTTCTATAGCTGCTTTATTAGTAATAATCAACAAAGCAAGCTTCAGGAACAACAACAACAAAAAAGGATTTTCACCAGCGCAGTCAGCTCCGCTTATCAGTCATTCTCTTTACTTGATAAGATGATGTTTTTTGCAGTGAAGTGTTTAATTCCTCTTATACCACACTGATTTGCCATTTCTAACAATTTTCCATTTAATCAAATGTAGTAAAGTCAATTTCTGTAATTACTTCTGATATCACAGCTATAAGCTGTTGTTTCGTCATCGTTTTTACTCTGTCAAAATTAATGAGACCAAAATATGCAGTGTGTCGTGTCACAAGGCCCAACAACCTAAACAACTTCCTGTGGTGGAAAAATGAAAGTAACAGGTACATCTCTAACTGTTTCTTCTGAATTGAGTTTTCTTACAACTTGTGGTGTAAGCTATTATGTAATTATTAGTATTATTATATAACCAGGTCTATCAGTTACACAATGCTGGCACTGGAGACTCCTTCCAAATATATCAAATAACCATCTTTTTGCTGTAAAACCTTTCAGTATCATATAGACCATTTCAAATAGTTTTTATTCTGGTTATGTGAAGCATCTGCTATACAGGTACAGGTATCCCAGCAAAAAAAGTGGAACTGCTATTGAACAAGACAAACAAACATTAAACAAAAAAACATACTGGATTTTTGGATGCTGTAACAAATGGATTTGGAAGAGAAATACATTGGAACTGGAAATGTTTATAGGAGTGGAAATCACTGAATATATAGAGTTTGTATGTTCTCCCCATGTCGGTTTGGGTTTCCTCCGGGAGCTCTGGTTTCGTCCTACAGTCCACAGACATGCAGTCAGGCGAACTGGAGATACTAAACTGCTCCAGATGTCAGTGTGTGTGTAAATGTGTCTGTGTGCTCTGAGACCTGTCCAGTGTGCCCAATGTGTGCTGCAATAGACCACAAAACCCATTAAAATCCAGTAGTAGGATATGTGCCTTAGATGAATAAGAAATGAAAGTGAAGTGATCGATCTACACAGGAATGCTGAGGGTCAGTAAATGCCTGGGGAGCAGTTAGGAGGGGTAACTGTGTTGTTTATGGGCACAGTAGTTGTGTTTTGGCAGTACTGGGTATCCACCCAGCAACCTTCCGGGTCACAAGACTGGTTTTCTACCCTTGAGCTATATATAGGTGTGACTACCCTTTGCTTCTTATGTTAAATAGTCATTATTAGATGATGATCAGTGTCTTGTAGAATCTGCAACAGTCTTTCTGGAGGGACTGACTGTCACACTTACTTCTTCCTTTATTATGGTTCTTAATCTCATAAAATAGGTTGATTTTTTCTGTAACGTTATTGCTGTTATTATTATATGTGTTTTGTAAGTAGGCTATTAAAATTAACATACATATATTAAATATTTTTATTTATTATAACTACAACATAAATTAGATTCATTTAACATTGAAGTGCTTCAGATAAGTTTTTCAAGGAAATAATATCAGATGACTATAAATATCAGTTGATATTCAAGGTTACAGTATCAGTATCGGAACAGTGGTATTGTGTCATCTCAAGCTGTCACTGTGAAAGCAATAACCTGAATCACGGATCTGAGAATTCAGCAGTGTGTGCTGTAGGTTATTAAGATTATTATGGTCACTGCAGTCATTCATGAGGAACACTTCACGGAAACACATCCACAAGCACAGTCTTGTACACTCAAAAGAAAGCAAAGGGAAGTAGACAGTTGACACACGTGTCAGTAGCATGTATGCTGTTGCAGAAAATGCGCTGCGTTTTCACAAAGTCAGCTTGGACACCTAAATCACAGATCTGAATAGTGTCAAACTGTTGAGCGTAGGCGTGAACATTGCAGTAAAGACGTGTTACAATGCAAGCAAACTTCTTAAGCGGAACCAAGCAATCGGCTTTTGTCTGGTGTTTTTTAAGTTTTAACAGTCAAAGCACAGTCATGTGAAAATAAAACTTTGAAATCGATGGTCAGGACATCATAAAAAAATTAAAAATGATCTGGTCTTTAGCAAGTCTTAAAAGTAGGTAAATACAACCTCAGAGTTGGGGCAGTCATGGCCTTGTGGTCTATTCGGAGATTGATCCCTGCAACAGACAAGACATGACTGAAGTGCCCTTGTGCAAAGAACTTAAGCCCCCAACTGCTCTCTGGGCACCATGGTTTGGAGCTGCCCCCTGCTCCAGGCACGTGTGTTCACTGCTCCCTAGTGTTCACTAGTGTGTGTGTTTTACTGCATGGATGGGTTAAATGTGGAGGTCACTGACATTATTTATTTAACAAAAAAAAAAAAGAAAAAAGACTGAAGAAGCCATGTGTGGAAAAACTAAGTACACGCTATGAATCGTTAGCTTGTAGAACCACCTTTAGCAGGAATGACTGTAAAGTAAAAGTAAAAGTAATAAGTTTCTGCCTTTTTCAGTCTCTCATGTCACTCTGGAGAAACTGCTTCAGTTTACTGATTGTGGGCATTCGTTTATGCATCTCTTAAGGTCATCTCCACGAGATTCCATCTGGGTCGGGTTCTGGACTTTGCCTGGGGCATTGCAACACCGTGATTTTTTTTTTTTTTTAGCCATTCTGTTGTAGATTTACTGCTACATGACCTGCTGCGTGACCCAGTGTCAGCAAAGTTTCAGCTGTCAGGTAGATGATCTCATATATGACTCCAGACTACTTTGCTATACAGAAGTTCATGGTCGACTCAGTGACTAAATTATCAACCCTCCATCCCTGACAGTTGGTATGAGGTGTTTATGCTGATATATGCTGTGTTTGGTGCTGTGAATTATTGCCAAACACTTTGGTCTCGTATGTCCATCAGACATTGTTTCAGAGGACTTTGTTTGTTCAGGTTTGTTCAGATGCAACTTTACGCCATATTGCGATGTCTGTTGGTTTTTTCTTCTGGCAACCCTACCAACAAGCCATACTTGTTTTTTTTTGTTTGTTTTTTTTTTAATTTTACCGTGATGAATTTAAACATTTAACATGCGAACTAAGGCTGGTAAAATCTGAGATGTAGCTCTTAAGTTTTTTTGCAGTTTCTCTGAATGTTCTGAATGTGAGGTGAATTTGCTGGGTTGTCTACTGCTGGGAAATACAATGTAATTAAACCATAATAAACAAAAACAGAAACTTTTTAAAGCTAGGTATGAACTGATTCTGATTTAGCTGTGGATCGCTTTAGAACCCTGAACTAATTTATCAGAGACAATGAGGAACCACTCGACTTATTTAACCATTAATATTGTTTTGCATTGCGTTCAGCACAGTACACTATACTGTAGTATAGTAACTACTGTAGTACTTCCAAAAACCATGATGGGGTTTATTGTTTTAGGAAAATAAACAATGTTATGCAGCCAGGCATTAAGTAGAATTACTGTTACCATTCTGAAGCTGAATAGTTTCTTATTACATTCTTCAAAAAGAACAAAAAATAGCCAATTATTTGCCAATCATTCCAATTTAATTACTTAAAGTACGACATACGTTTTATCCATTACCAGTTACAATCAATGTTATGAAACATAAGACCTTGAAGATTTTTATACATACACACTTAGTTAGGGGTTAAGTGCCCTGCTCAAGGGCACTTCAGTCGTGTCTTGTCAGTGAGGGGACTGAACCAGAAACATGGTCACAAGGCTGGTCTCTTAACCACATGCCTATGGCTGGCTCCAGTATACAATATGTAAAGTAATCTTTAATTATGTGCATGAGGTAAAGAGACCTCAGATGTAATAATATTTGTTTGGCTATACTCACTTGAAATCATATTATCACTAAACTTTCTAATCTGTACTGAACATGAACTAAACCCAACAGTTTACTTTCCACTTCCCCTCAACAACTCCCCTTCTGGGAAGCCCCACATAGTCATCTTAACATTTTGTGGTTGATCATAAGCAAAGCCACAGGCATTACTGAGTTGTAGTAAATGACACGCTTTAAAGTGTTAAGATTTTACTAAAACGGATACTGAAGTGGCACTGAAATAAAAGGTCCTCCCTCACCTGTACGTTCTGGAGAGCCAGGTTCTCTCTGTTGCTCCCTCCATTTGCACGAAATTTCGGCCACTTGCCCATCACCATGGAGAAGATGCCCAGCATGCCTTTCACTGCCATGTCAATGTTGATGTTCAGATGATTGCTAATGATCAGAAGAAAAAATACAAAACATTGAACCCTTATTTTAGAGGAGGGAAACACCAATGTAGAGACCAAGAGGACCATCTTAACTTGTTCTACATAGCTCATAATGAGTCTATTGTTTATATACGCAATCATAAAATGAGTTTTCCAACATTAAATATTTCCACTGAGCACAAGCTGCAATAAATATAATTAATTAAAATGAATTAAATTAACTGAACAAAATGAACCCGTTACAATAATAAAAATCAAATAGAATTTAAAAAGGACAACAACTGGTGAGTAAAAAAAAAAACAATTTTTATATTATTAAAATAAAGCAATAAAGCTCAGAAAGGTGATTTGTCCATATCTCTTGAAATACTATTAATATACAGTAGTCCCACCTGTTCTCAGTCTCCCGAATTTTAGTTGTTTTTTCCCCACCTAGGTTTGTGTCATGTTAATTATTTGATTATGTTCACCTGTTTTGAGTTACCCTGCCATTATGTGTCTCTATTTATACCCCGTTGTTTTTTTTGGTAGCTGCAAAGTATTTAGACTGTACCTAGTCTTTGTTCTGTTCCTGATTGCCTGGTTTCTGATCTTACTACACTTTTGTTTTTGAATCCGTTCCTGCCTCTGATAGCCTGTTTGCAAATTGTCTGACCCTGCTTTCTGGATTTCGCTTTGGACTTTGTCTGCCTTTGGTTTTATAATAAACGCCTGCAACTGTGTCCATCTTTGCCCCAGCGAGTATCTACAACACTCTATATCATCATGCTGATCAAAGTTGATCAGATATTCATCAGAGACAGCTAAAATTGACTCATATCATAGATGCAGTGATATCGTAAATATTGAATCATTAAAGTATTAATTAAATTCATATGGCCAGAGGTTTCTCCTCCTGTACCAACACTTGCACAATATTTCATCTTTATTTTAGACCGCTTCCTTAAATCAAAAGATTAGTTCATGGTCAAGTAACAACCTCCTGGCAAAGGCAACCAGGCTTTGGACTGTTATCAGCCTGGTATTTGACCTGCCGTAAGGAATCTCAAGCATGCAAAAAGCTAGTCTATATTTCACAACCATGTTGACTGAGAAACAATTAAATCTGACCTGCCGATCTGAGCAGCCAGCTCTTTCGCTCGGTTGCGGGTGTCCTCTGAGGAATTTTCGCTGCCCATGTAGCAGGTGGTGAAGAGGCGTCCACACAACTCCCGTGGATCTTTAGGCCTGTAGGAGGCATTGCTCACCACCCTCTGAACATCCTCCAACACCTGATTATCTGGAAGAACAGTGTGGTTGAGACCAATACAGCTAATCCTGATGGATAAGTAGCATAAGTAAGGAAAGTTTCCCCAATTAAATGCCTTGTCTGGGGGAGGAGAGTGTGTCCGTGAGTGTATAAACTAGACATGGCTGGCTCGATCAGTTGTGTCAGTATTGGCCAATTTTCAACAGTTTTTAAATTGTTTGGAAATGGCCTTATAACCCTTCCCAGATTGAGGGACAGCAACATTTGCTTCTACTCTTGTCTTTTCTCCTTGTCATTGTCTTCCCTTCTTGACATGTGATCAGCAATCAGGTCCATCTCTGTTGAAAATGGTCAAGAAATTGTAATTCATTACACATAGTTCAGTATTGTAGTACAAAAGGTTTGCAGACCCTTAGGATTCAACATCTTAAAACTTCCAAATGTTAAAGACGTACTGCTTTAGATAATATAAAAGTTTTGGCCCTCTGCATTTTGTTTGATGTCTCGAGTTGTATTTGTAATTTCCCGGCTATCTTTTGTCGATTAATTAAAATACAGCTGAGTGAGAAATTATGGGCATTGCAAACTGTTGCACTTGACAGTAAATTAAGCCATGGTGGTGGTAGTTTTGTCGCCTCACAGCTCCATGATCCCCAGTTCAATCCTGAACTAGAGTTACTGTCCGTGTGGAGTTTCGCATGTTCTCCACATGTCCTTAAGGGTTTCCTTCTGGTTCTCAGTTTTCTTAATCTAGCAATATACCGGTAAATGAACTGGCTATGCTATAATTGTCAGAAGGTGTCAATGTGTGTACATGGTGCTCTGTGTAATGGACATCTGTCCATTCAGTATGTTCATTCAGTGCCCAGTGATGTCAAGCCTGTGGATCCACTTGACCATGATAAAGCAGATACTCATATACCAGATTTTATAAAATTTACTTGCACTACTTTAGCTTATATTATCATCTGTACGTGTATAACGTACACAAGGTTGTATAAGACTTACTGCCATCTTTGACTGCCTGACAGATGAGAACACACATAGAGTAGACGATGCAGGCTGACGAGGCGCTGTCAACTCCACCGCTGAGTGGAAGCAGAAAACCAGCCTGAAACCACAGACTCTAGATATGAATCAGCTTTTACTGAGAACTACGCATCTACACACACACACACACACACACACACACACACACAAACACGCTTACCTACATGCCTACAAACTTACACACACACACTCACAGATCACAAAAGGTTCTCACCTGACCACTCCTCCTTAAATAGTCCCATAGCCAGCAGGCAGGCCCAAGACTGAGGGGAAAAAATAAATAAAATTGTAATATTTATGTAAATTACACCATATCATTATTTATCTAAAAAAAAAAACTACGTCAAAGGGCAGATTAAGATTGCAAGTGCAAGATCATCAGCAAGTGTGACCACTTCTATAAAAGCAGACATTTTTCAAAAAAGAATAGCAATTGTTGCTGCCCATCAATCAGGAACGGGCTATAAGGCCATTTCCATCATTCTCTGTGGCCCAGTCAAACCTCAGGGGACCTCAACCCAACTGAAACGATGTGGTGGGACATTAAGAGAGCTGTGCATAAAAAAAAAAATGGCCACAAACATCAATTAACTGAAGCAGTGTTGTAAAAAGTGGGTCAAACGTTCTCCAGAACAATGGGAGAAGTCATACAGAAAACGTTTACCTCAGGTTATTACTGTTAAAAGTGGTTGTACAAGCTATCGATTCATGTGTGAAAAAACGAACTATTTAGTTTTGTCACACATGGCTTCTTAATTTTTTTGGCTTGATTTTTGTTAAATAAATACTTACATGGTGGAATCTGTCACGTATTGTATTTACCAGATGATTTTTTTTATTATTATATACTGAAATTATATTATATATAAAACTATAAAAATCAAAAAGGGTATACTTTGTTTCTCACATGACTGTTCGTACCCCATGATTTCTAAATAGGTCAGACTAGCATAATGATGTTAAAAGTTAAAGGTACGTGTGTATTGTAACAAGACGGCAATCGCAAAAACATAAGAAATCAACAGAAAAGTGACTTGTCCAGAACTAATGATAGCCCTTAGGTATGAAGATCTAATCTGAAAGAATTAGAGAACCAGTCTTGTGACCAGAAAGTTGTCGGTTTAATTCCCCTATACACAATTGAGGTGTCCTCAAACAAGGCAACTGCTTCCCAGGCATTGTTGATAGGGGCGGATCTCCAGGCGAGTCTGATTGCACAGATGCACAGCATGTCCATCACTTTACTTTCACTGTCAAGTTACTAGGAAATATTTTGTACATTCAGAAAGGAAAACGGAAACTTTTATTTCCATTTCTTCCATATTTGATAATGAAGGCAACATCTAAATAATGCTAAATGTCATGTTGGTGTTTGTCATAGGGGATTGTGAACTTTTGCACTTAACCTTATGAGCAAAAGAGTGGGAAGATTTCTTTCACGCAGGACTGCTGGCTCAAAGGTAATCTCCTACACCAGAACACTTTCTATTAGTCCTGAATTCTGAACCTAAATGTCTTTCATGCAAGTTTTCATTTTAGTCATTCCTGCCAAATGGCCTTTGGGTAAATACTGTGCTGTAATCGCGCATCTTCTGTATGTAATTGGACATTTCGAGTGTTTTAGCATCTCTAGCGCACCTAATCTCCTCCTCAGGAGTGTGAAAGATCCAGTCCATAGCCTGGTGAGTGGGTAAGAAGGTGTCTTTGCAGTCAGACAATGAAAACTCGACCTTGATCCTTTCATACGGTTTGTGTTCGTACTCCTGCAGAGGGGGAAAAAAGAACACAGCGCCTATAACATCAGTATTTGTCAGTAAGGCGTGACATTTTGAACAATGTCTCTAAGGGCAGGTTACCATGTGTGGATGACATCTCTCTCCTCTATAGCTGCGTACATCCTCAAGGTCAAGAGTGGCTGTGAGAACTTCCTGCAATGAGGACAAGAGAGTAAGACATCATCTGCTAGCCATGGTTTGTATTAAGGGCAATGGCACAATAGATAACATGTCTGACTATGGATCAGAAGATTCTAGGTTCAACTCCTGGCTGGCTCGAGTTTGGGGGCAGCCATGGCCTAGTGGTTAGGGAACAGGTCTTGTGCAAACACAGTAGGCAAATCTTTCACTTTCACTTTTTTTACATTAACACTTACACATATTATATCTACTGTATAGCTTGAAGTAGAAGCATTTCTAATAACTTGTTCTAGTTTCATTATTAAAACCTAAAGGTTTAATGCCCTCTGTTGGCTGCTATAAGAACTACAACATGAATAAAAAACACAAGCGAGCATTTACTTATCCCCTAACTGACATGCTAAGCAGCCAGGTTTGGTAATGTTAACTTTCTAATCTGATTGGTCAGAAAGTGTTGCTCGAAGGTGTATATCAGGGGTGCAGCACAGTTTCTCTATTTAAATACATCCTGGCAGTTAAAAATAATATAAGGTGAATTTAAAAAATAATAAGGTGTGTGAGCGTAGGTGAAAAAACAAACTGTACTGGACACCAGCTCTCCAGGACCTGAGTTGTGCAGCCCTAATGTTGTTTTACTGTGCATTGTGTAGATTTGTTGTTCTATGTAGGACACAGTACCGCACACGTGCACTGCATGTTGTATGTTGAAATGACAATAATATCTATTTGACTTGACGGTGACATGGAGACATAATAACAGGTGTTTACTAATGCAGATGTCTTGCAGATAATGTGGAAATGTGAATATTCCATTAAATGAAGAGAACAGTAAACAGAAAAAACCAAGCTGTTCTTTAATAAATATTATTGTAAAAACATGTAATATTGGCCAGTTGTGTAAAGAAACAAAACACCTTACGAAATGATTTCATTAAAAATTACACAACAGTTAGTTCGGCCACACAAGCTAACTAAATAACAAGTGATCTAAGCATACTGTTTGTTATTTCACAAGACCGACCTAAAACAAAAGTAACATAATTAAGGGAAGTATAAACAACAACAAACGGTCAAGATAAAACTGTGAGTGGGAAACAGCGTTTAACGTCTTTACAGATCTATAAAATGAGCTGCAGGCTGTACAGTGAGTGAGTGGAGTTACATAACATAACAACTGGTTATTGAGAAGCTATCATTTGGCAGAAGGGAAATGCTAACATTAAAACACATTAAACGCTATGTTTGGCTAATTTTTTTCCAAACTGTTGTATAAAAGATATAGAACACTCGAGGTACTTTGAGGAAATGAAGTACAACATTTGCCCTCAGCTCGTTTTTGCCTCTTCAAAGCCATGCCGTTATTTCACATTAACAACAATTTGCACTCAAATGTCCGGCACTGTCATGCGTTCCTATACGAGCCAATAGTTAAAGAGCATTACGTAGGCAGACACTTACCACATCATCTAGCGAGAACTGTGCCCCCTGAGCCACAATGTCTCCGTTGATGGCAACCATAGCGCAGCCATCGTAGTACAGACGATCTCCATCGCAGCCTTTCTGATTAGCGAACAGATAGATTCCGCCACTCTGTACCAACATATACATATACAGCTTTAAAATCTAATTAACCGTGCTTATACTACAGCGCTTTTACAATCTGATTGGTCAGAAAGAGATCTATCTTTCCGGAACAGCAGCTCTGATATTAATTTTGGCTGTAATTTAAATTTCAGGTATATACTGAAGTGCCAGAAAAACTGATACACACAAGCAAATGCAAAATACATAGCAACACCACCTATGCAAGTCATCGGTTGTCTCTGCTGGTGTGTATATAAAGCAAAAGATATCTATAGAGGCTTCATAAAGGCATAGGGATTGTTTAGTTGGCATTTCACAGGACCTCTCATACGTCTAAAAACGTCTATGACAGGTGAATGCTGTATGTGCCTCCTTTCTGACGAGTTACACCTGTTCATGTCTTGGATTCATTCTGATGGGTCTAAGTAACCAGATCACAGTATTGTGGACCGTTCTGCAGGAAGTATGTTGTTCACAGTCTAGTTCCGAATATTCCAGAATATTATGGTATTTCCAGAATATTTCCGCAAGCCTGTGAAGTCCATGCCCTGTCTTTTTTCTGCATTCCTGTGCTCCCCATACCAGTTTTTTTTGCTCTACCGGTTTTTCAGCGTATGTTCATGTACTCTTTATCATACATTATTGTTTTCATATCATCAAAAAGACAAAAAGAAAAACTGAACAGTTTTTCTACAGCCGCTATAACGTAAGTGAACTAACTTTGTCCTTCATGCATTCAGCAACATAAAATGTGACTATACACTGAAGTGCCAGAAATTGGTACAGACAAGCCTTTGCAAAATATATAGGCTGGTGGTTGCTCCATAACATCAGGGGCTGTGTTTAGTTGGTATTCCAGGGGACCCCTGGGATGTCTACAAATACCTCTGACAGGCGAACCACCTTATGTCACCAGATCTCATTGTTATCAAACACATCTGGAATGCCATGCAGTGCGTTTTGTAGGAATGTCTGTTCATCTTGTTGACAGTGTGACAGATAATAATCAATGGAAGGACAGTGTCTATTTTTGTCTCTGTAAGTTTTCTCTGTCCTGTGACAGGAGATAGGAATGTGTGTGTGTAACTGACCTTTGTGGTTGCTGACTTGACCAAGTTCACCCTCTGGTCAGCTTTGCGCAGCTCGTGATAACTGGCAGACGAGTTTGTAAAGATCTCAATGCCGTCCAAACCCATGTCCACGTGAGGACTGAAAAATGGTCACACAAATTAACACATGGTCTCACAGGTGCAGGTGCACTGTACAGAAAAATGGGACAGTGTTGATGAAAATGTCTATCTAAGTACATCACAATCAAATATTAAACAAATTGTGATAGTAGCCAAATTATAACTCCATTAAGTATTACACTGCTTAATTACGTCATTACTTGTGGTTTGTGGAAGGCTTGTGGTTAAGGAACCAGCCATCTGACCAGAAAATCCCTGGTTTGATCCTTACAGCAACAAGACTTGACTAAAGTGCCCTTGAGCAAAGCCCTAACTGTTCCCCAGGTGCAGTGGATAGGGGCTTCCCATCACTCTAAGCAAGTGTGATCACTGCCCCCTAGTGTGTGTTTTTTTTAGTGCAAGGATGCAAAATCCTCGGTGTTTAAACAGTCAACAATGTGACATTTTGTACAATCTCTGTTCATTTTGTACAATCACCACTTTTACCACGAACTGTTGCTATATAAGTAATGTAGCACTGCACAATGTACATAGCTTGTATATTTTTGAATAGCTTATATTTTATTTTATTTTATATAATTTCTTATTGCATGCTTAATTTGATCTTTATTATTCTGTCTATTTATCCTTTTCATACTTTTTACAGGGAAACTAGTCT
The DNA here is from genome assembly GCA_028565595.1 of Duopalatinus emarginatus. Taxonomy (NCBI): domain Eukaryota; kingdom Metazoa; phylum Chordata; class Actinopteri; order Siluriformes; family Pimelodidae; genus Duopalatinus; species Duopalatinus emarginatus. The sequence continues at coordinate 5,271,514 of JAOVVF010000004.1, forward strand.
CCTTACTTTGCAAATGACAATAAAGCTTTAAACTTGAACAGTGGGTCACAAAATCACAAAACACAGTTACGAATACTTCCAGGATCACTGAAAACATTATTATTATTATATTATTATATTATATTATTATAATTATAATAATAATAATAACAACAAAACAACAACAACAATAATAATGAAAATAATACAATAATAATGTATTATTATTATTGTTGTTGTTTTTGTTATTATAATTAGTATGATTATAAACACAATAAATAAAAATAAATAAAATAACACTGATGTAATTATTTACTGATTAATGCCTATGTAAAAATTAACAGGCAAATCTGAATGATCTGTTTCTTGATGTTGGCCCCTTGATTATTTTTCTATTGATTTTAATTATTTTTCTAATTATTTCTGAATCACAGGCTTGTCTAACAAGCCCATCTCTACCAGAGGGGATTTATATTGCAGTTACCTCCTGGGGTTCCACAGCTCAGCACAGATCTCACTCCCTATACACGTATCCTTAGTGGACAGAACTGCATCACCAAATGGAACCGTCGCCTAAACAAAAGGGTTTTTACAAAGAGATCTGATCATTTCAGTTAGAAGTGTCCTGATAGACTAATCTCAAACCACTAATAAATTAACAGTCATAAGTCTGGAATGCTAGAATTATCCAAATCTGTTCCCACACAGAGACAGAAGAGCTTAGCTTACAGGATCGGTTGTGCCATAACTTGTTATTCTGTTGAAACATATCTGGGGTGGAGTGGAGTTTTTTACCTGTCCAGTCACATCCTGGATCATTCTTGGCAAAAAGTATTCCTCAACATATCTGTAAAAATGAAAAACAGTACCACAGCTCATACATGTACTGGAGGCAAGAAAGTCATAATCCACACCGAACAATCTGTTTATTAATCTTTATTATTAATGACATTTTTTTTGGAATGCCATTGCCATCTTAGTCTATTTTCCCTTTGGTCAATGGTTTCCTGGCAACCCTTTCTTTTTCAGTGCCCTATGCTCTAGAAATTAACCAGGTATGTGTGAGGTACAAACTGCACAGTACTAGGTGATTACTGGGTGGGTGATATGGACTAAGCTTTATATCACTGTATTTTGAGTATGATAACAATATAATAAAACATAAAATCATAAAATCCCTGCGGCAAACACAGACGGAAAAGAGCACAGAAACACAGTACAATGGCAGAGACAACGGCATGCGTTTTACAACAACTCAAGGAGAATTTAGTTTATGTTACTTTGTTACTTAAGATTTAATTTATTATTGATTTAGTTGTTTAAGAGATATTCTCCGGTTTTATATTTTTGTGTATTCAGGTGTATGTATGTATGTATTTGATGTCCTGATTATTAAACAAAGAGGTTACTCAGCAGTTATTCATTACTTAAGTAGTTTTTTCACTTTGTACTCAATTAATTAACTGGGTGACTGTTTTTACCTGAGTCATATTATTCTAAAGTAACACTACTCGTACTTGAGTGCAATTTTTGGCTACTCTACCCACCTCTGCCAACAACCTTGAACTGGAATCACTAAGCACCCAAATTCCCAATATTTTCCACATCAGCAGATTCTGTGTTTGAGGGTGGAGCTTTCCTTTAATAAAATGTCACAGACATAATTAGTACATAATAAATGTACATGTACCTGGGCTTAGTCCATGGAGAAAACCAGCGAAATTCCCTGTTGTTGCCATAATTTGCCAAAAGCATTTTAGGCCGGATCAATAAAATCTTTCTGGAAGAAGAGCAAAAGCAAATTCCCCCTTTACCCAAGCCTGTACTGACATATTTCCACACAATAAAGCTAAACCTACATCAGATGCTGATCAAATATGACTTGATACTTGTATAATATGATACTTATTTGATTTGCCAATACCAAAGACTGACTTGTTCAGGAACAGGACTCTGCAGTTATAGCGAACATTGTGATGCATAACAGGCCTGCAGGAGAAAAAACACACACACACACACACACACACACACACACACACACAATGCTTGAGAATTAATGATTGTTGCAACTGAACACAGTAAGTGAGAAAGTTTAACACTTACATGCCAACATCGCAGATTATATCCTGCGTCTCAGGAGACTCCAGCAGCACCTTCAGGACTTGGAAGCAGTGCAGAAGTGTGTCGGATTCATAGAAGTGATCTGCGCACCCATAGCCACTAATAATGAAAAAAATAATGACATTTTTTTTTAACAGTTTCAAAGAAAACTTATCCTGCCACATTTATCCAGGGGTAGCCGTGGCCTTGTGGTAGGGGAACCAAAAGGTCAAGACAAGATACGACTGAAGTGCCCTTGAATAAGGCACTTACCCCCTAACTGCTCCCTGGGCGGTGTGGTTTGGGGCTGCCCCCTGCTTCGGGTGAGTGTGTTCACTGCCCCCTAGTGTTCACTAGTGTATTTCACAGTAAGCAGACCTTGACTATGATAATATACAGTAGTTACAGTTATTAGTTAATGGAATGAATGCAGTAAATGCTTTCTAGAAAACCTAACTCAATCATTGGCCGAGTGGCATGATGTCACGTGATAGCAGTGTATACTGTATACTTTCAGATGGGTTTGGCCTATTCCAACAGGACAATGCACCACCACACACAATGCACGTCATCCCGTAGGGGTAAAAGCACTACCGTGGAGCTCGAACCCACAACCTTGAGCTTAACTGAGCTCTTCCAACTGAGCAAGCCAGGCTTGTTACAGACTGATGTATCACTCTGGCCATCGTCTCTTGCACTGGAGACTCCTTCTACAAACACTCACAGGACATTCCAGCATATCCATATATAAACACACAGGTGTCCATGTGAATAAATGGTTACTATGGAAACTGCAGTGATTTAATCTTGCAGACAGCATTACTGGCTGGTACAGTAAACCAACACCTTCTGACCAATCAGAATGAAGAATAGATCATGATAATAAACTAATTACCAGATTTCCAGTTCTGGTCCCAGTCTGTATTTGGCTCCTTTAGATTTGGCTATCTCAACACCTGGATTAGACAGAAACACATCAGATTTAATCTACTGTCAAAGTTAAAACTAATAACTAAAACTAATAAACATAACTTACTTTTCAGGATTCTCTGTAAATTCCCATCGAAGTCTAAAGCCCACTGATTCAGAGAGCAGGTCGCTAATGTAACCTTCCGCCCCATAACGGTGTCAAAACCAACTTCAAACACACTCAACTACAGTACAGTAACTACTACACACACCAGAGCACGAGCCTTCCTGCTCCGCCTTCCGCGCCACTTCCGGTTTGTAAACCCCGCCCCATACACCACAGCCCAGAGTCATATGAAAAAACTGAAACTCAAGAGGGACAAAAGTATTGAAGAATTAACAATAAACAAACAAGTAGATAGATAGATAGACAGATAGACAGACAGACAGATAGACAGACAGACAGATAGACAGACAGATAGACAGACAGGTAGACAGACAGACAGATAGACAGGCAGACAGATAGACAGACAGATAGACAGACAGACAGATAGACAGACAGATAGACAGACAGACAGACAGATAGGCAGACAGACAGACAGATAGACAGACAGACAGATAGACAGACAGGTAGACAGACAGACAGATAGACAGGCAGACAGATAGACAGACAGATAGGCAGACAGACAGACAGATAGACAGGCAGACAGACAGACAGACAGATAGACAGACAGACAGACAGACAGACAGATAGGCAGACAGACAGACAGATAGACAGACAGACAGATAGACAGGCAGACAGATAGACAGACAGATAGACAGATAGACAGACAGACAGACAGACAGATAGACAGACAGACAGACAGGTAGACAGATAGACAGACAGATAGACAGATAGACAGACAGACAGACAGGTAGACAGACAGACAGACAGATAGACAGATAGACAGACAGGTAGACAGATAGACAGACAGACAGACAGGTAGACAGATAGACAGACAGACAGACAGATAGACAGACAGACAGACAGATAGACAGATAGACAGACAGACAGACAGACAGATAGGCAGACAGACAGACAGATAGACAGATAGACAGACAGACAGACAGGTAGACAGATAGACAGACAGACAGACAGATAGACAGACAGACAGACAGAT
>JAOVVF010000004.1:5293482-5307082 GCA_028565595.1 Duopalatinus emarginatus
TAAAAACCCAAATAATTTAATAGACACTAATTTGCATATTACAAATTCATTTGATTTAGGTTTTTGTGTATTTGATGGCACACCCAGTGGTGAACCTTTGACCCAGTTTATAAACACATTATAGAGGATGTGATGGTTTGTCATGACTTGACATGCTGTAGGGTTTTTAATTCATATTCTGTTCGAGACAGTAAAACCGAAGCTAGTGTGAGGGATTGACTGTTTATAGCAAGTAGGGATTGTAAGATTCAGGCATTAATCTATGCAACAGCATTAAAGTTCACAATGTGACTTATTACTATTATTATTATTATTATTATTATTTAAATTATTATTATTATTATTAGTAGTAGTAGTAGTTTTATTAGTATTACTTTAAAATGTGACCAACCCTTTTTGTCCAATAATTCTACATTATTTAGATTAGTTCCTTCCTTTCTGAAGAGCCCTCAGCCAGGTCTCACAGACAACAGTTAAGGCTCTGGGTTACTGATCAGAAGGTTGATGGTTCAAACCACAGCACTGTCATGTTTCCACTGACGGACCCTCAAGCAAGATCCTTTACCCTCTCAGCTCCTGGATATGCTGTATCCCGGCCTACCACAAATTTTTAACAAACTGAGATATACCCTGTAATGTGACCAATAAAGGCTTCTACTTCTTTACATGAGTTGTTGGGGTGTGCTGCTGTGTACTACATTTCATAGCAAAGTGGTTTATCGTGCTTTGTTGTATCACATTGTGTCAAATTGCACTGAATCTCAATAGGTGTGAATCATATCCTATTACATTAATAGTTGCTTTTATGTATCTTTAATGTATTGGAATTGTTGGCTATGTGTAGATGTGAATTGCATCAGCCTCACTGATGGAGATGCACATGCCTACTTTATGGCTACATTACCTCAACTAACTTTAACATTCCACAAATTAATTATAACTGGATAAATGGATAAAAAAAGTACACATTGTCAGATTGCCATGGGATAAGAGGAATAATCAATCCAAACTTTGCATCAGTCCATTGACCACTGAGCTTGCACACACAGACAAACTTAACCCACCTGTGCTGTTCAACACACACATACACACTCTAGTAAACACAACACATTTGGTTTTGGAGATTGAACCAGCGACCTTTTGCTTTCAAGGCTGGTTCCTTTACCACAAGCCCACTGCTGCCCCAATATATACCTAGGTACAAGTAAACTGGTTCACCAGTCTAATACTTGGTAGGTCCCCTAGAGGAGCATAGAACATTATACTTCCTGCAGGACGGTCCATAATACTGCTGTATTCTGAAGTGTAGGATTTCTGTGCTCCACAGTGTGTGGCATGGCATCCCAGATGTGATGGAAAATTCCCAAACTCAGATGAGTATCTATCTGTAATTTGGTGTCTCTAGATGTGTGGTCAGAAAGGAGGTACACATCGCGTTTACCTGTCAGAGATGTTTGGAGACTTACCAGAATGCCTGTAAAGCCCATACCATTATGGAGCCACCACCAATCTGTACCAGTTTTTCTGTTATATTCCTATAACAGTCATCCTAAGTGCTTTATTCTTTGGATACTATGATATTGTTTACTTCTATAAACTCAAACAATCTATTTCCAACTTATAAATCTGACTTTGTTCTTTTAGTCTGTCCTTTACTCTAAGTTGGTAGACATTTCCAGCAGGTGGCGAAAGCCTCCTGCATTTAAAGTTATAGAAACTCAACTTATCACATCAGTCTGCCCAGGAAGCGACACAAGAAGGTCATTTTCTCTGTGCTGATTATATGTTATTGCAAAGATCAAAAGCCAGCAAAACCTAAAAAAATAGTAAAATAAAATAAAACATGATGCAAAGACTCATTTCAATACAATAATAACACCAAAAAGTTTCAGAACCACACACAGGCTCAGGAAACACACCTCCGTCTCTGCTCTTAGGCACACGCTTACAATGCACCGTGAAGCATGAATTCCCCCTTTACACATAAACACACACTCACGCTCACACACACTCCTCCCGTCACTCGTCTTATAAATAAACACGTGTGGGCTCGTCACAATGCATGACCGATCGGATCGTAAATCAACACCCTGCAATTTCATGGTGGCTATTTTGCCTAAGACAATGTGGAAGTACTTATTCGAAGTCCTGGAAAGCTCTGACTGATGAACTGTCCTGCTCTGGACATGCTGTGAATCACAGTGACTGTTCGTAATGAATCTAAACACGTCCATTAATGTCTAAAGTGAAGTGGCATGCTTAGTGACCACTGTGCTTGTATACACAGAGGGATTTGACCTCTGCATTTAACCCATTCGTGCAGTGAAACACACTTGCCCAGAGTAGTGGACAAACTTGTCCATGGAACCCGGGATCAGCTGGGGGTTAGAGATATTAAGTGCTTAAGGACACTTCAGTCGTGTTTTTCTGGTCCGGCGATTGATTCCGGTTATGAGGCTGGTTTCTTAACCACAAGCCAAAATAGATGTAACTGACATAATTCCTGACCACTGAAGTTTCAATATGAATTCAGCTATTCATGTACTATTCCTGTAAACCAAACCAAAAGCTGAAAAGAAACAAAAAAAAGTCTTAACATGAAAAGATATACACTAATAAGAAACTTTAGATCAACTTAAATTGGACACGAATGGGTTACTGTGATAGATTGGGCACTGATGCAAAGTGTAATGAATTAGTTGCATTAGGTTGCATTAGACTAAAGGTTCTTGATGAACATAGAGAGAAGTTGAAATATTGAGTGACAAGACATAATGGCTCATCCAAAGAGATTTCTATGATCTACACTACAAATAAGAAGTCTGTGTGTGGCCTGGTTCTCTGCAGTCCCAGATGTTAGAAGAAAATAATGACCAACAATTCAAAGTTTGTACCACATACTTACCCAAGTAATACGTGCACTGTAAATGGTCATTTAAGGCTCCATTTGATACAACTTCCTGCACAAGGACTGTGCAGTGAGTGATACAACACGAAACTGAATTAAATGTAATTGAGAAAATTCCTGACCATGCCATTCCTGTAAGACCCTAGAGTTTGTTAGTGAACTGAAGCGAACCACTCAGAGGAATACGACCTCCACATTTAACCCATCCATGCAGAGAAACACGCACACTAGTCAAGGCATACTAACATGCAGTGAGCAGACCTGCCCGGAGCGGTGGGCAACCCTATCGACAGCACCCAGGGAGCAGTCGGGGTTAGGTGACTTGCTTGTTAAGGGCACCTCAGTTGTGTCAAGTTGGTACCAGGGATCAAACTGGTGACCTGCTTGGAATAAGGCTGGTTCATTAACCACAAGCCCCAAAAGAAGTAATGGACATAATTACTGACCAGTGAAGTTTCGATATGAATGCAAATATTCCTGTAAAAACAAAACCAAAAGCTGACAAGAAAGGGGATTAAAAATGTTAAAGCAAGGTGACCAGAAAATCTTAGAGAATGTATCTAAATAACCAGCATCATCAAACCACATATCTAATAAAACAGCTCGAGGACAAATTTCCAGTCATGGAAAAGGATCAATCCATGTTTAATGTTACATTTTTTTATTAGAATATAGAAATGTTAGAGCACAACCAAGACTCTGACTTATATCAAAAGCCATATATCAAACGGAATGGTTAAGCAGGAGAATAATCTGAGAAGTTACCATAAGGCCAAGAGTAGTGCTCAACATTATGCTCCCACCACCATGCTTTATTGTGTAAACGGTGTTCTCAGGGTAATAAGGAACTCTAAATGATTTTAGGTGAGTGTAGGTCATTAGGTTCTATGTAGCACCTTGGCCCTGAAGGAACATTGTTACATTTCACGGTGTACTGTACACACTGTATGCGGTTAACGTGATAATAAAATCGTTTGTTGGGACTCATATGACCCAACACTCTTCTGTGCACTAAAAATGTGGGGTTGAATATTTGGCCAGGTTACGCAACTTTTTTGGATTTGGAAAACATTCTGTTGTAGGGTTCCACAAAGAACCTTTATGGATTTCTGCCAAGGGACAAATGATGAACCATAAGGGTTTTAAATGTTATAAATAATGTACAAATAGAACCTTACTAGCACTAAGTGTTTTATTGTTAGATTTTCTGTCTCTTTGTTGAAAAAAACAAATTGTTCTTTATGTAAATTGAGTTCCAGGAGATATATTCATTAATCAAATATACACTAAAGTGCCAGAAAAAAAAACTGGTACTGGTCTAATACTTGGAGGGTCGCCCACAGGCTTGTGTGGACAAAGAACAATGTATTCTGAGGTGTAGGATTTGTGTTCCACAGCACGTTGCATGGCATCCCAAATGTGTTCGATATCATTGAGATCTGGTGACTTAAGTGGAAATGGCAAAAACCCAAACTCAGATGAGCATTCATTCCTCTAACCATGATTTAGCATCTCTAGATGTGTGTTGCGGCACATTGACCTGTTAGAAAAGGCCATCAGAATGAATGCAGGACATGAACGGGTGTAACTCATCAGAAAGGAGTCATTCACTTGTCAGAGATGTTTGTAGATGTACCAGGGGTCCTATGGAATACCATTATGAAGCTTACATAGATGTTCATTGCTGTATATATGTACTGGTGGACCAATGATGTTCATAGGCTTGTCTGTACCAGTCCTGGCACTTGATTAAATATGTAACCATTTGTTGGTAGTGAAACTGAAAACCATATGATATATATGTCTTTATGGTTAATTATTAAGTTTGTCTTTATCTACAATCCAAACTAAGCTTCTGTGCTGGGCCTTGTTCTCCAAGGTCCCGGTGAGTAACTCATTAACTAATACATTTTGCTGTACCACAGTACTATACGAGGTGTTCATAGCTGACTGTTGTTTTCTCTCTACTTACTGCCTCTTTTTTTTTTTTACTAGATACTCTTTTTTTTATACCTAATACTAGACATGTGTTTCTATTTTTGGATAGATATCATTGTGCAATATTGCAAAACGTCTTCATATTTTTTCATGATAAAAAATGAAAAATGAGCAAACGGAACCATAAAATGTTAATGCTGAGTTCCAGCTTTTATCAGTCTGTCTGCATGTTTTCCCACAGGACCAGTGTATATGAGGAAGCTGCACTCGGGTGAGGGTTTAAAGGTTGGAAGATGGTGTTCATGGGCCAATACACATGCTGCCTTTTATAGTTTAATCACCACTCTGTAAATTGTGCAAAACGTGCAAAATGGCTAAATCTTTAAAAAAAAACAAAACACCTTAGTCTACTTTTATGTTCATCTGTGTCTGAGGATAGACTCTTCCCTCATCTGTCTTTCCTGTCTGAAGTGGTGTAAAGGAGGGGAGGGGGTAATCAGGGCAAGACAGACTAAACACACCTGACTGTGTGACCCCAGAGGTCATCCTAAACCCACCCTACATAAATCAGTAAAACAAACATGGAATCATCACAAGTCATAACACAAAGGCAATGTATATCCCAAGTGGTCAATGAGTGGTTCAATTCACTTCAAGATAAAAAAAATGTAGTTAGCAAGAAATTATGAAGTAAATTAAGTATTGGCATTTTTTGGTTTCTTAGGGGTCGTTAACAATCATTACAAAACTTGTCGTAACTTTAAATGAGGCCTCTTAGGGCAAAGAAGCCACAGAGCCTTTTTTTAATGTAAATGATCAAGTAGTTACATAACAACCTGAATTAGTCAGGTACCCGTCTGTAGTATTAGCCACCCGGGCTTCCATTGGAAATGTTGCTGACTTTGATGGTGGCCTCTGAGCTATATTTGTTCCCCTGGACAGTTTTTCACCGCTGCTAGTCTCCACCTTACAACCTTATTTTTTTTTCACCTGTAGCATTATGTGACAGTGAAAGAAAATGGAGCCACCCAAATAGTCAAGAGTTGGCAAAGCAAAGCATTGGTAACAAGGCCTGAGTTGCCTGGAATAGCACCAGCTTTTGCAAGGATCAGACATTTCTCACTGCTAAACACAGAAACTGGGTTCGGGTTTACTTTGATTAAGAAATCAACGGCTGCATAACAAATTCTAGTGGGAAACACATTCTGGTTAGACACCATGGAAATTGGTGGAGGCTTGGTTGGTTATAGAGGATTTGGTGTAGAAGCTGTACTGAACCAACAGATTCTGACCGAAAAGTATATTCACTGATGCCCTAGTTTGTCTCTTGGAATGTAGCAACCACTGCTACTTTTGTCAGCTGTGAGTATGGCCTTTCAACCATTTCTTGGTCCTGATACAAAAACAATAAATAGACGCCTAGAAGCCTTAAATTCTGTCACACATGCATTACAGCACAGTGACAATTTTTTTTTACATAGCTCAGCTTGTTAGGGGTCACAGGGCAGGGTCAGCCATGATACAACAACAATGGTGGGGGGCCATGGCCTTGTGGTTAGGAAACCTGTCTTGTGACTCGAACGTCCCGGGTTCAATCCCCACGGCAGACAAGACACGACTGAAGTGCCCTTGACCAAGGCACCTAACCTCCCAACTGCTCCCTGGGCACCATGGCTTGGGGATGCCCCCTGCTCTGGGTAAGTGTGTTCACTCGTGTGTGTGTGTGTGTGTGTGTGTGTGTGTGCTTCACTGCATAGATGGGTTAAATCTGGAGATCAAATTCCTCTGTGTGCAAGCAGACTAGGCAAATAGTTCACCATTTTTTTTTATGCGTAAAGGCCTTGTCCAACAATGGTTGGTGGTGTTTGTTGGTGCTCCAGCTTAAAGCTCCAACCTTTTGATCAGTAACCCAGAGCCTTAACCATTAAGCCACCACTTATAGACAGACAGACAGAAAATAGATTACAATGAAACCAATGGTCATGACTTTTCTTCCCATTGCTGTGTGGTAAATGGTAAATGGGAACCAATTCTAGGTAGAACATAAAGTTGTAGGTGGGGAAACATCATACAATCCTGTGTGTGTGTGTAATATATAAAACTGTCCTTATTATGTTTTTTGTGCACTGTTAGTATCAGTATAACCAAAGTCAAATGTATGTGTGAGCATAATTGGCCAATAAAGTCTGATTCTGATTCTGATCCAATTATTTTAATTTGTAGCTTTATCTCCTCATGCCTAATCTGTATAGAAGGGTTTGTCGAGCTGTTGTTTTGTCACTCGCTGACACTAAAATTGTCCAAATAAAAAGAATGCACACCTGCCATTTTGTCACTCGTTAGTAGAAATGTAGGGTTGGACACCATGTTCATAACAGACTGGTGGAGGCGAATTCAGTCTGTGATAAATGGCGCCTGACAGTAGCGAGTGTACGTTAAGGGAAAAGAACGGTCTTGTCTCGTTGTGTTCCTCTCCGTACCTGGTGCTGAACATTATCTGTTGACTTAGTGTCTGCTCTGAAGTAATCTGTAACACAATCACATTGATCACAGCAGCAGGTGAATGTTTATGAAATGATGTAAAGAAATCACGTACAAATCTTTATGACGCACATATTCCGTTGATTTAAAACCGTTTCCCGAGAGCATTAACCCACATGCCGTGCCATACACACATCCAGCACACATTCCTTTACACCAGTTCACACATTATTCCCCGGCTGTAATGCGTCACGCCGAGTATCAGCTGCCTCTTTATTTCGTTGTACAAGGGGTCATATTTAGGGTGTGTCCCCCCCTTCCCACCTTATTGCTGCATATCTCTTTCTCCTCCCATTGACTATCGCTCTCTATCTTCATTTATCACAGCGAGGAACAGGTGGAGAGGTTCCTGAGGGAGGCAGAGCACTGACACATGTCTGCCAGTTGCCACAGTGACTGATGGACATATTTGGCCTCGAATGGGAGGGGTAGGGTGGTGTGGGGTGTGCAAGGGCGATGGCCAGCTGTCTGCAGAAAGCTAGTGAGAGAAAACAGAGCCCAAACTCAGCCGCAAAAGTTGGCAAAGGAAGCGGGCAGAAAGGTCAGCGAGGCCTGTGCCAGCACACCTCTCAGCCGAGAATAGCAACAGCTTTGGCACAGATCTGCTCACAGCCAGACTGGACTTCCGTGAAGCAGCATTACTGGCTAATATAACAAAGAGGATGAAACTCTGAACGATACCCTTGAACATGTCAACACTAGATAATTAGAATACTGAAGAGTCCTTGCTGAAAACTTCACCATATCCATTAGACCCCAGAAACAAAGCAAGATGGCTGCACCCATTCACAGTCCCCTTCTAAGTGAAAGTGAACTATTTGCCTACTGTGTTTGCACACAGAGGAATGTGACCTCCGCATTTAACCCATCCATGCAGTTAACACAAGAGGGAGTGGGGCAGCCCCAAACCATGGCACCCAGGGAGCAGTTGGGGGAGTTGGGTGCGTTGCTCAAGGGCACCTCAGTCGTGTCTTGGCCTGGGTGGGGATCGAAACTGTGACCTTCCGGTCACAAGACCGGTTCCCTAACCACTAGGCCACGACTGCCCCCTTAACCTCAGATCTGTTTTCCCTAACTGTTCTGTGCTCAGTTGATTAGACAGACCTGTCTTTAGTTTCTGTTAGTCTATTCAAATCCTGCCTTTTGTTACAATAAGTATGAAGTATGAACTGTTAATCCCTGTAACCCTGTACCAAGCCAGTTTACAATATCCTGGTAAGTGAAAGTGAAATTGAAGTATTATTTTGACCACTGTGCAGTAGAATTAACCTTTGCATTTCACCCATCCATGCAGTGAATCACACACATACACACTAGTGAACACACAATAGGGGGCATTGAGCACATGTGCCCAGAGCGATGGGCAGCCCCTATCTGTAGTACCTGGGGAGCAGTTGTGGGGTTAGATGCCTTGCTCATTAGCATTTCATTCAAGTCTTGTCGGTTGCAGGGCTCAAACCTTAACCACAAACCTATGGCTGCCACGGGTAACCTACCCCTGTCTGAATCTAGTCTAGTCTGTTTGTTGATTGTCTGACTCTTTGCCTTTTCTTCTTTATCCCTTTGGACTGTGTTGTGGATAAGGTTGAAAGTGACAGTGTGGATGCTCTTCCTGAGCCTGCTGGTGTGGGACTGTAGGCTCCTCTAATGCCTACCAGATGGAAGCAGGGTGAAAAGTCAGTGGTTAGGATAAAACACATTAAGACAGTCTAATATTTGGTAGGTCGCCCATGAGGCATGGAGTCCACAAGCTTACGGAAAAACAATCAGTAGGCAATAAACACCACACTTCCTGCAAAACGATCTAAAATCACCAATTTTAGATCGTGGTGATTTGGGTGTGAACAGCAAAACCCCAAACTCAAATAAGTGTTCCTCTAACCATAATTTGGCATTTCATTATGTGTGTGATGGTGCATTGTCCTGTTGAAAAAGACCAAACCTATCAGAATGAATGTCGAACATGAAAGGGTTTAACAGTGTTTACCTGTCAGAGAGAACCAGGGGTCCCTTGAAATGGCAGCTAAACAAACCCTATAGCATCATAAAGCCTCACCAACCTGGGTATTTTGCATAGGCTCATCTGTACTAGTTTCTCTTTTCACCCTTAATTTAGTCCTAGTGTGCTAGTTGCAACTGTACAACTATTCGTATGTGTTGTATGCAGCAAGTATTTATCATTTATGTACTGATTTCTTTGTATTGTAGATCTAAAAAAAAAAAGGATAACTTGTGGCAAGTAGTTTAGGACTCCAATTTGCTGATTGGAGGTTCGAGTTAGTCTGCTGCTGCTGGGCCCTTGAGCAAGGCCCTTAGCCAACTGCTTGACCCAGTCACTCAGGAAGGCAGTGCACTCAGGGCTGGTCCCAATCCTGGTTAAAGGGAAGGTTGCATCAAGAAAGGGCATCAGGGTAAACACCTGTGCATAAAATGCAGACTTAATCCCATGTGGTGACCTCAAGACCATAAGCATTTGAAAGAAAGCCATGGTATTGATGATACAATCTGCACGTAAGTAATAGTCCTTGTTGAAAATTTGTTTAGATTAAAAAATGTTGTTAAGTGGCTCTAAATTGCATACCACTTTGTACATACTGTCTCCTGTGTATAGACTCGGTTTTGAGTCACCAGAGACAGCTGGCATACAGGAACACATTAGCAGAGACCAGAGTGCTGTGGATGGCGCCATCTTGAAAACCCTCTAATCTTTAAATGCACAAAGATCCTTTGGCATCCAAAGTAACTATAGATCATGTGACCTCACCACAGAGGAATCTCAGCCCAAGAGCCTCGGACAGAGCTGCCACTTTTGCTTTACGAGCATGCCAGGCTCGCTTCGTGTTGTACGCCCTTTGAAGGACAAGCCTGCCTTCACCCGCGATTTATTCAGTGCGGGACAGAAATAAAACATTGCCGTGTCTGCTGACGTCCTGGCGGTCCATCGATCAGCAGTCGAATGGGTCTGCCAGCGCAGCCTCCTCTGCGTGAGGTCCATTCTTAAATACACTCAGTCAGATGGAGCTTTGCCTCCACACCTTACATTTCTGGGCTGCTTTAGTGCCAGGGGATTTATGTGCCAATGGCAGATTTGAATGGTGGCCACAGGCCATCTTGTAGTCCTTGAGACACAAAGAAACAATGAAACCATCATTCAAATCTTCTGAAGGTCAGGAAAGTATTCTATTTAGAATCATGTGCATTGCTGCTACTCGACTTATTTAAATAAATCCCCAAATAGTCATCTTTGGTTGCCCCCATTTTAGTCCAATAGTCCTGATGTCATATTTATGACTGTGTATAAAAATAACAGAAGGCTGATGTGAAAATTCGATCACCTACTACTATGTTAACCCCATGTCCGTGTGGGTTTGCTCTCGGTTCTCTGATTTCCTCCCACAAAAGTATGGTAGGTCAATCAGTTACTATATATTGCATTCTTGGTATGAGTAGGTATGTGAATGTGTGTGATCTGTGATTAATGGTGCAACCAGTGTGTATTCCTGCCTCACAGCCAGTGTTCGCTGGATAAGCACTAGATCTACTGTGACCATGACCAGGATAAAGCAGTTACTACAGTGAAAGGAAAAGTGAAAGTGAAGAAGAAATTTGATCTCAACATTTAAGACATCCGTACAATGAAACACATACACTAGTGAACTTGGAGACATATAAAAACAACTGCCTGGAGTGTGGGGCAGCCACTGTCTATGCCACCTGGGAAGCAGTGTGAGGTTAGATGCCTTGCTCAAGGGCAATTCAGTCATGCCTTGTTGGTATTGAGAATCAAACCAGCAACATTCCGTCCAGTTTCTTATTCTCCAGCAATGACTGCCCTATTGATGGATGATTGGATGAAGGATTCATATCACGCTGGACTGGGAGTGGAAAGTGTGGTGTAAAAACATGGTACTTCAAGGGTTCCTCAAATGATTCAGTCTAGATAATGTAGATAGTTTATTAATATGAAACCCCTATGTTTAAGAAATCTAAACAGAACTCTTTAGATGCACAAAGCCAGAATACATTTGGTGATGCACAGACAAACATTATATGATGTCAAGCGTCAGTCATATTATTTACATAGCAGAAACAGCTTTCAGGGGCTTAGTTGTCATTTGTTCTATCAGGGCCCCCCAAAGTCTCCTCAGAGACACACAAACACATTCACACACACACTAAGGCTTTCCTCTTCCCTCTCCCATAGTCCAGAGAATCCATATCCTTTATTATTTCAGAGTACCTTTCTCTTCCTTCCACCCCTTCCGTATTCCCCAGACATGACAGGCCATTGCATACATTTCCATGTACAGACAAAATAAAGGAAAATCCAACATGAAGAAGGATGGTAAGATATCAACCCAGAACAGCTTTATTACAACCCAGCATTGATTCAACAAGGACTGGAAGGACAAACACCATTCTTCCAGATGTCAGAAGGAATTACACATAGTGGAAGTCACTTGGCTGGTGGAAGAAAGTGTCCTCCAAAATCTCTTACAGGTTTTGATGACTGCACAGGCCTTGGCAGATGATTTAAATCACTTCCATACTCAGAGGTAACCTCCTGTTCATGAAGTGTGATGTTAGTGTTACTTCAGCAGATTTGTTCTGGTGCCAGCTGTGACTTGGCTGTGACAGAGGGAAGGTAAATGAAGACCAGAACTAGGAGTAAACGTGTGACTAGTAAAAATATTCAGGAGCTCTTTCACTGGGAGCTTCCTTTCATTCTTCTCCACTGGAGTGTCAAGACCATCCTAAAAGTTTGGAGAAAGTTACAAGCAGGTCACATTAGGACACATTATAAACTTCTTTGGGGCAATTGTAGGCTTGTAGCTATGGAACCAGCCTGAAGAAGGTCCCAAGTTGGAGCCCCGCAACCGAATTGACTCAACTGAAGTGCCCTTGAGCAAGGCGCCAACCTGGTCGCTATGGATAAAGGGGCTGCCCACCATTCTGGGCATGTGTGCTCAGTGTCCCTAGTGTTTCACTGTACAGATAGGTTAAATGTGGAGGCCAATTACACTGCACAGTGGCCAGAAGTGTAACTCACTTTCACTTTATGTAGTGACCATCAATAGAATAATTGTCATTTGATTAATGAATGAAGTCCTGTTGCTAGCCCACACCTACAACTTTCATCAGACCCAGCATATCACTATGCAATGACAAGCTCAATCTTATCTACACTGGCAGTTTGGGCCTGATTTGGACCAAGAGACCAAGAAAAAAAACTGCCAATACTGTGGCTATGTAATATGCTTTTTGCACCATTTTCCCACACCAACCTTGGAACAACAATGTACTCACCATTGTCATAGCAGATGTTAGGACTCAAGTTCCCAGCAGCCACAGCAGCCAGGCAACATGACCAACATGTCTACTGTATGTGTTGAAACTCAGCTATATTTAGCCTGGAATAATCTGCTTTCTTGAGAATAGTGTGTGGAGGTATATTTTATTAAATATTTACATTTTGTTCTCATATCCATGCTTGATAGGAAGTTGGGGTCAGAGTTCAGGGCCAGCCATGATACAGGATACACCACCGCTGGAGCAGAGAGGTTTAAAGGGCTAATGGCCCAGTGGTGGCAGCTTGGCAGTGCTGGGGCCCAAATCTTCGGCATTCTGATTAGTCATTGTCCTAATACACTGGTTCTTGGAAAAGGTACTAACAAGCTCTGTTACACAACAGAACATTTAGCAGTGAAATGGTTGATTGTGTTTGGTCCATTTTTGGCCCTGATCCCACATATCATAAAGACCCTGATTGTGACTGCTGGTCGGGTCACTGTACTCTTTCTGTCACCATAAAACTTATAATACTCTTACGTGTCCAGACTACACCATATTTGGCCTGGAATCATCTGTTAACTGGGGATGGATTAGGAGTGCATATATGTTTTTATTGTTTGGAAATGAGATAGTGTAGGGGAAAATTCTGATTTTCTCCAGACCCCTTAGGTATTCAAGTCCATGTCTGGCTGACTATGAAAGACCAACGAATTAGACTCCTGGTTAACTCCTTACTATGATGGAACTGCCATGTGTTCTTGTTGCGTATTGCATATTACACATTGCATACATTCCTAAAGGGTTAAAGGTGTGGGTTTGCTTTCATTCATAAAAAAATAATAAAATAAATAACAATTGGGGGAAATCCCAATGCAATGCCAGTGACACTTTTCCTCCCTTCTTTTTTTCATCCTCATATGT
>JAOVVF010000004.1:5311537-5339615 GCA_028565595.1 Duopalatinus emarginatus
ACGCAATCTCAAATTATCGCGATTAAAAAAAATAGTGCCGTTAACGCAAATTCTAATTTGGCCCTGCGATTCACCCGCCACTAGGCCACGGCTGCCCTATATATATATATATATATATATATATAGACCGGGAACCGGTCTCATGACCGGGAAAGTTGCGGGTTCGATCCCCACCCAGGGCAAGACATGACTGAGGTGCTCTTGAGCAAGGCACCTAACTCCCTAACTGTTCCCCATGGTTTGGGGCTGCCCCCCGCTCTGGGCAAGTGTGTTCACTGCCCCCTACTGTTCACTGGTGTGTGTGTGTTTCACTGCATGGATGGGTCACATTCTTTCTGTGTGCAAACTCAGTAAGGCAAAATAGTTCACATTCTTTCATATATATAGTCAAAAGTTTTGTCCACTGCACAGTACATCTACAGGAGCTTTTATGACATCCCATAAATCCTCTAAATCCATAAGTGGTAATATGAAGTTGCAGCTGAAACAGCTTCCGCTCTTCTGAGAAGGCTTTCCACAACATTTTAGAGTGTGTTTGTGGGAGTTTTTGTGCATTTATCCAGAAGAGTATTTGTATGGTCAGACACTGACAGTGAACAAGAAGATCTGGCCTGCAATTGAATTCAGTGAGTCAGAGGCATGTCCATGTAGCGCGCGTGTGTGTGTGTATGTGTGTGTGTGTGTGTGTGTGTATCCTAATGTCCTATTTTAACCATTTATAGTTATGTTTAATATTGTTGGACACTGTATATTAACTCTGTATAAGACAAAGTTAACTCTAGCATTACATTTTTTCCACATTTTATAGCTGTTTTGACCGGTGCATATTTGTTTAACCTGTACTGTCAAGAAACCGCAGTCATGAAAATAAAGCAAATTTAGCTTAACTTAACAGAGGAAGAGAATAAAAGAGAGATAGCGAGACAGAGAGAGAGAGAGAGAGAGAAGCGACAGAGCACAATGTCGCTGGAATGTATTATTATCCGCACAGACAATGATGCTAGCATCTTTTAGCCTTAGTACATGGCACTGCCTTGCTCAATTAAGTTGAGAACAAACAACAAAACAACACTGAAGAGGGTTATGTAGAGGACAATAATGACAGCCTTCCTGGCAAACAGACTGATTCTGGCGTCTGTGGCCTGCGCTGAGCACTGGGGGGGCTTGTCTGAGTCCTGTATGCCTCATTAAAAGACAGAGAATCCTATTCACTTATGAGTTCACATGGTTCACAGGCCAGACAGGACAAGGTAGAACCAGGTAACGTTGCCATCTTTCTTTTGTGATTATGAGTGTGAGTAAACATGTTTTGTAGAACTGGATTCACTAGGAATAGTTGAGAGTGTCATATCAAGGGGAATGTCAAATTACTGGGTCTGGCTAATCTTATCTCATCTATTATCCCTTATCTGATAGTAAAACAAATCCAAAAGTATGGTATATAAAATACACAGGGCAAAAGGGCTAAATTATTTAAATATAAAAAAGGAAAGAGGAAATGAAAACCTATGGGTCCTTGGGAAGCACAGGAAGACAGGAACACTGTCAATTTATGCTTTTTTTTATGGACACAAAGGACACTATGTTAATTTAGATAAAAATATGATTTGAACATTTTGCACCGATTAGGGCGAGGACATTTCTAGTACATATTTTATCATATTTATCAGCTAACAGACACCATATATGTAATCATTTTATTTATTATCAGCCCACATTTGTGCAGCAGTGTCATATTGAAAACACAGATCTGTCAATTATAGCCTGGAGTAGGGTATTTTCTTTTTTTTTATGCTAATTAACTATAAGCTAGCTAATTCAATATTCCCACTACGTTTCTTCTTAAAATAAATGACACCACAACTGCCTTTATTTGTTTGATTTTTACCCCACATCAGCAAAAAAAATAGCGAATATTAATCCAGTGTCAGCTGGTGACCTTTTACTGAGTGGCATAAACATACAGTATGTGGCTGATATCAGGCCTCTCGCTTCCAGTGTTTCCTACCTTCCTGATCTTTTTTATACAACCATTTGTTCTGTACACAATAACTAAACCTTTCACTCCTCACGATCACTAAGATAAAGTCTCTAGCAAGGACTGTGCAAACCACACTGGAATAAATAACGCATGGCATCGTGGGAAGGGACTTCAGGGTTAATAATCAAATAGCAGCAGGATTTTGCAATTGGATACGCTTTCTTTGCATTTGTCTTTTTTATGATAGCCGGGCAGGGCTTGGTTGCTTTGAAGGAGAGATCAGAGAGAGGTAAACTCCCATCGGCCTGAGTGGTGGCAGTAGGATCCATTACGCCGGCCGTGACCTCACAGGCAAAGCATGGCATCTGTGTTATTGCTCCATTAGAACGAGCCGAGGGAGACTCACGTGCAGGCTGTTATTCAGAGCGGGGCAGAGGTCAAAGGCACGCAGATCAAAAAAGAGAGCTTTCTTCCCATCCCTGTCTTGTCTGTGTATATGTAAGTGGAGGTGTGTGTGAGAAAAGAGAGAAAGATAAACATAAAGAAAATTTGTGAGACATGACAAGAAGAACAAACAGAAAATGACAAAGATAGAAGCAGACAACAGATTCTTCAACAAACAGACAAAGAGAGCAATGCCCCGTTTACGACTGAAACTGTCGATACAATATAATTTTTTATTGCGTTAGCAATGTAGCATCACATAGTGTTTTAGATACAATAGTGAAAATGAGGAAATGTCTGAGTATGCTAGCTCAGCATCTGGGTGTATGAAATCAAATTATGTGCAAACACAAAGTTCATACATTAGGTGAATGTTTACAGTTTCACTTCACTATTAAAACATTGAAATACATGTTAGTTACTAGCAAGTTAGATAACTTGAGAAAAAAACGAGTAACCATAGCGATACCATCAAATCCAGCCTCCTTACTGACTACATCAGAAATGTACAGTCATGTCAGGAAGTATTGTATAAAATACCTTACATATTCATTGTCTCCATGTCACAGTCAGCTTGTCCTCTATTATGGATCTTTTGAAATTCGACTCAAACATTTTAGCGAGGCTTATCAAATGAAACAAATTGTATGTTAGCCTGAAATATTTCACTAGCAGTGTCTGGTTATATTGTGTTCAGGTCAAAATAATAAGGATACTAATGATAATCCTCTTATTAATTTAAAAAAGCAAACACGAGCAGGAAATGTAGATATCACCATATTCAACGCTTTGACTAGATGTGGGTCATACAAGCTCTTTTTGCTGAATCATTTATAGCCATGCATGACAGGAAACAATTAGCTTGTCCTCCATTTTGGATCTTCTATCCTGGACCAACCCTTGAGAGAAGCTGTGTTATTGATCAATGAAACAAATGTGTTAAATTTCTCTGTAATTGAGTTTGTTACGAAATTTACGTTAAACATTTGATCAAGCCTAATTGAATTAGATTAACTGAATGTTAGCATGAATAATTTCACTGCCTCTCATGGTCAAGCCTTTATATGGTGTTTAGGTCCAAATAATAGGGTCTAGCTCTACAATTGCTTAACCGATGATATACCTTATGAGCAACAAATATAAATAGGAATTGGAGATCAAACCCAGAATTGTGAGTAAATGTGAGCCACAACAGCTCTTTTTCTTTCATTGAATTTATAGTGATGTCATGTAGTCATATATAATCATGACGAAAAGCGTTATATACTGTACAAGCTGCTACAACTAGCTTGTTCTCCATTTTCGATCATCCATGCCGGGGCCAACTTAATATGCAACAAAAATGCTCCTTGTCATTGCACACACATTTACACATAACAGACTGCAATTATAAACAGAAAAGAGTGAGTAAGTAATGTATATGTATGTAGCAGCTGAGATATTGCACAGTAATAATATAACATGTGCCTGTATCTGTATGTCTATATTTTGCTCTAACCCTTTCTTTTTTTTTTTCTTTGCTAAACTCTGACTGACAGGAAAACCACAGGCATGATTCAGTTTAAGCATCACAGAGTTACTGGATCTTACGTCCATCCTCAAATGAACTCATACAGTCAAGTGTGTGAACAGGGAATATTAAACGTTTTTAGGCACAGTAAAATTGATGACACGCCTTTACATCCAGAAGCCCTCTGTCCGTCGGGAGCATTGCAGGAAGTGAAGTCACCCACGACTTTTCCGACAGGAAAATGAAACCTGTCGAGTGTGACCCCCCCCTCCTTCCTCTCTTCCTCCCTCCTCCCATTTCTCTGCCTTCCTTGGGGGCATGAGAAGAGGGGGAACAGGAAGCCCATTCATTGTTCTGGGTGATTTTGAAGCCTTTGCTTCATACATCCCAGCCCCACCATTCATCTAAAAAGAGTGCTGATGTAAGAGTGCCAGCCATGATACGCGTCACACTATGAATTCATCATCAGTCTTTCTTCCTGTAACATTCAGCAGTATTATTACATCTAGTTCCATTGAACTAATGCAGGCTATATAAAAAACTCACATACAAATCCAGTGCACAATCAGTGTAATATCCTTTTCCCCGCTACACACCAATTTCGAATTAACGAAAGTGTTTATATATGGCTGCCAAGCAGGAAAATCCCTTACGGTCTACCAACAGGACCATAACCTCAGGGGGAATTCTGTGACAGATTACAGGGCATCATTACAGAAACAAATGGGAAGTAAATGTCCTTAGAAACGGTTGCAGGGGATAAACAAAAGCCACAAGCACTAGTGCGTATAGTTCAACAGGACATGGTCAGTTAGATCAGCACAAAGACACAAAAGCTCAGGCTCATCAGCAGTCTGTTAGTGATGGCTTCGGTAAGCCCTCATTACTCTACAATTTGCACTGTACCACTCTAAGTGAATACACAGGCATGACAATGCAGTCAGCTTTTCCGTTAGTTACCCCAATAGCTGTATTCGATAAAATCCAAAAGGCTGAAAGTCAAACAAGGTTAAACAAAGTAATTATGATTATGCATAAACCACCTATAACCATCTACAATTAAACAACTATCAACACATGTAGAATCAAAATAAAGGACCTATGAATTATTAATAGGGCAGATTAAAGTGTATAATACATGGATTTTGAAGACCCATGAACACTTTATAATGGGATCAGTAAAACATTTTACAGCTGAACCATTTAGGTTTCATTTAGAACGTTGTAGTGAGTGTGGGACTTTACAACACTGTTAATATGTTAATCTATTGTTTTTCCAGTTTAAACCCAAATGTGTTCCAGTGCCTTGGTGTAAAGTAAAAACTATGTCTGTAGTATATGGCTAGTATGTAAAAGTGTCTATGACTAGCCACTGAATTTGATAAACATATTAAGAAGCAATACATGAAAATACATGCATTTCTGTGCAATTATACACTTACGGCAGTGAGTCAGAGCGGTTTCAGGTTTGGGTGGGAATCCATCATGGCCGCCATTTTTCACCCATTCTGGACATTTCTTAGACATTTCTTAGTGTAACCAAGTGGTGGAAGAGGTCCGGTTTGGTGGCCTCAGGATTCTATACCTTTATTGTGCAGATGATGTCGTCCTGTTTTCTTCATCAAACCAGGACCTGCAGCTCCTCTGGATCAGTTTGCAGACAATGTGAAGCAGCAGGGATGAGAATAAGCACCTTCAAATCTGAGACCATGGTACTTAGTTGGAAAAGTGTGAGCTCCTGCCCTTAAGTGGAGATACCAATGATACCAATTCCTGACTCCTTAGACTCTCTGAACCTGCCTGATCCACTCGGACCCACAAATAAACATCACATACTGCTGCTGATGAACTGTACTGGACCTGAATTGGACCCCACAATGGACACCCAAATGAGGATAGGTTCTCTTTTGAGTCTGGTTCTGCACAAGGTTTCTAGTTCTTCGGGGAGTTTTTCATTTCCAATGTTGCCTCTAGCTCCAGCTCATCAGGAATAAAAGTTATATATATATATAGACACATGGCCACCTTTCTGTTGGAAAAACCTGCCCTTGATCCAATTGATTCAATATGGCGGCTTTCAAGATAGCGGCTATATTCCGGACAAAGCCTAAAATCTAGCCCCCACCCATTACTTGCTGGGTATTCGGATTAATGAAATAAAACGTATCCTGACTTTTGACTTACCCTGTCTATATAATAAAAATGTCAAATCAAGATTTAGTATTTTTGTAAAGCTGCATTAAAAGCCCATTGTTAAAAGGGCTATACAAATAAAATTTAATTGAATTGAGGTTAATACTAACAAACTGAATAAGAACTAAACCAGATAAAAATGTGCATCTATTTTAACCATATATGAGCAAGCAGTAGCTCACTGACCCATTTAACATTAAATCAATACTTTGATGAGTTCACAAACTGAAATACAAAATCTTAGACCTTTATAAAAGCGTGGGTGGAGACTGCAGATTATTTGTATTACGTTACCCTATTAGAGTTCAAACATGACCTTTGAATGCAGTCGGCTGTGTTCAGCAGAGTGAGTTGTGTACATGTCTGCGGTCTGCATGCATCCTCAGTTCCCTCTAATCTTATTCATTTAACTCAGCCAAGCTTATCTCACAGCTGGAGCCAAGAAAAAGGGACAATCCCTGCTACTGTAGTCGATGTGACCCTGGCCAAAATAGAGGTCATCAGGCTAATGAATTCCATCGATTCTTTTACAATGCCTTCACACATGCCGAGTCTCCAGACACACACATATCATGCATGACTTTCTAAACAGGGAAACTGATTTAGGACAAACGTGTACTTTACAGTCAACAGCATATATGTACTGTATATATGTATATATGTACAGTGTGTGTTATCGTTTAGACAGTTGCTGACTGATTGAAGAGACTAAATATAGCTGGAAGCAAACATGTATGATGGATGTACCTTTGTGCAAAAAGACAAAAAAAATGCTAAATTATTTGAAATATTTTGAATTTACCTTATTCTAGGTGTATATATAGGCACAAAGCAGATATAGACCCCATGACACATGTACATTCTCTTTTGGGAAGCATTTGTTATGTTTTAGTAATTTGTCACAAATTTTATATATAGAGCATGCGAAAATAAATGAATTGTATATATATATATATATATATATATATATACAAAAAAAGGAGAACAAATGAAAATAAATAAATTGTGTATATATATATTGATACACATAAAAATAATGTTAAATTGTTTAAAAAGAAACATAAATAAATGTAAAAAACATTATAAAACATTATTTCATCACATTTAATTATTTAATTAATAAATCACCTTGCAAAAAAAGGAAAACAAATGAAAATAAATAAATTGTATATATATATATATATATAGAAATAATGTTTTATAATGTTTTTTACATTTATTTATGTTTCTTTTTAAACAATTTAACATTATTTTTATGTGTATCACTATTAATAATTTTTACATATAAAATGCTTTTCAAAATGATTAATTTATTTTAAATGACTCATGTTATTTATTCTCATGATGTTTTTCCATGATGTTTTTCACAGTGTTTTCCGATGATTTATTTGTTTTTACATGATTTTCTGTAAATTATTTATTTTTTTGCGTTCTTTTTCAGGTGATTTATTTATGTAATTTTTTTTCAGATAGCTCACATGATTTATTCTCATTGTGTTTTCATTATTCATTTAGGATTACCTGATTTTTTCCCAAGTCATTGATTTCTTTTCTCACGATACTGATTATTTACATCATGTTTGTTTCATGTTTTTAGTTTTTACTAAACTTTTATTTATGTGATTTTTCTCCTGGTGATTCCTTTTTGATGCGATGTTTTCCCCACATTATTATTATTATTATTATTATTATTATTATTATTATTATTATTATTATATCATACCCTTTTTAATAAGCTTTTTAAACAATATTAACGTACTTGTCTTACACATTAAGAAATAAGAGCAAGGCTGACATCTTTTCCTGTCTCAGTGTCATTTGCTTCTCCGACCTGCTTCAGAAAGGTTAACAATGAGGTCACAAACAATGACAGGGTCAGTTAATATCCCATTGGCTTTAAGACTTAATTAAATTACCCTGGAACTCAGTGGAGAAAATTGTACATGACAGCTTTAGCCTATTCAGCCACTTGAAATGGCACATAGACAGAAAACAGAAACCAACCTCTGCAACAGAATACAAAAAAATTACATATTCTAAAACACTACTCTACTAGCTACTCTGTAAGAATAAAAATGTTGTGATGACCTGTACACGAACCAAAGCTTTGTGTTATCAGCAGGAACCGCACTCCTCTGCAGGCCAATGGAGCTCTCGGCAAAAATAGCTGAGCTGAGCTCACAGCAGCATGTGACAGCAAAATTACACTTTTGTTTCTCATGTCTGCAATCAGAACGTGTTTAGAATGAGGTTGCGCAGTCCCTGTCATTTCGGATGTTAGTAATTTTCGAGACTGGTGGGACGAATATGAGAGGCTTCGCGTGTGTCTTATTTCAGAAATGGCACATAGATGTTATCAGGGATAATTGCAGGAAGCCCACCCTACAGTGCATAAAAAAATGAGAAAGATGTGAGCAGGGACCAGGGGAAAGTGTGTACTAGTGTGTTTGTGTCTGTTAGTGTGTATTCAGGGACAATAAGACATGTGTATGAGTGTTTGTGTCTGTTAGAGCATATAAATGTGGCTGAACAAGTGTGGGTGAACGTTAACTGCCCATCTTAGAGTGGTCCTGGCACAGATGTGCTACAAATGGGGCCAGCTCCATGAGTTTCACTCATCCAATTTAATAGAGCTCTGGGTTCCATTGCCTTAATGCTGTGTTCTCATAAGCAGAAAGCCCAGCTCACTTCGCTGTAGTGTATGTGTGTGTGTGTGTGTGTCTGAGACTACTCTGGAACCACATGTTATGAATGCAGCAGGTTTGGCTTATACATCTGTACTCTGGAAAACCAATCCCAGCCATAGTACTGGTAAGAATGATGATTATGATGATGATGATGATGATGATGACATTAAGATTCTAATACAGAGACAGAGTCAGGACTGTGTAACTAGCCAATTCCCATCTTTTTACCATCTACTGTTCCTGTTTCTATGCAAGTAAAACATGTTACATTATACTGATACAGCATTTATTATTGCCACCATGGCTACCCTGGGGTCACAGAATCCAGTTGCCATGGTAATCGTGACCGTATCCCTTTCGGGCTGGAACTAAAATGACAAAGATTTCCCTCCTGGGATTATTCTAACAAGGCTTGACTCCACGCACAGGCAAAGATCTCCATGTGAACTTAATCCTCAGAGACAGCCTGTTGTAACTACTATACACCGGGGATTGTACAAATCTGGGTCAAGGCATCATAATTCGCCTGTAAATATTGTCCCGGCCGCCATGTGGTTGGTGAAATCATTTCTGTAAGTCCTCCACCCACATGCTAAAGGCAGCAAGTTCTGCAGCTGACTGCACACAAACCGTATGGAGGGAACCCAGCCGAGTCAAGCATGACCTAACCTCCACTGGGATTTTCCCCTTCAGGATGCATTACACTCCTGGAGCATATGCATGTCTTGTGAAATGTGCTTTTTTTCCTCCGAGTGTGTGTATGTATATACGTGCGTGTGATTTGGTTCTTGCATGGACTTGCAAAAACCAACCAACATTGTCATCACAGCTGTAATTACTGCAGGCACATTAGACATATTACACATAAATCATACACTTGTTTCTTTTCACAGCTGCGTATGCAATATAGAGTGTATAGACGGAGCCGTCCAGGCTTTCAGATCAAGACCGACACAACGCACCAGCCCTTTTTTCATAATTATATCCTATAAAATTGCTACAGTCTGTTTATACCATCAACCCAGAGCAATCCACGATTGTTTACATTCTGCAAAATGAGCTGAGGTAATAAGGTTATGTTTTCTCTCCATTTGCATGTTTTGTATACATTACACCATTGACGTTATTGCGTTGTTGCTGTCCTGCTTCGCTTCATCCTATGCCGTCCCCCTGTTGGTGGCTTTTTCGATCTGCTCTCACAGTCTGAGATTTTAACCAGAGCTGCCAGAGGTTTCGCATCAGCTGTCTTTGGTTACAGTTGGATTACAATGAACACCACTGGACATTATGTAGTGGCATGGTGTCACAATGGGTAGCACTGCAAAAAAGGCCTTGGGTTTGATTCCCTTGCCACGCAACCAGCATTCTTTCTGTATGCCTGTGTTTGTATGTTCTCTATTTGTCTGAGTGGATTTCCTCCAAGTGTTAGGGCAAAGACTTGCATCAGGGGAATTAAATTGCCCCTAGGTGATTGTGTCTGTGTATCTGCCCTGCACTGGATTGGTGATCTGTCTATAGATGTTTTCTTGCCTTCATCCCAGTGTGCACTGGGATTCACTGGGATAGAAAATGAATGAATGAAAAATGTTATGGTTTTAGGGCCACCAATTTCAATTCACAGATTCACAGATTCATAGACTTGTGGTTAACAAACCAGCCTTGTGATCAAAAGGCCCCAGTTCAATTCCTGCAACCAACATGTCATGACTGAAGCACCCTTGAGCAACGCAACCCAACCCCCAACTGCTCCCTAGGTACAATGGCTGCCACCAACCCCAACCCACCCAGCTCTGTGTGCACTTCACTTTCACAACCAAAGAAATTATTTACAATTTGCAATTTGTGTCTATTTAAAATTGGACTAACAGTTGTACATTTTACCTTACTACTGTACTTTAAAATGTAGTCAAATTAATATACATATCACATTCTGTTAGTACCCAAGCCTGCTGTTGTTGTTGTCATTTTTATTTTTATTTTTTTCCTGATGCGGTTTTCCCACAGTCACTCCTATAGCCATTTTCATGTGTTTTTACACCTATTTGTCTGGTTGTGTCGAGCTTCTTGTTGTTTTGATGTCTGTCTGGTTGCTGCTTTAGCGACTAAATAAAACAAGCCTATAAAACTTTACGGATTAGAAGGTACTAAATGTCACGTCTTTCACCTGATAACAAGAAATCATTCTGCCAAACATTAACATGAAAGAATCATTATTCAGAAAAATGTCACCAATATGCACCAAGATCAAGAACTAATGTCATTAGGTGTTGGAGTGTTGGAGAAATGCATGGTTGATAAAGGCTTATTTCATTTGCTCAGGAGAAATATAGCAGCAAGAATGACAAAGACATCACACACGTCTCACATCTAACAACAGTGTGAGAGAGCAAAGGGTGACACATTGGTGGCAAGTGGAGCTACAGAAAAACACTCACCTTGTCGTTGGGAAATTGTGGCTTCAAAGCAATGCGACAGCTTTGGTCAGGAATTGTGCTCTTTGATGGGGAAAAAGATTGTCTTCCTTGATATACAGAAGATGTAGTTGCTTTATTTGTTGCTGAGAAAGCATGTGTTTGTCCTTGCCTTCGCATTTGGCTAATGTTCCAGCACTTAACAAGGGTCCAGAGGTGTCTTCATAATGTTGCCTTTTCATGTTGTCTTTCACGTGACTCTCACAGGTTAATAGCCAGTATATAATGTAATCTTTTAAACCCAACAGACCCAGTACCAGGTCGAGTAAAACAACACTCTAAACTGCCTAAAAGTGCATAAAAGTTTTTTTGGGGTTTTTTTACATTTCTGAGACAAGGTTTCAACACTAGTTTTTTTTATTTTCTACATTTGCTTTGGGGAAGCCATGGCTAGTAATTATGGAACTGGCTGTGACCGGAAGGTCCCAGGTTTGATCCCTGAAAAGGGCGAGACACGACTGAGGTGCCCTTGAGCAAGGCACCTAAATTCAAACCTCAGCACTGCCAAGCTGCTACTGTTGGGCCCTTAAGTAAGAGCCTTAAACAGCTGTGCTGCAGGAGTTCTGTGTCCTGGCTGACCATATGCGCAGATGTTCCCAAATTTCACTGTGCTGCAATGTGAATGTGACAAATATTGGCTTTTCCTCAATGTTTGTTTGCAAGTTATTTCAATGTATTTGTTAATAAAATAAAAGGGAAAATCATCTTGGATGGTGTATGAAACTACAGAAACTTCTCTTTCCACTGATACCAGCATAAACAGCTCACATCAGAACCGTAGCATAATAACAGTCACAATGTTTCTGACCTACTGAGATCTTACCCACCTAGAGGTCTCAAAGAATATACTATGACTATGACCTGATTGGCTGTCTATGTGAGCCGTGCCTCCCAGCACCCTTAAGCTTAAGTAGCCTGCAATTTGAATATTTTTTAGCACTAATAAAAACTTGCCTTACTACCTGAACTACCTTCAAACTAATCTTTAGTTTCTAATTTAATCAGTCCGATGTCTCTTGTACTTTTTTCTGGCCACAAGCTTTATCATGTTGTTGGCAGAGATCCGCTGTCTTCTGATAGCTCTTCAACATACAGAATGACAAAATCACTGGACTGAAAAACAGTCCACAGTAGGCAAACAGTTCACTTTCACTAATCTCATATAGTCTCATTTGTATGTATACCACACCAACTCCACATCGAAACAGTCAAATTTCACAATGCAATACCTCATGACCATGAATCCATGAAAGTCCTGAAAAACCCCACACACACAATACAACATACAAACCCTGACACAGTACATTGCCAAACTGTTCCAGGTTAATGAGGCCTCTAATAGAAGAGTTTACAGGCATATCCTCCCATTTTGTGTGTTTGTATGTGAGCATTCTGTACTCATGGTCTCATAATATTCACTCTTGTTTCTTATAAATGGCTGCATCAGCAGTAAGCGATGCTCAGCAAAAGAATTCCGCCTAGACAGAAACCACAACAGTTAACACAGGTCACGCTCTTTTAAACTCTCAGCTTTCTGCTGTGGCAGCAAAATCCTGACAACGCGGACAAGCAGAAAACATAATGATAAAGGAGGAGGTTTTTGAGAAGCCCTTACATCTCTGTGCAGAAGGATTGAGTTCAAGAGCATCAGCATAGCCCAAGGGTTAGACAGGTCA
Organism: Duopalatinus emarginatus; assembly: GCA_028565595.1. Classification (NCBI taxonomy): domain Eukaryota; kingdom Metazoa; phylum Chordata; class Actinopteri; order Siluriformes; family Pimelodidae; genus Duopalatinus; species Duopalatinus emarginatus. Next base: position 5,324,500 of record JAOVVF010000004.1, read on the forward strand.
GCAGACGCACGCTCGTATGTATCGGTCAGATCGCACAGTGGATTAGGACATAAAAGCCTAAATGTTCTTCAGGGGCATGTAATAAAGATGAATTCCCACTTTATTGCAACCATGACAGATTCCTGCTATTAAGGCCATTAAGATCTTTTAAGGGAATTCAGCACCTGCTGATGTTTTTTCCAGGAAAAGAAAAGAAAATAATAAATAAGAGCTGTTTCAAAACAGCAAACACGTGTGTGCGTCTCTTCCAAAAGAGGTGCGCAGTCAGCTGGGGAAAAACCGCTGTGTTGGAGTGATGAATGTGTTTATTACTGTGGTGAGCATGCAACAGCATGCACTTCATATCTCCTGATTTCAAAAGGGCGAATTACAAGCTGAGTCTTATACAAACTGAGCACAATTGTTAGTATCAGGTCAGAACAAGGCCGTCCATATAAATAAATTTAGCCGTATAATATTTCATGAACAAGCATGTTGTTTGTGCTCGATCTAAGCACGCTGTGATACAACAAACAGAACTAGGGATATGAACAGACATGTATACAGATTGTAGGAAAATCATTTGGGAAGCTAAAACAATTGTGACTTACTTTCCGATACTGTAGTTAATCCCACATGGGCACGCAAAAACATTCCTTTGGCGAAGTAAATAATCTCACAAGTAGACTTGTACTGCTGCTGTTATCTAAAAGACTGTGATGTTCATATTAAATACTATTCAATTTATAGTAAAGATTATTGAATTACAGGTTCAGTCTCACTAGATGATCCAGAAGAGGATGAGTTCATAATCCATCAACATATCCATCTGTTATGATGGGACGGGGATCCTTTTGTATAAAAAGACCCGTTTTCAACCATCTAGATTCATTAAGACTTTCTGGAATCTGAGTGCAGGATCAGCTAAAAAAACTGAACCTGAGAGAGTTGAGAACGGTCTTGCTGACTCAAGATGGTACTGAGGCTTGAATCCCCAACTATGCTACTTAGGACGATATAGTAAATATTATTGAATAACAGGTTCAGTCTTACTAAATGATCCAGAAGAGGATGAGTTCTGTGTGTCCGGAACAGTAAGGGTTCAGGGCCTGGCTCAAGATCATGCAGGGGCTTGAACCCTCCAAGCTTCTGATCAGTAACCTAAAGACCCACATGCACAAAGAGACTCGAACCATAATCCATCAACATAGATCACTCCACCTTTGCCACAGTGAATAATCTCACGTTTTCTTATTGAAGTGCCTGAAAACTAGTAGAATAAAAAAAATGGTACCGGGAGTGAAGGACAACAAGGCATGGACTCTACATCTTCAGATGTGTGTGGTAGTGCATTGTTCTGTTTAAAGAGGCCAAACCTATAAAAATGAATGCAGGACATGAATGAATGTAACTTGTCAGAAAGGAAACATAGTGTTCACCTGTCAGAGATGTTTGTAGATGTACCAGGCAGGGGTCCCATGAATTGGCAGCTAAACAAACCCCACATGATTACGAAGCTTCCAGATATGTCTGTCGATTTACATATGCACTGAAGGACTGATATGACTGCTATGTATTTTGGCACTTCAGTGTAAAGTGGTAACTTTAAAGATTAATTAACAGATTCGATGTTATTATCTGAAGAGCATGTCATCCAGAGGAGGATGACGTCTGCATGTCTGGTTCCTCTCCAGATTTTTTCCTCATGCTGTCTCAGGAGAAATCGTTGCTCATTAGAAATGTACATCTGGATTTCTGTAAAGCTGTTCTGTCACAATATGGGGGGGGGGTATAATAACAAAATCTAAATACTTATGAATACAAGAAATCTGTTTTGACTCCGGGACCGGGATCCTGCAGGACAACTAGGTTTATTAACATTAATGTACAGCATTTATTTACCTTTAGTAACTGTTTGGTATTGCCTAAAAAAAGACCAGTTTTCAATTGTCTAGTTTCATTAAGACATTAAAGTCTGTTCTTCACATATCCCAGTTGGGATCAGAGTGCAGCATCAGCTATAAAACTGAACCAGAGAGAGTTGAGGAGAGTCTTGCTGAATCAAGATGGTGAATCAAGATGGCTTGAATTCCCAACCTTCTGGTCAGGAGCCTAGAAAACCCACATCTCCGAAGAGACTGGAACTTAATACAGCACCTTAGACCACTTGACCTAGCTACCTTGGATAATTACCTGTGGCCTTGTTTGTTGAAATAATCCACTTTCCATAATGTGGACAGATATTCCTATTAAAGTGGCCGATCAGACCACACCCAATTTGAATACAGACACAGAAAGTTACATTGTGTTACTAGTCTTTATATAAAATAATAAGTCTGCGTATTATAGTCTTAAGTGATGTGTGTGTGTAAGTGCGTGTGTGTGTGAACATTCTAAGCCTTATTTCAGAAGGTTCACAGGTTTACACTGACATTAAGCAGCTAAAAAGGGACATGGGACCTAAGAGTCCTACCATTTCCCAGCCACTGATACCTGCAGTGAGATAGATAACTAAACGGGATGAGCATTTGTGATCTGTGTGGCCTGAATACAAACAGCACCAAATGCCGACCACCTACAGGCTATCAGGGGTCACTGACGAGCTGTCTGTGACATGGCGCAGAGTGCTACACAGGAACATTACCCTGATAGCATTGCTTGCCATTTACTCATAATGGAGACAGATCAGCTGACTGGGATATGTCTGCCTGAGCAAGGAAAGAGAGCACTTAAATTCCACATGACCAACATTTCAGAGCTACAAAAAGCTCCCAGGTCTCTCTGGGAAGTACTAAATCGTACTTCCAAAGCACTATATATATATATATATATATATATAAAACCACACAGGGAATAAAAGCCCTTTGATTTGTACCAACATTTGAATATCAAAGAACCTAGAACGCTGTGTTAAGCATTGCATTTTATATAATGTATAAGAGAAGGCTTGTCTGTGTGGCGCACAACAAGAGTGCATTAGGAAGCAGAATGAAAATAAACAGGTCTATAAAACAGGCTGGAGAGTCATAATGGATGAAGGCGTAGGGAGGTGCGCTGGGGAAGAAGCGTCTCGGAGGTCATGCTGCTGGTAATGTGTGTCTGTGTGGTTTGCATGCACTTATCTGCATTCCTAAGTGGCGCAAACAGCACAGTCCCACAGCCAGGGGTAGATACAGGGCACTAAAATGGGCTGGTATGAGGTCGGCAAGATGTCACCTTGTGGACTTCTAGAACTAGGATTTCTAGAACCTCTTTGGGCAAAGAAGGGCAGCAGTAACGCTTGTGAGTGTGTACGGAGTGGACAATTTATCCACAGTGATGAGATACTAGAGATGGACAGGAAGCCTTAAAAAAAACAACAGCAAACATGTATTATAGTGGGTATAGTGTGTATTACAGTGGCTGTGGACATACAGAACGGGTCTGGTGCTGCTGATGGGTCAAAATGCAATGCAGCATCTTGTAGGTGTGGTGCTACTTGTATTTTCCAAGCCAGTGATGTTACATTTACAGTGTTTGTTTTAACCCGAAATGGGGCGTGGTCATTCAGGTGATAGGGAAGTGACATATGACTGCTGTCATCCACATTCACCTGTCATGTTCGATGTTGTCAGTGTGTTCAGAACTCAGATTTACTACTTAAGACCAGTACTCCTTTCCAGTTCTTTCACACTATATTTCATTTTTCATAACTCTGCTGCTAGTAAATTATTGACTCTGTAGACTGAAAATTATATCCTAGAGGCTAAATATACTTCCACTGTATTAATATGTATTAGCATAAAAATAGTGGGTCTCAGGTCCGCAACCTCACCCAGCTAGAATTCTCAGTGGGCATCTGAAATGGCGGTGCCCACGGCAGAGAATTCTGATCCCAAACGTTCTCGGTCCCCAGAATACTAGTTTGTGTTCTTCCCACCTGTTTTGTGCTATGTTGATTAGTTAATTGTGTTCACCTGTTTTGAGTTCCCCCTGCCCTTGTGGATGTATTCAGATGTTCTTGATTATGACCTTGATTTTGCCAGTTTGCCTGTTTGCGTGACCTCTTGCCTGTTTTTTGAACACCAATTCTGGCTAATGTTTTTGGACTTGGTAACTTGTATATAAAGCAACTACAACTGTGTCCACACCCCATAAATATTATTAGTACATTAATATTATGTATAATAATATTATGTATTTAGTAAGTAGTTCTACTTGTATTTGGTTGTATTGTTTCTATTTAGATCTACTTTTATTAATAGAAAAATAGTGGGCTTAAACTCTAACCCAGGTGAACACCATCACCATATTATATCTGTACATAAATACAGAGTATAGTTCAGATATAGAAACAAAGGTTTAACAACGTACATGCAGCCTCCAGAAATTGAGCTTTGTAACTGTACATGTTAACAAAGGGAAGCTAAATCACTAAGCATGGCTGATCTAAGGAAACAGTCCACCCAGTTTATCTAATCAGCCTTTTGACTTTCACTCTTTTCTGTTCTGTCCATCATCAGCTAAAAGAAATACATCATAAATCTCTGATGTGTGGTTCTATCGTGCTTCCCAAACCTCTTTCATCTCTCTTCTGTCCTTCCCCTCTAGAGACGAGGCTGAAGATATGACAGTGAAACTGCTTAGATGTTCAGGCTGCTATCATACACACATCTTGCAAAGCAAAGCACCAAGCAAAACAATTTAAATCTGGGCATCCTGTCCTAAATTTCACGAAGCTTTTTACCAGTTTTATTATTTGTATCAGATAATGGATGACTAGGGAGGGGGGGGGGGGGGGGGGGGGGGGAATGTAATTGGCTGACTGAATGTGAAATATTAACTGCCATACTTATTATTATCCATTTTGATAATTTTGTTTTATATCCATTAGTGCAGTCAGGCTCAAGCTCTTAATTTTATTTCTGCAAAACTGATAAGTGGGTAGGCATTCCACAATCATCCATGCTCACTTCTGTCTTTGACTTGTTGAAGGACAATGATGCCATTCAGCCTGGAAGGAATTGGGTGTGAATGAAACCAGTAGTCAACACATGATGGTATTTATTATTCAGACCTAACAAACCAAGTGCCATGCATTCAGCGAATAATTCTCAACATATTACAGCTGCTAAACAATCAGGTTTGAAAAATATGACTTGGGTGCAACTTATTGTAAAGACCTGGTAATGCCATTAGGCATTCGCTAGGAGCAATTCCTCAAGTAAAAAGGCTTATAACAATCGGCCATAACATTAAAGCCACCTGCCTAAGCAGTCCCGATCTGTATGTTGTATCTGGCACCTAGATGATTGCAGCAGATCCTGTTGTGGATCTTCTGTGCGATCAACACATCAATGAGTTCTGGGCACCAATGACCCAGTCGCTGGTTCACCAGTTATCTTTCGTAGGACCAATTTTTGGTAGGTAGTAACCACTGCATACATGGATCATCCCACAAGATCTGCTGAAATACTCTGACTCAGTCATCTACACAATCACAATCTCATGTTTGAGAATTACCTGTTCGCTTGCTGTCAAGTATGTCCTACCCTTTGACAGGTGCTACTGTAGGAAAATAATCAATAGCAGGTTTTCTATCCAAGTGTTTGTGAAGTTTGAAAATGGAATGGAAAAAGTCCCAAACTAAAAAAAAATCCAAATACTGCAAAATACTTTTATGCTAGAATAAGGTGAAGTAGCAGAAATGACTGAAATGCAAAAGGTGACGGAAAGGGTTTCTTAAATAAACATGATGTATTAAGCTGTAAGTCACATGATTACGTTCCACATGATCAGACCAAAAATTACTTGGACATTTGAAATGCCAAATCTAAAGCTGTTCCAAAACAATTACTGTGCACTATGTTCTCCCAGATTTGTCCGGAGTGTTTATGTCTCCAGATGTATGTTGGCTGTCCTCGGGGTGGCACAGGGATTTCAGCTCTGCTTAGGTGGGCAACTGGAAACAGCACAGCTATGAAAAGACAGTTATTGGACTTAAAGATTACGTCATTATAAGCTAAGACAAAGATAAATTCTTCAGATTTTACTTGTTTCGATGCCACTCCTGATCTTGGTAGTCTACGTCATCTAAAGTTTTTTCGCATAACTGTATTGGATGGAAACACAAGACAAACTTAATTTGTAATTTTGAAAGGAAAAGAAAGGAAAAAGAAAAAAAAGGGAGGTTCATAATAGCAAAGTGTCCTGTAATTGGTGTGTGGTTGGACAGGAAATCAAATTGTAAGTTTGTGGTGTGTATTTGTAGTGAGTCACTGATTGTGATTGAGAACAGGTATGTGTGTGTGTGCATGTGTGTGTGCATATGTGTGATTGGAAGTTCAGGACATGAAAGAACAGTAACAGTTCACGTAAAGCCTCAGGTGATTGTGTCTTCTGCTTCATTAGTTGGTGGGCGATGATTCTGGGAAACAGAGTCAACAGGAACGAGAGATTCATAATAGCATAAAGCCATCTTCTCATTTAAACGTTTAAAAACAAAGTGGCTGTGTCAGAATGGATTTACCGTCTTGCATAAGATAAAAAAACCCAGTGATCAGCTGGAAAAAGGATGAGTCAGTGAAACGGACCTGGTGCTAACATATTAGCTGTTAACTGTAGTGTACATCAGACAAAAACATGCATTATTCAGACAATAAATCAATCAGCTACAATCTGCAATTATTGGCTGTCACAATGTGATGCACCAGCTTTAGTCCCAGTTACAGCATGTTCAAAAATATAATATCTGATGCAATCATAAACCAATTTTTAGTCTTGTTTATATCTTGTCTGACTGTGAAGTTCACAAGGAGGCGCTCTGTAAAAAAAGGAAATTAATCAGCATGGTCAAATGTTAGAAGAGAAAGTACTAGGAACAGCGAGGAACATATTTCAGCTATGGACTCATCACAATCAACACCTATAGGGTGGAATGAAGCTGGGCAACTGGGAGGTGAGTGGGGAAAGAGTCCCTACTGCTTCCATTTGTTAATCCAATCTCATTACCTAGTCAGGATCCAGTTTCAGCCAAAATGGAAAAGGAGTGTCTACTTTATCTTATTGTTGAGAAACGGATGATGGACCTGGTCAGGACATTCATCAGCTTATTGCTGTGGATCCAGAAGACTATTGACCTACTGTGCTTGCAAACAGAGAGGAATTTGCAGACCGACAGGTATTTGACCTCCTCATTTAACCCATCCAGTGAGCAACACTTATCCACGTCACCTGTCGAGCAGTTATTGTTTAGGTGTCTTGTTGACTGTGGGGATTTAACTGATAAACTTCCCGTCACAAAGCTGATTCCCTGACCACAAGCCCATGGTTGCCCCCTGAGCAGACAATAGAGATGGTGCTTGGTAAACCTTTTGTGCATTCCTAGTTCGGAGCAAGGAATCTGTTGCCATAGTTTCCTCTTGTAAATGTGTGAATCACCAAACTAAATGACCTAATACATCTGAAGTACCAAGCACTAGCCAACCACTGTCAGGAAAAATGCCATTATTGTGCCAGCTTGGTTGCACCTCCACATGCGCCATTCGCCTAGAGATATAGAGCCATGTCTTCAAACACTTGTTTCATTTAATCGCATGCTGCACCACACATCAGTGTCAACAACTCTACTCTATTTCCCCCAATTATTACCTACTATTTTACAATGTTCTCTAATTATTCTAATGACAATAGCATTAGCCAGTTCAGCCAGAGGTTGCATAATGTATATGTTGGAGGCACCTGTATCATTTATGAGAGGCCCAAGGCTTACTAAATGCACAAACACAACATCCTGCGGAGCATGTTGAGTGCTTACAGATGGGAACGCTTCCTCAAAAACACTCCTAAACAAGTCAGAATTTCTCACATAAACAAGAGCACATTTTAAAGATGACGAGTATGTCAAGACAATCTTGTTGTGTTGCTCAGCATGCTGAGGTCTGGCTGTGATGGGAAACTGGGGAGTAAACTACGAACAGACTTCTCTGCTCTTAGGGTTGTCACATCTTACTCACACGTCTGTGGTCAAAAGTGGGTCATTACACTAAAGCACATCCTTTTATCCTTACAATACATACTTCCATATGGCGTTGAGTTGTTCCACTCATGGCCCTCTGGCGTAATTTAGACAAGATGGTACATTGCTGGTGTAGAACAATAGGGCAGTATGTTAAAGCCATTGGTGTTTATATTCTCTGCATTGAATACGTGTCATCAAAAGATTTTCAGTCGTGCAGTTTGGCGGTCATAAAGAGCTGTCCAATAAAACAGAGCACCTTCTGCCTTCATGTTCATCATGAGAAACAGATTCTCTATCTGTATGTGTGTATAGATTCATCACTCTGAGACGACTTAGAGCACATGAAAGCAGAGTCTGTAGAGAACAATAGGCACAATACAGTGTTTTAAAGACAGTTGACCTAGTCAAAATGTACTTTGGGTTGGGAAACACCCCCTGTGTCTCATAATACAATACATAATACAAAACACTATAGTTTCGTGATATGGTCACCTGTAAAATGATGGCACTGGTGTTTGGACAGTTTAGTTGAGTTAGTTGATAAATGTAAGAAAGTTCTGTTTTATTCTTGACTGATTAGCTCAAAACCGGACAGTTTTCCATACTACATTGTGGAATGCCATAGGGCAGTGTACCTATGTGTTCAGGGACTGATGTTCCCAGGGTCTAAATTTTCCAGGGTCCTAACCCTAACCCTAACCAAGGTCTTAACCCTAAGATCCCAGGGGACTTCATAATGTTAACTGGGGATCACTGGAACCTGTAAAGATAACACTTTTTGTCATGTTCCCATCATGTGCCATATACACCTGGCACCCTTGTAAGATGGAACCAGAAATGACCCCTACTAGATATGGTGCAACCTACTGAAAGTTTTGTGTCCCATTCTGACATGGCTGTATTTGTCTTTTGTGCCTGAGAAAGTAATCAGTAATGCAGTTTAGTCAATAGGGTTCATAAAACTGGCCCTTGGTGCTAGTTTTCCTTCAGAAACAAAACAGGTGGTGTGTGCTCATAAAGCATCTTTTCTGAATACATGGTAGGTCCCCCTACCATGCAAATATTCTGTAGTCAATGAACACCATACGTCCTGCAGAACGGTCCACAATTCTGTTATATTCCAAGGTGAAGGATTCCTTCACAGCACATGTCTTCTTCACAGCACATTGCATGGCATCCCAGACGTGTTTGATAACGCTGAGATGTCTGGTGGTGAAAATGGCGAAACCCAAAACTCAGATGAGTGTTCCTCTGACCATAATCTAGACATGTGTAGTGGCGCATCCCATCAGAATGAATGCAGTACCTGAATGGGTGTAACTCATCAGAAAGGAGGCACATACAGTATTCATCTGTCAGAGACATTTGTAAATGTACCAGGGGTCCCAACGAATGCCAGCTAAACAAATCTCATACCATTATGGAGCCACTACCAGTGTAGGCTTGTCTGTACCAGTTTTTTGACACTTTAGTGTATATCCTTATTTGAAAGCAAGCAGAGTTAAACATATTGATAAAGCTTTGCCAGCTAGCTAAACTGATAGCCAGTGAATTTATGTTGAATATGTACTTTTTTTTTTTTTTCTGACAGCCCTCAAATATAAATGATTAACCCTATTGTATACATCATTTCTTTGCTTCACATATCAGAAGACCAGAAAATCTTTGAACAGGACATTACGATAGAGATAAAGAGTCAATATTAATAATGTATTCACGCACAATTTGTGAGCCACTTCAGTGTTATAGCTTTAATGACTCCGCTCCCTTAAGTATCTCCAGGGTTCTGCCGACTGAGCTCACTGAGGTTATGGGAATTGCAGAGTGACCTCATCAGTGCCGAAGACTCTCAGGAAACAGTTTGACCCGGACACACCACCTGACCCCTGACAAGCACTTCCTCTGATCCCTGCTCATCTGAGGCATAGTGTTAATTTATATAGCCACATGATAAGCCTTATGTTATCTAGATGGTGTTTTTTGTTGTTGTTGTTTGCATGAGAAACCTGGCGATGTAAACCACATGATGGGCTCATGGTACGGGGGAATGCCACTCAGCCAGACAAGTCATCCTGAACAGAGGAACACTGTTGTAGGAGAAGGAAAAGTCATTTCCTGCATGATCGCAGCTCGTCAGTATTCTGGCATAGTTTAAAGGAATCATCATAAAACTGCTTTACATAATTATAGGCTTCGCTGTCCATAGTACATGACAAGGCTGCAGAGTCTGCTGAGTAAGAAAAAAAGTCATTTCCAGATTTGCCTTAACCAAAGTCCTTATAGTAAAGTCAGTCTATTCATTTCACCACGCCAATGACTCTCTGTCCGCTCAGTGTCCATTTTGGCAGTCATTTTCTCAGTCACCCAAGATCAGGCTGTTTACTTAAATGGGGAGAGAAGTGGGATCATCGAGCTGATGTTTTAAACACAGCGATACCTGAAATCTTTGTCTCCAATAAGACTAAAAATATATCATAGTTGCTATGGTTACTGTGTTTGCATATTCTATTTGCATATGCTATTTCAGTGGTGACAGTGCTAATCAGACAAACCTAATCCAAACGCCTTTTTACTTGAGCACCAAACAGGGAAAACAATACTAATAATATAAAAAATATGTGCTATTTTCTGTATTTCTAATTTTATCTTGGCAGTCCCCACCCTCGTGATAAGAAGGACCCTGGTTCGATTCCCACACAGACAAGATGTGAACTTGAGCAAGGCACCTAACCCCCAACTTCCAAAGGCGCTGTGGATGGGGTTGTCCACTGATCTGGGTACATGTGTTCACTACCCTCTAGTGTGTGCATTCACTAGTGTGTGTGTGTGTTTCACTGCATGGATGGGTTATATGCGGAGGTCAAACTCCTCTGTGTGCAACTCAGAAACGCAGCCACAAAAAAATACGGCAAGCTACAGTTAGTCCAGTTCTGGCCCAAAATGTAAACAATTTCACATTGTTGGGCTACATATGGTCCACATGCTATGACAAACTTGAAATGTGACTGCTAAAGTTGGGCCAGTTTAAGCCCACAATAAACTTGCCATTGCCATAACTGGGCCGTATTTGGTCCAGAACTGTATCTAGAATGCTGCTTGGGTTGTAACTGGTCTGTGTTGTCGGTATAAAAGAAAGAACCTGTTGTGTTTTTGTAGTGCAGCCAGAAAGGATACAGAAAGGCCATAGAAAAAAAAACGGCTAAAAAGTAAATTCAGTATTGCTATACGAAGACTCTAAATGACTGTCCAATGGTGTGGTGAACGCATTTGTAAAGCAATTAACAGCATTTGCAATTTCATATTGCTAGCTTTTTCCCCCTCAAGTATATATATTGTATGTCTACAAATTCATTTGGGGAAAAATAACTTGGTAAATGAGTATTTATCACTTTCTTTTCACTATCTGTTAAATTTTTCCTGTGCAATCCAAGTAGATTTGTTTTAGATTTATGCAAAATTAACCTTACATAAAAGATACTATGAGGAAGACTAGGCCTGAATTGTGCTTTAACATCATCTCATCTCTTTTTTATCTTTTTTCTTTTTCTCTCTCTGTTTTCTGCTTGTTGCTCAAAAAAAGATTTTTTACCTTCTTAACATGCCTTCAAATCCTGTGAGAAGTTTCTTTGTAATAGCAAAACAACAACTGGAAATGCTGACAAGGTTGTTTTTTAGGATCTTAATGTTGATCCGCCTGTGGAAATTTCAGCCCGGATACAGAGGTTAGCTATGTAACACAGGCAGGCGAGAGAATAAAAAACCAAGCCAAGCTGCCAATGAAACTGGTTCAAAGGTAACAACAACTGAGGGATTTAGTGTAAAGACTTGAAGATCAGAGATTATAAAACATCACCAGGTTGCAGAGTCAGCAAAGAAAATACTTATTTCACACACACGCACGTTAGTACTGTGGACAGGTTTAAACAGAACCTAATTTTCATGGGTATTTACATTTTCCACCCAATTTTGTTAATAGGCATTACTTTATATTGCATTAAAATAAATACCCGCATATCCCAGCATGTTAGGAAATTGAAGTCAAAGTGCAGGGTCAGGCAAATTGCAGCATTCCTTGAGCAGAAAGAGTTAAGGTTCTTGCCCATGGCTGGTTGGATGTGCAGAAGCCTTAAAGAACAACACTTTTGAATTTTTGATCCTGAGTGCTTCCAAAGTGTTGATTACTTTCCTATACCAGCAGCTTTTTCAATAGTTCTGGCTAGAAGGCAAATCACAGGATTATGTTTTGCTGAAACTAAATGCCCAAGCCCAAACTTGTTCCAGCATAACAAAGCCGCTATGCACAAAGTAAGGTCTATAATGACATAATTCAACTGCATAACACTGATGTTAAGGAAATTGGAGTGGCCTGCACAGAGCCCTGACCTAAACCCTGTTGAAGACCTTTAGGACTTATTGAAACACCAGCACGTCTAGCTGGACATGAGTGACCAACATTTTGTGCTCTTGTGTCTGAATAAACACAAATCTCAATAGCCACAGTCCAAAATCTAGTGAAAAGTCTTCTTAGAAGACTGGAGGCTTTTATAGCAACAAACAGGAGGACCAATTCCATATTAATCCCCATGGTATTGGAACAGCATGTTTACAGGGTGTCCACATAGTTTTGGCCATGCAGTGTATGCACCTCAATCCTGTACTGGCAAATAAGTTTAGTGCAGTACTTGTCATGGCTCAAGGTTAGGGAACAGGCCTTGATACTGGAAGTTTGCTGGTTCTAGACCCTGTAGCAACAAGGCCAACTGTGTTTTGTGCTATTGAGCAAGGCATCTAACCCCCAACTGCTCCCCAAGCGCTTTAGACAGTATAAAAAATTTAAATGCTGGAATGGAATGTAAATTAGCATCATGTAAAGTTGGTAGGTCCATCACTGGGCATGGAAATATTCTATAGGCAATGAACACCATACTTCCTGCAGAACTGTCCACAATTCTGTTGTTTCCCAAGGTGTAGAATGCTGACATGTAGTGTGTTGAATAGCATCCCAAATGTGTTTGATAACATTAAGATCTGGTGAGTTAGGTGAGAGTGGTAAAGCTCCAAACACAGCCATAATCTCTAACCATAATTTGGTTTCTCTAGACATGTGTGGTGCTGCATTGTCCTGTTGGAAGATGCCAAATCCATCAGAATGAATGCAGGACATGAATAACTCGTGAAATGAACAAATGAATGTGAACTATTTTGCCTTACTGTGTTTGCACACAGAGGGAACATTCGTGCAGTGAAACACACACAGCAGTGAACACACTTGCCCAGAGCGGGGGGCAGCCCCAAACCACAGCTCCTGGAGAGCAGTTAGGGGAGGTGCCTTGCTTAAGGGCACCTCAGTGGTGTCTTGCCCTGGGTGGGGATTGAACCCGCGACCTTCCGGTCACGAGACCGGTTCACTAATCACTAAACCACGGATGCCCCCACACATAAGGGCCACACATAGCATTCACTTGTCAGAGACGTTCATAGATATATATCAGGGGTCGTGTGCAATGGCAGCTATACAAAGCCTGTTCCATTATGGAGCCACCAACAATCTGTGCGTTTTTTTGTTTTTTTTTCTGGCTTTTCTGGGACCTCAGTACATTAAAAGCATGTACAAATTATTATGATTATTATTATTATTATTATTATTATTATTATTATTAAAATGTTTTAGTCCAACAGGCTCTTACACTAAGGCTAGGTTTGAACATGTACCATGTCCAGGCCTGTGTATGGTATTGAATTTCAGTTTCGACACTGTTAGCACTAAGAACAGGTTTGTAAAGGCAAGCATACGAATTTGAACAAAGAATGTGCTTGCTGTGCTTTGTTTGCAGTTTGCTCATTTCAAAGAACGGGCTAATAGCACATTAGCAAACATTCCCCAAGTCACTGCACGCCCACTTCTCTCTGTCCTGCTCTAATATCCAAACAAACACTCTGAGACCACACGTTTTACACTTTATACACCGACTACATGGTCCAACAAAAGCAAAATGAGAACGCTCAAGTAAATAAGGGATGGCGTAGCGAGAGGGAAGCGTCAGTGAGATATGCCAGGCAGCACAAGTGTTTTCCTTGCTGTGGTTAGCTCATAGTGGTTAGCTGGCTCCCTGGGGATGGGCAGGTGCTAAGTGGGTTTGTTTAACAGAGCCCAGGTGGAGAACAGAGAGTGATTAAAATGCAGCAGTACTCTAGCAGAAATAAAAGCAACGAGAAGTGTTTTTTAGCTGCGAGCCAGATGACTAAACGTTCAAGCCTTTTTTTCCACACAATGAGCCAACTAAGTGATTGGGATATGAGCCTTCCATGCTGATGTAAGGTACTTTATGAAGCATACTTACTCGTGTTTCTATCCATATATTCTGTAGCACCTGCTGTTTCTCAGACTTTATCACAGACTTCCTCTATACTCTGCTCTTTTGTCCTACAACGAGCCTCTATAAATATCCCGCCCAGTCTCCCATGGCCCACAAGGCCCTGCTCTTTCCTGAGGGACAGGAAGTTCAGCCCGAGGCAGAGACCCTGGGTTCTCTTCAGAGCTTTGAAAGGGGGATGGGAATGATGGAGGATGATGCAAAGGGTTTGGTTACAGTGCAGACAGTAAGGTTCTCACGTTATCGGTGTGTGAGTGCTGCATTCTGAAAAAGCTGTTTGGTTTTCAGAAATAAAATCAGAATAAAATTGATTTTTTACTTTTTGACTTTCTCCTTTGACATCCGTTTAAATTCTGTACTTAAGACAGCATTTCCACAAGCACAGCATTTGCATAAATAAGTACAGGAGATACACTTGTACATAACATCCTGATTAGACTGCGGCAACTGTCTCATCATTGGCCTCCCTGTTAATGTGAAAGTGAAAGTGAAGTATTTGCCTACTGTGCTTGCACACAGAGGAATATGACCTCCGCATTTAACCCATCCATGCAGCAGTGGTGGACGAAGTACCCAAATCATGTAGTTGAGTAAAGGTACAGATAGCCAAGGTAAAATATTACTTCAGTAAAAGTAAATGTCCTCTGTTTATATTTTCATTTAAGTAAAAGTACAAAAGTTTTTACATTCAAATGTACTTAAGTATCAAAAGTAAAAGTATTATGATTTACTATGGCTCTAATGTCCTATTATCATTTTTGTAA
>JAOVVF010000004.1:5352173-5362945 GCA_028565595.1 Duopalatinus emarginatus
GTCTTGATAAATGCTAAGAGGATTAACATTGCATTATTTAGATTACCATAGATCTGCTGGATGCCCCTGAGATCATCCTCTGGAAGCTGGAAGTTTTCGGTGTCCATCCACTGGTAAAAGGGGGCCATAATAGCCAAAGGATTATTGGAGTGCTCCAGACCAAGAGCATGACCCAGCTCGTGTACTGCTACCAGAAACAGATCATTTCCTGCAAAGGAAGGTGCAGATGGAGAGAGAGGGATAAATTAAATAATGTTAACGAAGTAAACCAGAGAAAACTGCTAGGCTATAGAGATCATTCATTGAGGTGATACAAGGATTAACGTTGATACAGTCAAGCCTTATGGATGCAGTTACATCCACTCATCTAAAAATATTCTGTACTTAAGGCTATTATTAGGTTATTAAATTTGAGGTACATGATACAGATTAGATTTCAAGTCCACCAGGGTAACTGCATTGCCAGTTACGCAAAGGAGAGTTCTGGTAAAGCTAGTTTCCCCTATGGTGGAGTTTGCGTAAATAAAATTTAACTGCTTGAGGCCAGAAGAACAGGATTTCTGTTTGGGTTAGGGCCGAGTCTGTGTGTGGTGGCATTCAAGCTGCCCTTTATTTGAGACCTCAGTTGTCTCTGTGACCTTGGGTCAACCGGCACGTTGCTGGAGTGAAGTAAAGAGGTAGGAGTAATGGATTGGATCGGAGCATCCTGAGTTCTTATTCAGGCGTGTCAGCATTTGTGTGTGTGTGTGTGATTGTGAGAGAGAGAGAGAGAGAGAGAGAGAGAGAGAGAGAGAGAGAGAGAGAGAGAGAGAGAGTCTGTGTATGGGCTGCATGTGGGTTTGATGCAGGACATTTGTAATACACAGATGTTGAAGACTGTAATGATTTATAGAAAAGCCTGTGCACTGCCTTTGGCTCTGGCTGCCTTGAATCATATTCTGTCTGCATTCTGCAGCTGTCAGCTTGATTTGTGAATCTAATTTGTTGCAAATGGGTCTCCGTGATTCCTCAGTTGTGATATCAGAAGAAAAAAAATCTGTGAGCGATTACTTCCTCCATGTTCATCGGTGTGATCTGAGTGTTAAGAGTCTTTATAGGATGTATGAAGTCACTGAAGAGCTGCTTGTTCAGGGATTTTCAGAGACACCATGATATTAGAGCTAATGGCTTTTGACAGATAGGAGGAGCACTAAATCTTCCTTCTAATAGCCTCAGGCTGCTAAATCAATGATGTCTTTGACAGGCCGAGGCCCGCGTGGGCACGGCTGGATGTCCACCACTTGCCACTGAAAGCTGGTTTTGTCTAAGAAAGAGGAATGATGATGATGCATGATCAGGACAATACAGTGCACAGCTGTGACGGCGATCGAGGCGACAGGCCACAAAGGAAACCCTGTGGGCTGGAACGCAAATGGAAACTGACTTCTTTAATGACAATGTTAAATACACATTCCTTTTGAAGCCGTGTCTACATTTTACTATGCTGTGGTGCTTCCCCAAGAATGATAATCAGGATGAGCCAATTCAGCTTCTTGCTGATAAGATCTCACTCGCTGGCAGAATGATAGCACCACTAATTACCAAAAGTTCAGCTCTGTTCAGTAAGGCCCTCAGTGAAGTCCTTTGATGGCAAAAGAGCTTCTGTGTCTGCCTTTATCTTCGCCGTGTGACTGCAAATGAGGAAGGAAAAAGAGGGGGAAAAGACAGAGAAGTCTTTGTGATGTAATCCCGATGATCACGTCAGATGCAAAACATTTGGAGTGAAATAAAATCTCGACTATTCAGCAGAACGGCGGAACTAAATCGTCCTCTTTTTGTCCTTTATTTGAAATCAACGTTTTGGTTGAAAACTTTACGGTGAACACTGCACACTTCTGAGCTTTTGTTTTATTTCTGTTAGAAAAATACATATCCATTTTCCAGAGTGGATTTATGGAATATGAGTTCTGAGCTGCACAAAATAACTGCCTAATGTGTACACAATTCATTAGGCATCAGAAGTAAGCAAGAGAGAAACTTCTGCTTATAAACTCCAAGGTTTCTTTCACTCACAGCATGTGGGATCTGGCAGCGTGAACTGCCGTGATGTCACTTGGCTGTTTTGCAATTTTATAGACATCATAGTAAAAAGCAAAACTGAACCAGTCTGGAGAATAAAACCAACTAAACAAATTCACATGGGTTAAATAATAGGGGGAAAATGTGCTTGCGTGTATCCGAAGTCATAAAATGGGCCCAATGATAATTCTGCACATTGTTGTAGCGTACAGGGTCACCGTACAGATGGTAATTGAAGGGATCTTGAAAGGTCACCGGCATATTACAAACATGCATTATGCTGTGGAGGCTGTTGGGATGGTTTATAGGGACCGTTTTATTAGAGCGTTTTGGGATTCGCCTGCACTGACTCACCTTGCAAATTCTCATTTCCAATTGTCCACGGCTCGTCTGAGTCAAAGTGCGTGTCACCGCCCATCCCTGGACCAGGGAAGTAGGCATGTGCCAAGAAACCACCCTCGCCATCAAACGGGGAGCTGTCACCGTGGAAACCAGAGGCGAAGAAGATCATGATGTCAGGTTCCTTTCGCCTGCCATACTTGACCTCCAAATAGGGAATTTCTTCAAACGTCAGAGGCGTTACCTTCTCCCACACCTTAAAGGCCATACGAATTGCCTCATACGAGTTGTACTCCCCAATCTTAGGAGTGTAGTTCTGTATACTGTGAAAGAAACACAATGTGAGAAACTTACCCTAAGCCTAAGACCATTAAAAGTATACAGTTTTTTTTTTCTAATTATTTACCTGAAGGTCAAGTGGGTTTTGTCCCACTTGTGACCAGTGAGGGCATAGCGCTTTCTGCGAACATTAGTCTTGATTTGACCCCCAAACTTATCTGGAACCCCACAGCGAGGCCTCTGCATGGCTCTGAAAGAAGACAAATAGAAAAGGTAAGCAAGGTCATTTCAATGTCTTACATACACTTGTAGGGATTTTCAATCTAAATTTTCTGTACATTATTGAGCTCAACATGAATTTAACCTGTTCTTGAAGAGACAAAACAGAAAAATCAATGAGCTTTATATAGATAGATTTTTTAAAAAAGATGTGGCATGCATTCAAAGTGGCTGAACTTAATAAGGAACTTCATATGTATTGCTGATATGATGAAACCCTTTATACAAGTCTTGATTTATTACTATCAGTCACTATTTCATGGTTCTGTCAATCAGCCATGCTAGTTTTAAAGTCCCTGAGCCGTGTAGTCATGGTCTAGTAAATAACAAAAGATCGGCTCTTGTGAGCTATAAAATTGTGGGAAACACCAAGAACAAGAATGGAACCCTATG
Source organism: Duopalatinus emarginatus (assembly GCA_028565595.1). Classification (NCBI taxonomy): domain Eukaryota; kingdom Metazoa; phylum Chordata; class Actinopteri; order Siluriformes; family Pimelodidae; genus Duopalatinus; species Duopalatinus emarginatus. The sequence goes on from JAOVVF010000004.1 coordinate 5,355,522, forward strand.
CAGCCAAGCCAACGGCACAGATATTACAGTAATAAATGCAGTTACTATGGAGTACGAGTCTTACTCTATAGTTGCTGGATCCATCTCTCCGGTGACCTCCAGGCCATAGAATCGCTGCATGTCACTAACGGCATTGGACAGGATTTGAGCCGATCGCATAGTGGACATCTGCCTACTCGCCTGAGGGAGATATCCATACATCCGGAGCCAGGACTGGCAAATTGAAACAGAGAAATTTAACACCACAATGATCATCCAGATTAAGTGTCACAGACATTTATAGCTTAGACAGCAGTAGTAGATCATGTGTGAGAGGACCGTATTACACAGTCAAAGTGTGCCACACCTGTTATGCTGAGATATTTAATACATCTCCAGATTGGATGATAAAGTCATGGCAGAAGCGCTACAGATTGAGGGAAAGGCACCACCAGCTGGGTAGGTCATATTACAAGCCCTAAGTGAAGGCCAGTGTAGGGTTTTCCATACAGCTTTACCAAACTTTAAGACTTAAGCTAAAAAAGGCTTAACATTTAGTAATCAGTGGGGATTGACCAGATGAAAAGTTCATAGTCGATAATCAAGCTATCTGATAGGAAACCCAACACAACTAGAGAAAATCACTTACCCAGATGGGGTCTTACAGATCACCATGATTCGACAGTTCAAACGGTCTGAAAACAGTGCATGGTCAAATGTAGCCAGATGCATGTGTGGGAGTTTGGGTTCCCAATGGCAAAAGAGTCTTGTGATCATAGTAATAGGAAATGATGGTGGAATTAAAGTTTTGATTTGGCCCTGTAGTGCAATGTAGGTGGCTTGACCTAATTAGACAATTAGTGAAATTAGATAATTAAGCTCCCACATCATTATTCCTGCCCTGTGGTTATGGTAATTAGGCCTTCCGGCCCAGCCCTGCCTCCATACAGCAGTGTCTGGACACATCAGAACGACCAACAACTATACAAACAACTGACAATTACTTATAGTGTTTACATTACACATCTCTGGCTTTCATTACTTCCACTTATGCAGTCTTCATGTGAGTATTTTATATACACATCAGACAATAAATCAGGATAAGTTTGTACTGAGTCACTTGAGTAACCATTTTAAAGGCTCTCTTGGGCATGTTTTTTTTTTATATTTCATTTCTATATGTTGTACCATTTTTCCCCCCAAATACAAAGTATCCAAAATATATGTTCAGTCTATTTTTGTTGTTGGGTTATTTTTCAAAACAAGGCCTACTAATAGAAGTGGAAACAGTGATCGAAAAAAATTGGCCACCAAAAGTCTGACCCCAATCAGAGGGGCCACCAGGGCAGCAACAAAGGTGCATTGCTACAAACTCAGTTTGTGATTTTTATGCCCTGTTTCGCACCTCTGCATAAGCTAGCCCTAATTATCACAAGGTTAATGGTGAGTCCCAGTGGGCTCGGGAGGTTTTTGGGGTCACAGCCTTTATAATGATCTCTCTTTTCCTGCACTGGGAACAGGACTTTTGCATGGTTATCTAGCCTGAACTAGCCTTCCTTCACCATGGCTCCAAATGAGACAAGCCTTTGTACACCCCAGCCGCTGTGTGTTACAGACAGCTGAATAGATGGCCCTGTTTCTGGGCACAGCAAGCAGGGAAACCCCCCATAGCTGCCATCTAGAGTGTGGAGTCACCCTGTCTTCTCCCCTTTCCCCACACAAAATCCAACACGGACTAGGACAGACTGGCCGGTTGTCTGTTTAATTGTCCATATTGGTGTTGCTTTCCTTCAAGTTTAGTCTGATTGAATTCACATTATTATTTATTGTATTCCAAGTGGTTTACTTATGTACTTAACTCGAATTACTGTATAAAATCCACCTGGAACTTAAGCTTTAATTTAGGTCCTTTCACACTGTGCAATTTCAGTTATCTGTTGAAAATAATTACTTGTCACAAGGTATGAAATGATCCCAGTAAAGTCTTATCTAATTCTATAATGGACTGGGGGATAACATGTTCCTCATGTCAGATTTTATGATAAAGATCCTCTTATGAGAGATCTGCAATTAAAGAAAAGGTTTCGCTGACCTTATTTAACACGGTCACACTGAATTGGACAACAATAAGCACAGCACATCAACTGACCATATCTTGATTTGTTCTGGGTCCAATTTTCGTCACCACAAAACTGTGTCAAACATCATACAGCGTTAACCCGACTTCCATCCAAAGGGGGAAAAAAAAACTACAGGGGCTCTATAGACAAACCACAATACAACAAATACTTAAAACTATAGTATTTTTAAGAGGAATCAGTTTATTTTGTTGTATATATTTTTTGTACTGTCGCCTCTCATGGCTTCCTCATCAAGGATACAACTGATATAAAATCTGGATGTCCGATTTCTGTACAGCTGCTATGGGACAATGTCCATTTTTAAATGCACTATATAAATAAAACTGAATTGAAAAAGGTGTTGTTAGGTGGTTATCATGTCAAAATGCAGATTTTATTTCTTTGACTCTTTTTAGAAAGTAGAAAATGTTTATAGAAATCAACCTTTTCTTCCCTTACAAGTTAACAAGCTAGCTTTTACTTGCTAGCCTTAGGTTTGCAGTGAGCTAGCAGATTAGCAGTTAGCACTGGAACAGTATCAAATGCTTATGTTCAGCTCTACCGAACGAACAATACAAAAACTAAAGAAGGAAAGTTAACTACAATAAAGAACAACTATGGAAACATATTGTTTTCTAGCATGCTATTAAATAGAAAAAGAATATTTTCCAGGTTTTATTCGTTCTACATTACAAATCAGGCACTTTCTAGGCTCTCTATGAAGCGTGTACTCTCAGTAAAAAAACAGTACTACATTGTACCTTTCTATGTTATTGGGGTGGGTCCATTAATGTTTCATTTTTGTAACTTTAATATGCGTCTTTAACCTAGTGAATGGATGTAACGTACCTTGAAATTATTTAAGGTACATTAATGTACTGTAATTACATTTCAGAATAAAGATACGTTAAAGCTACATGCACCTTTCTAGGTAGTTTCCCTAGAAAGTACCATGAAACATGGAAAGGTACAGTTTAGCTTGCTTTTTTTGGAAAGTCTATAGTATAAATAGCTACACAATTCGGGAACTATTCAGAACAGCAGGAGCAGCTCTTGTCCTTTCCCGCGGTTATTTCTCTGTGATTTGGGGTTGGGAGTGGGGGGAAATGATGAATAGCCATGCTGTGTGGGACACACCTTGCTCCATGGATAAGTTCTGTGTTCCTCTGACGGCTACATGGCCCTGAGGGTGTGGGGCTCCTGCCGGCTTAATGGGAAGCCAATGATACTAACACCGACAGCATTAATTCCCAGGTTTTGTTCAGCACACATCTCGGCCTGACTGTCTCAAAAGCCCTGGGAATCATTTCTGATAGGTATTTATTGTAGAGCCATGGAATAAAGGCAGCAATCCAGCCCTGAGCAAGAGATGTATAAAGGCCTGCTTTTAAAAAGAGAAAGCATTTCGGTGCTATCACAAGCTCCTCCGCCGTGCATACAAAGCAAGTGCCAGGCGAGAGCCAGCGAGCCGGTTACTCCTTCAAAAGGACCTTAAGAGTCACTTGCATTACCGGGTCCTTCAAGAGCAGTGTGCTGTAAAACGACTTTAATTCAGTGTGTGTGTGTGTGTATGTGTGTGTGTGTGTGTGTGTGTGTGTGTGTGTGTGTGTGTGTGTGTGTGAGTGTGTGTGAGTGTGTGTGAGTGTGTGTGTGTCCAGGACAATGTCAGCCAAGACTCTAACGACTGGAAAGCACTTTTATTCCTGAGGTTTGGGCGCATGCCATGTTTCTCGTCATTAAGGGAGAGGGGGAGGGAGTGGGAGCAATCAGGATCAAGTGAAAAAGTAAGTGGAATATGAAAAAACAGTGCAAGGAAGAGATGCTAAAGGAGAATAAAGGAAGACGGAGAGTTAAAAAAAAAAAATCACACCTAATTATTGCAGTGCCAAACTAATGACTAACAATGATTGACACTACTATCACAATGATGTTAAGTTACTAAGGGCCGGAAATGTTAGAATGTGACACTGTTCTCACATATACTCATGCTTTTAGTAGATATAATGCAGCTGTTCTTTAATTCAAAGGCAACAGACTGCCATGAGGTTAAATGTCCAAGCAGGGTGAATCAGGTGCCATTGATTTACTGATATTTTGGTCTGATTAACTAATGCATGCTATGCCCTGCAATGTGATTATACAGGACCCAATCTGTCTTAAAGCATGCCATGACTTGGCAACAGAAACTTGTCACCTATCTGGTGTCACCCACAAGAGGAGGCCATGTTCCAATTTCTCTCAAGGACTCTTTTTTTTTTTTTTTTTACCACCAGCAACTCAGGATTGCTTTTGCAAAGATCTAGCGAAGCCTCAGCTACTCTGTGACAATGTCTGTTGTTAAAAGTGCTATATAAATAAAACAGAGCAGATGTGAGTATCAGGTACTGGTTGATATTCAGAGCTTAGATATCTGTATCACACTGACAACCCTAATCCTTTGGTGTATGTTCATATTGGTAGCAGTGGTGTATTTTTGGGAGGCTTATAGTAAATTAATTCAGCTCGTGATTCAAAGGATCGTTTCATAAACCAGTCTTGTAAATAAAGAATGCTTTGATTCATCGAATTGTTTCACTAAACTGCAGTTTGCTCTAATGAGAAAAAAAGTCTTTGCAGCCATAGTTTCACTCTCAATAAAAATAGTTGCTTTTAAAGTAACTTAATTTGAAATGATTTTGATGCTTACAATCAATGTCAAGAAACATCCACACCGAAGACCCTTCTGCACTCCATGTCGATGCAATTGGCCTCAAACAGCCGGAGATGGAAATGGACCACAATGCCATTAAAAGCGATAACATGGGTCTCTGGGGTTGAAAGAGTGAGTGAGAACGGCAAGGCAAGGCAAGGGTTAACAGCATAAATGGACAGAGATTGGCCTTCAGGAAGTGATACAGTCGGCTCCCTGTGTACTACCGACCTCATAAACCCTCCCCACCCGCCTACATCTCTCTGCTCTCTCTTTCTTTTCGCATCTCTCTCAGATACAGTCGGCCGAAGACAAAACATGTCATTGTTGCTCCTCAGCTGCCTGGGAGCCCTGCAGCCCAAATCATCCCTCTCTGTTTCTGTTTGTGGATTCGGAAAACAGCTGTTGCATTCACTAATCACCATGCAGCAGAAATGAGCAGGCCTAAAGCAGACTCCCAGCCTCCATTGCCCTGACCTTTCCCTTTCTTACACTAAAGTAAGCCAAGGAATCAAATTCTTCTGGTAACATTAACAATGATGTAGCTTAAGAGGCAAAAATGTCAATGCTTCAAAGCATATTACATCCCACTAACTGCTATTTCTTATTGTAATCAAGTCTTGCTGAGTTACTGAGAGACATGGATAGCACAGCTGAGACACAAGCCTAAACCCTATCTTTAGATGCGACCTTTTAGGGGTTGTGTGAAAATGACAATAGCCACACGGCCCAAGAATTCAGTAATGCACAAGGAGCCAAGAAGTAGGACATGTCTTCACTTATAAATCCAACACTCCTCGTAGGCTAGTTCTTTTCCTCCCACAGTTTTTGGTTTGTCTGATCCGCAGCTTTGTGTACGCCAGACAAGGTGGGATGACTCGTCCTGCTGGGGCTGTCAGCACATCCTGAAAGCTTGACCTGCGCTGCATTGTCAGGAGACTTAATCAGGACACTGTTTGTTTAGTAGGAAGGGCCAAATGGACATTATGGCAGCTTAAGTAAACAAGCCCATCTTTAAGTCTCCCTTAAGACCCTCAGTCACTGGGGCAATCCTAGACTTTGTGTGACACATAATGCTCACACACTCTAATACAGAATTAGCACAAACCTGCATGGGCCTGTCGGATTAAATATGAAACAACAGCCCTTTTTCCCAATCTGACTTAATTAGCTTCAGATGTTTATTTTGCCTACATATTCTGCATCGTTAAGCATTTTCATGTTCAAGCTCAGAGACACAGGGGCTGAAATAGGGATGAAGAACATAACCGATTCAGTTTTTATGTGATTCTGAGTGGATCTCTGTCACTAGATTTTCAGCAGTACCTAAAATCTCTGATGGTATAAAAACAAAGTGGGAGGGCAACCATATGAACATTCATGAACAAGCAATGAAATGGAAAATAAAGAAAGTGTTGAAAAACTTGATTGTTAATGTGACTAATAATGGAGGTCCCAGGTTACAGAATAGTCCCAGCGACTATTAAGACTCGACTCAAGTGCCCTCGAGCAAGGCACCTAACCCCCAACTGCTCCATAAGCACTGCAAATAAGGGGCTGCTCTGGGCATGTGTACTCACCTCCCTCTAGCATGTATATGTGTGTTACACTACATGGATGGGTTAAATGCGGAGGTGAATTCCGCTGCACAATGGTCAAAAGAGTACTCACTTTTACTTGCCACTCTTATGCCAACAGTATCAGATGAGCATATCCCCCTGCTTTAATTAAGCCCAGTGTTTCTGACCAATAGACATGATAATATTAAGTTAAAAAAAAAGGATAATATAAGCTCATCCAAATAAAAACGTTTCTCCAGCTGCTAAAAGCACAATGCTTCTTCTCAGTGCATTATTTTTATGCATAAACGCAGACGTCTAGCGTGACTCAGAAACAGACAGTCAGCTCATAGAGATGTACCCACACACCTGGGGAAAAAAAAGTCTCTATTAATAATCCTCATTCACTTCTTGCCAATAAACTCATTGCATACAGGAACAACATGCTGCAGGAAGTCCGTAGATGGCATCTGGGGGGAAATTACACACAGCCAGTATGAGGGTGACACAAGCTACTATTTAGGTCATCCGTCATCACTGTCGGTTTTAATCAAATTGAAGTTCACCTACGTGCGGTACGGGATAATGATGTCAACTGCTGCTGTGATCTATTTCTGAAGAGTGTTCATACATTGTCTGACTAAACCCATTTCCACAGTGGCGTCTGCACACTTGTAGGAGTTTGGAGCGACTAGGTTGTGTATTCCTGTCAGTTCCACTGCCTGTGAGCCAGGCCACTAATGACAGGGAGCGAACCACAGTAGTCCTCATACGCACAGGGTGGTAAACCATGAACAAACCCACACTTCACACGCCGCCACCGTGAGATACGGGGCAATTTCTTCCATTCTTGACTCGGTCAAGACTTTTAGCGTGCAAATATATTTATTAGCACACCTGCGATTAAAATAAACGTAAAATAAACTAACGGCATAGTAATCGCGTAATTGTACACCTTCAAAAGTGTCCTCCACAGGAGACGCTCGGGTCATAATGAAGACAGAAGACACAGAAAGAACAAATGGATGCAGAGGTGTGGCTAAACAGGATACACACACACACACACACACACACACA
>JAOVVF010000004.1:5380526-5400418 GCA_028565595.1 Duopalatinus emarginatus
GATTGTGTGTGTGTGTGTGTGTGTGTGTGTGTGTGTGTGTGTGCGTGTGTGTGTGTGCTTTTTTTTCAAATAAAACAATTAAACAATTAAAAACAATAAGAACAAAAGAACAAACAAGTTAATCTTTGTGTTTAAAGATTTAAGGTAGGTATGCAAAAATGAACACTTTTTGCCGGATTTGTTAACATTAAAAACACATTTTCACAAAATGCTTTAAAGATGCAACTTATAACACCAATATTCTGCAGTATATTATAAATATTACTCATTATGTAAACCTCTTATTGACCTATGTCATTACTGAATCCTTATGCAGGTAATACACTGAACTTGTAAGAAGGTTTTGACATCTGCTTTGCAGGTGTCTATTCAAATGCAGGTTATAACTACACTCTCTTATGTGCCGTTATAATGAACATTATAACACCGTTCACAAAGTTAACACTAAAATAAAAAAATATTTAGCTACAGCTTTTTCACTGGTGTAACAGGAGGAGGAACATGGAAATAAATTGTTCGCACTTTGGCCTTCTCTCTTCTACTGTACAGACTGATAACTACAGAAACATTCACACTCAACATTAATAAACTTAAAAATAACTATAATTACATGTTGGTCTGTGACCATTCACTACTATGATCATTCAATAAAGATCGGGTTAATATAATCAAGAAATCAAATGGAATTTTTGACAATGAAATATGAAGTCTTACTTTTTATAATGCCGTGTGTACTCCGTTCTGCCGTGCTCAGGATGCAAAGTCTTACGTGCCTTAGTGTCGGGCACATCTGAGTGGTCTTCTCTGTGTCTGGCAGGCAAGATCACTGCCGCGCAACAATCATTACCAGCACTGTGCGTACTTCTGAAACATGCACTGCCAAAATAAAATAAATCATAATCGTCAACAGCACCAGCCATGTTTCCTCGGTAAGTCCGCGAAGCCTGGGATGGTGTTTCTTTAAGATCCAGTGAGCAAAAACTGGGCAGTTTATTTCCAACATGGGGGATTTCCTCCCATGAAACCAGCACAGCCGTGGTTTGTGTGTTATTTAAAATGCACGTGGCTGACCAGTCACAGGCCGATCTAAGCTTTAGGCTAGAGCGGACTCTTCCGTGCGTGTGGTGCGATGCTCTCTGTCTGGCTCTGGAGTCTACAGTTTTCGGGTCTAAAAGCCAGCACGGTCGCTTGTTTCCCGCTGTGACGTCAAGAAGCAGCAGGCCACGGGCCAATCAGAGACAAGCGGTTCAAAGATGAGAGAAGTTACATGTCTCTCTCTCTCTCTCTCTCTCTCTCTCTCTCTCTCTCTCTCTCTCTCTCTCTCTATCTCTCTCTCTGAGTCAGCTAGCGGATTTATGTGAAATCTCTGTCACCGAGGTATTTCATAGATAATAAACTTTAAAATCAATGGCATAGTTCCCAAATATGTAATGTTTAGCAATGTGTTGTATAAAATGCGATTTGAGTCATTTGGTATGAGCCAAAACAACATACCGCGATTAACCGCGATTACGATACGCTCCAAATACACAGCTTTAAAATGTCAATTAAAGAAAATATATATTTTTTAAAAAATATTTAAACATTACAATCTAGCTGAAAATACATTTTTCAATGGTCCTAATCATCTTCTTTACAACTGGACACCATAAACAGCTCATATATCTCATCACCAATTTAATCCTTATTGATTATATTGATTATATCTGATTAGGGAAGATAATATCTCCAGATATTTTCCAACTAGAACTATCACAAAACACAGAGCAAGCGAATATACTGTGCTTTATACTGTGAATAATTTCTTTGATTCTGGCACAGGCTAGTGCTCGTAGGACTCCTAATACGCCCAGTAAAACAACTACAGTAACGATAATTAAATATGTTTAGATAGGCTAATGTAGCTGAAACATCTGTTGTCTAGGAGACAAAAATACTTCTACAAATCCATGTATTGTGGTGATTTTTATTTGTCTATTTACTTGCATATATAATATTATATCTAATAATAATCTATATATATATAAGTCTATTAGTTGCATATATAATAACATTTAACAAAGCGTCTTAATGCTTCGGGCCTCTGAATTTTGTTTTATTTTAATCTATTCGTGAACTGATTCAAGCAATATCCGTCATTGGTCTGCTTTTTTCTCAGGACTACATTACAGGCCTTAAATAGAATACAGACTTGTAGCCTACAACGTTCAAGAATGATGAGTTATAATTATTTTAATTACTCGCAAACTTCTAAATAAAGGAAAGTCGCCTTGGCTAAAGTTAAGTGTATTCTCCCATCTCAAACACACAACCGCATACCAAGTAATCTCTAAATATTCACAGGCTGTATTTAATTACTAGATAAACTACAATTGATTTTCATCATAAAGGAACGACAATGAGACGGACTGGACGGTCTGATGGAAGTCCTTGACCCTTGCCTTTCCGTTTTGTGATTATTAAGTGCTCACTTTAAGAGTCCACCCTCTCGGTTTAGTGCAGGTCAAAAAAGAAGACGCTGGTTGTCCTTTGTCCCTCGATCTACTTATAATCAGTCTCGCCCTGCACCCTACACAATAACCTATAGTCATTACTTATGGTGGTTAAAACAGACCTCTGGACAACACCCAGAGAATCCAATTCGCAAGAGACATTTATAGGGAGATTTGTAAGTTACATTAGTTAGTATGTGCTATGGCATTATTCCTGTTTTTTTAATAACTTAAGTAAAAAAAAAGAAAAACCTTTAGATACGATTTTTTACTACATTACACGAGCATACATTTGTTCATTTGTAGTATAGACATATTTGTATAGCTTTATTTTTCTGGCGGTCTGGGGCCTTGGGTGGTGAGGGTAGTAGCCTAATTGTCAGAGATAAGCTCTGCCAGAAAAAGATTCGTTGTTGACAAAAAATATATAATGTGCTTTTATTTAATATTGCAGGAGATCCGAGCAGTTTCATATTTTAAATATTTGCTCACTTCAGCAGATCATCGAATTGTATCATTCAGACATAAGTAGTGACTGTAAATGGCTCATCACATCCCATTATATTGTATTACTGGCCTTTACTAATCCCAAGTTAAAATATTTAATTGTTTTTAAATTATTAGATAATAGAAATCATAAACCTACTTTTTGAAAGAGCCCACATTTATTTAACTGAATTAACGCGAGTCTTACTGTAGCAACGCTGACCTCTAACGGCGAGAGCTTGCTATGATCATCTAATTGCAAAAAATTTCGTTTTTTTTAAATACGACTGATTAGATACAGTACGGTCAAATGTGTTTATGGTGCCTGATTCTTAGACATTTGCTACCATGTTAATGTAAAATTAATTTATAATTGTGTATAAAATCTAAATGCATGATTAAGTTACATAGTGTAATCAGTCTAATAACTAAAGTAATCCGCTATTTTCTTCTCTATCACAAACACAGAAACACATTAAGCTTGCCAAACCTTTTTTAATGCCCCTTTTTTATTGCTGATGAGTTGTGCAATTTTACCCCGAAGAGCAAATCAGACCAAATCACTAAAATTGTTTTTATAGTTTTTTTTAAGGTATCCGAAAACACAGATTTAGTGCAATATATATTATTAAATTCATTTACTATAAATGCCATAAATAATTTACATGCACCACTAAACAGTTTTGAAAATATTACTCATAACATAATTTATTTACTAGTGTATCCTCTATGTCGTGTACGTATTGCAGTATTGACAATAAAGCGAACTGTGACTTTCACTTTGTAAACCTCGTCTTTGTTCATTTTTCTAGGTGCTCACTGTAGCCAATTTTCTTGTAACTACAGGCTATATAGTTTTAAATAACATATATAATTTCACGCTTTTTCTACTCTTCCATTTTTCTTGCCTGCAGTTTTAATACGGGGCAAGGGTTTGGGAGACATTTGAATAGTCATCTTTAGGCAAATACAGTATCGATATTAGTTTGACTGAGTATGACTGAGAGCTGTTCATCGAAAAAAACCTCTGCAGCAAGTAATTATTAAGTATATATTTTTCGTCTTTGATAATAAACTATTCCAAACTTTTATTACCGTGCCTCCAACCTGAAAATGTAATTTGTCATTACCTTTTACTATAATTTATTTTATTTAGGGTATTTGTACAAACACAGTTTTACACACAGAAAAGGAAAAGCCATTAGGCATAAAAAACTATTAAGAATTTGTGGATCTAAACTTATTTAAACCTGTATTGCCATTTACAATTACTGTTTATGTTTTACAAATCGCCAATAAAAAAATATACATACACATGCTGAGATTGCAGGCATTTCATTGAAATGGACCTATTTTACAATACTTAAAAAAATAGTTTCATTTCCCTGTATTAATCAGTCGCAGTCCTAAATTATGTCTAGATTAGTTCGGCAGTAAAAGAAAACCCACTAAAAGGGTTTGTTCATCGACAACCTGTGAAACACTTTGTTGATTCTGAAGAAAATTGGCAGTTATAACGGTATTACAGGATACTAGCAGGGAATTATGTATAATATTAAATTAAATATTTAAAATATATATTGTTCTGAAATACATTTGAACAAGTTCTGGATTTGGATTTGAGAATCCGCCGACTGGCTGGTTTATAAGTAAGTGAATAGTGACATCTAGTGGACAACTGCAATAATGTTCGGGATATTTTCGATTTGGAAAGAAATTCGTTACTATAAAAACATTTCCAACGCTGCTTTCTAGTATGGAGTTGAACTCGCCCTTATTGACTTCATATGGGGTAAAAATTCAATGCTCTGTAGGTTTCTCCAAAATTTCTCCTTTAAAAGAAAAACATGTAGGGAAGTTTTTTTATACACCCATACGCCTTTCATGCAGTCAGTCAGTCAGTCAGCCATTCTCCTATTCGCTTAGCCGTCATGGTCGCAGTTTGTCGAGAACCTCCTCGGAATCATTCGGCGCAAGGCAGGCTAAGCCATCCACATTAAAACCACTGACAACTGGTGAGCCGGTGACAGGGTCATGCGTGCGCAAAACTCATTGATGCGCATGGGCATCAGTGATACACCAAAGTGCCAGATAACCGGTACAGATTATCTTACGCAAAATAAACACTGGTGATGGCTTCATAATCTAATATAATTTTAAATTCAAGTATATAATACTTGAGGTCTTTAGGTTATCTCTGTGTTGAGTCACTCGGCAGGACTCAAACCGACAATTTTCTGATCCTAAGTTAGGCACCTTGTTCATTAGGCCACAAGGTGATTACGGCTCTTTAGTAATGGACTTGTGTGCTTTTGTCCATGAGTTTAATGACTAAAAAACTACAGAAGAAACTACAGATCAAAAGACTCCAGAGAATCGGTTCATCAAAATGTTCAAGATTTATTAGTTCATGATAAATTAGTTATCATTAATTTGATTACACCACCAGTGTATATACTTTGAATATGTTTGTATGTACTATTTTTTCTGGTACTTCATGTATATAAAGTACATGTGTTCTTATAATTATCTGATTATCTCTGTGTTTTGTATTATCTCCTGGTTATTATTCTTTTGTAGCACTCCTAAAACCTTGAGAGGACTCAAACCTGATCCAAAGACGGATACATTATCCTTTAGGCCATGAAGCCATTATGAATAATTGATTGGACATTATGCAGAAAAAAAATCATTATGTAACCCTGTTGCCAACATAAGAGATACTAGCACAACAGATAAAGATAGCTCAACACATCCCTAAATGGCCCATTTCTGTGTGTTATATCATACTTCCTGCGCAATTCTGTTAATTGTAGAACGTTCTGCAGGAAGTATCTTGTCTTGAGGTGTAGGATTTCTGTGTTACACCAGGTCATTTTAAATGTGTTTAAACGTTGAAGAAAAAAATCATGATGGGTCAGCACTGTTTTTGGTGGCACAAGCAGAACATACACAACATTAGGTAGGTGGTTTTAATGTTACAGCTGATCAGTGTACAGAATTCATATAAATGTACTATATTTACTGAGAGCTCTTATGACTTAAAGAACAGTTAAAACGTCATGTCGTTGGGCCAGTGACACAATGGATAACATCTGACTACGGATCAAAAGATTCTAGGTCTGACAAACAAACATATTCCATACAGTAATTTTATGATATATGCAGAGTGGCTTGTTTGATTGTATAGATATTCACCCTGTTAATGTGGAACCCCTCAGATATGTTATTTTGGGAAGAGACTAGGTTATTGTGTATGTAAATGCTCAGGTTTCTATTGAAAGTAAGTTTATTAATCTATACTGCCCCCTAGTGGAATAGTAGAGACTGGCTGTTTCATCAGATCTTTCGGTTCACATGCTGTGTCTTGATAACACCTTTCCAAACCATTCTTAGGAGCAGACTGGAGCCTTTGTCTGCATGTTTGACTTCTTTGCTTATAAACAGAAAATATAATAGTAATACTCTGAAGTGCCAGAAAAAAAATTGTACTGCTAAAATATATAGGCTGGTGGTGGCTTCATAATGGTATGAGGTTTGTTTAGCTGCCATTCCATGGGACCCCTGGTACATCTTCAAACGTCTCTGACAGGTGAACGCTATGTGTGTCTCCTTCATGAGTTACACCTGTTCATGTCCTGCATGCATTCAAATGGGCTTGGTCTCTCCCAACAGGACAATGTGCCACCATACACATCTGGCGATATTTAAGCCCCAATAGATAAAGGATAAATAAAAAAAATAGCGCAAATATGCAGATATGTAATTAGCAGTGCAAATATGCAAAAATTTATTGGACAGTAAGATAAGGCATTTGGGAGGAGGTATGCATATTCAAGTGTCTGGTGTGTAACATAGTCACATATTTTATTTTACTTTACTGTGAGAAGAGTTGAACAGTCTGATGGCCTGGGGGACAAAAGACCTCCTGAATCTGTCTGTGGAGCAGGACTGGGACAGCAGTCTGCTGCGGAATGAGCTCCTCTGCCGGATGATGACTGTGCAAAGGATGGTGAACATTGTCCATGATGTTCAGCAGCTTACTGAGGGCCCTTCTCTCTGCCACTGATATAAAGGGCTCCAGGTCTGTTTCCAGCACAAAACCAGCTTTCCTTACTAGCTTGTCGAGTCGTCTGGCATTCCTCTTCTTGATACTGCTCCTGAATTATCCAGGCCTCCTCAGGAAGTACAGTCTACTTTGTCCCTTCTTGTAGAGGGTGTCGGTGTTCACTGACCAGTCCAACTTGTTGTCCAGATATACACCAAGGTATTTGTAGGTCCTGAACATGGCCACATTGACCCCCTCAATAGAGATTGGTTGCAGAGAAGGCTTGTTCCTTCTGAAGTCCACCCACATCTCCTTGGTTTTGGTGATGTTCAGCTGCAGTGGTTAGTTTTGCTCCACAGTGCAAAGTCCTCTACCAGGCTCCTGTTCCTTACTCATACACCCCACAATTCTAGTATCGATATTGAGATATGTCATCTTTTTGGTCAAAGAGGCATAGTATTCGTAAGCTTGTTCAAGAAGCAGAAATAGAAATAGCACAGCACTTTGAACATACAATAATTACTTCTACAGCTCACAAACATTCACAAAGTGCAATTTTTGTCTTTATGATGCATTTGAAACAATTAGAACATTCTTCTCCAAGCTCATTTGTTAATTTCATTTATTTTGATTATTTAATTTGCTTTCATTGTTCTTTTAGGCTATCAGAATAATAACCAGTTCCCCCATATTTCTCAAAACACAGGTAGTTGTGCATCTCAGTCATACTCAGATTATTAGATTATTATTGTACAAAATGACATCAAAGAAAACTTTCATACATAAGCACTTTATGCATAAACAGTTAAAATAAAATGTAGTTCCAGAGAGAAAGGAGATTTGCTGTTGCAGGTTTTGAACATATATTAATATCTTGATTTTGGACAGTATCTTAATAGACTAACTTATGCCCCATCAGTTTCTCACAGGTACTTTAAAAATTTGAACAAAGTCTGCATAAACCTTAATATGGTTTCTGTGTTTGCTGTAGTTATTTTCTTACAACAACGTTTCTTACAGTTTTTTTTTAAATTGTGTTTTGTAGATATGGGCCTTAGTAAGGTCATAGAAACGCTTGCAGGAAATAATAGAAGAAAACAGGGAGATAAAAGACAAATTAAAGAAACTCACCCATGATGTCAAGACAGACTTAGTAAGGCAGAAAACTAAAATAATTTAATCACTCTACAGGCTAGCCTATTTGGAGGTCATCCTCAAAAAACAGAGGAGCGTCAAAAGATGATATTTCCAGATCTCATCCTGGATTTCTGTTGTTTACAACTGTATATTACAGGGGTGCACAACTTCAGTCCTACAGAGCTGATGTCCAGCACAGCTTCAAAGTTTCTCTTCTCAAACACATCCACTAAACCTGTCAATTAACAGATTACATTTACGGCATTTAGCAGACACTCTTATCCAGAGCGACTTACAAGGTTACAAGGTATTACAGGTAGGCAACGTAGTGTTAGGAGTCTTGCCCATTGACCCTTATTGGTGTAGCACAGACTGGCTGCCCAGACCGGGAATCAAACCCAGGTCGCTCACATGGGAGCCAACGATGTTACCACTGTACCACAACACAACACAATCTGGTGTGTTTGAATAGAGAAATCTCGAAGCTTTGCTCGTCACTGGATCTCCAGGACTGGAGTTATGCACCCTGGTATATAACATGGAAAAGACTGTTAATAGAAATTCCAGTTCTATGCTTTAACAAACTGTTCAAACTTGCATATCTTGTCCAGCAAATAACTTAAATAACTGAACTGATTTTGTTTCTTTTAAAAAATGTTGTGACAAGTATTCATTACATGGCCTTTGCTTGTAGATAACCACCATCGATAAACACCAATCACCTTGTTTATTCTGTCAGGTGTCTTGCTTTGCCATCAAAGAAGGACATACCCAGTAAATAGTCATAAGGCACATTTTGTCTCATGGCCTTACCAACAGCCTGGCAGGCCAGCTGAACTGGGCTGGCAAAGGTCCTAAAAGGACATTCAGAGACACTGAACTTCAAGATGTAATGTTTGGTAATTTAGTGCACCTCCCCTTAAAATACCCACATTCTCCAAGTAATATACAACAGTAACCACCTTGTATAGTAGCTTTATTTTGCACACAGTGACACACCCTATGAAAATGTCAAACATCTAATTTAAAACAAATTAATGCACAAGCAGATTTATATGAGGGTTTTTAATTTTGCCATTCTTATCAGCATACAAGCAACCACCTTTGCTTATGTATGCAATGCAAATGGTATAACACAGTATAAAATATAGTATTCTTGGCCCACATTCAAACAGCAAACAGTTGTTTTATTTTGTAGCAGTTTTGTAGCAGTTTTCAGTCTGGTATAATGACATTTGAGTCTTTCTACACATAGTGACTTGAAGTTCACATGATGCAAGAACACATAATGCTGCTGTGTCTGTGGCTGTTCGGACCGTCTACAAAACAGCAATTTACTTTCCACTGTATGTCAAATCTGAATAGAGCCTGTTGTTTTTACCTACTGAAATGATAATCAAGAACGTCTTGATCTTCTTAATCTTATTTTTGCTTTTTTATGTTGTTTCAGCTACCCCTCAAAAACAGTTGCCTGGAAGCACCAAGCTAACTTTTGCAGAGACCACTAAAAAGTGGTTGAAATATACACCAGAGAGGGAAGGTGGTGTGTCAAGAAAGGCGTAAATACTGGGTATGTTATGTTGTTTTGGTTAATATGCGAACAATAAACTGTATATAGATTCTTTAGGTCAACCCATTCCTTTGCAAATGTCTTGTAAAGGCAGACTTTATACAAGTACAAGATCTTCTGTAATACTACAGAATGGTTTACCAGTGAAAGACCATTTGAATAAACTACAGAATATTAGAAAAAGAGGCATTGTTTTCTGGGTATGGTGAGCACTGCGCATGTCCAAAATGAATCCTCTGATATTTGTGTAAGCAAATAAGACCAGGCATGTGACAGGTAACAGAAATGAGACATCATCTTTCCAGCTGAGCTGTCTAGTTTTGGAAGAGATTTTGGTAAGTTTACACTTTGTTAGTTTGACATTTGTGAGTGGGAAGTGTTAATGAACTAAGGGGTATGTGGCTGTTTGTTTTATTTATGAAAAATAGCTAGATTTTATATAGATATTATATATATATTATGTAATAGATACAAATAATAGATGCAAATGTTATCTTATCATAGTGATCACAGAAACAGGGATGAATCTATAAATACACAGGTTCATTGTTTTTGTAAAACTGAAAATGTATTCTTGCTGTACTTATTTTAAGGTTTACGTATATTATTTTGAGCCACTGCGATTTAATTTGTCTTTGCACACTGTTATGTGTTGGCACTATTCCAGTTATATATCTATCATAGATTCATTTAATATTATTATTATTATTCATAACAGAGAGCTGCTGATATGAATCTCCAGTACTTTATACTTCTTTTGATCTTTGGAACCAGTTCAGATGCTGATGGCTCTAATACAACCAGTGAACATGGTAGAATTATTTAATTCATCCTATACAGACTGTAATAAAGTTTTTGTAATTTTTCTTAGATCAAATAATCAAATGCACAACTAAGACATATTGACAGTAAACAAAAATGTTTCATATGTTTTTATCTTATTAATTATTGTCATTTTATCATGTTACATTTACTTTTATTCATTTGTCTTACTTTATATTTTAATGTCTTGTACAGTGCTTGTGATATCTTTTTGTACAGCACTTTAGCTGTGTTTAAATGTGCTTTACAAATACTTGCTACACCGCAAATCTACCAGTGTTTAATTTAATATATTTTTTTTATTCTTTAGGTGAGCGAGAGCCCATGTGTAATGTCAGAATGTCCATAGAGGACGAAATACTTGCATTGAAAATCAAATCATCCAACTCTAATGACCTGGAATTAAACAACAAGTGTACTGAACTGTTTGCTTCGAATGATACTGTTAAAAATATATACAACAGGTTAGAAAAAAGTATTATGCACATGTTTTATATAAACATATGTTAAAATAAATAACGTGACTGCAAGATATGTTTGTGTCTGTGTAATACAGGGTAGAGAGAATGTATATGGATTTCATCGTCTCACCATTTAATAAAGCAACCAAAATCTTTGACCTAGGAGGTTTTATCATAAATGTACTTAAGATGAATCCCATAGATCTCTGGCTTGGTCAGATATCTGCTACAAAGGTAAGACTCAGCTAGAGCTGATTCTGACACAAATGAGGAATAAAACACCCATAGGCTGCTTCCGAAATGGCATACCTAAATACTACCTACTGGCTTAACCGCTAAACTAGTATACACTTCTAGTATGCGAGCATGTAGTATGCAGACACACTTGATCCGCCATCTTACCAACAACTCTTGACCCAAGACGTCACACCACTTCAGTCCCACACAATTATTTATCGTTTATTTTTCGTTTAGATTTTAATTAAATTAAAATTTGGTTTGTAATTAAAAATGTTATCTTCGCTCTGCCTGCACAGATAATCATAAACTAGCTCTGTCTCGTTTACAGGTAAAATAGACTCTCAGTTCGCTCGCAGTGAATTATGGGATATGTCAGGCTTGGATAGAATGTACTAGCACACCGGTTCTCAACCTTTTGCAAGCTGCTGCCCCCCCTCCAAAAAAAGCTTCATTGCAGTTGGGGCCCCCCTTCCTTCTGGACAAGTTTTTAATAGCAGCACGTGAAGCACAAGTGGCTTATTTCTCTTATTCAACAGCCATAAATTTTCCAGCACTTGGAAAAGTATGGTACTATTTATTCATTTATATTTACATTTTAATGTCATGGAATGACCAGAACACCATGTTCATTCCTGTTACAATTACATTAAAACAGCTGCAAAAAGTTATTTCTTTATCAGCCTTTATTTTTTATATCATTAGCATTTATATCCGCCTCTCGAATGGTAATCGGACAAACATGTAGACATAATGTTATAGAGGAACCTAAAACCTGATAGTCCTATTTACAGAACATTTTTCCAGTTGAGAAAACATATTAACTGTCACGATAAGCTCCAACAAAGGAGAAAGCTACTTACAGAGAACTTCCCTATATCAGCAATTATACCTTATTGTTTGCTAAATAGCACCACATTTATTAGTAGTATTAGATTATGTTCTAGAATGATTTGCAGTTTTCACGGCTGCTGTTATAGAAAATAATCTGATTAAAATGTAATCCTGCATTTAGCCAGACATGCAAACTCCAGTATAATTTACAGTATTACAGTAGTACATGTGTAGACGTTAGTATGTAAAGTAATGATGTACAATATGTTATAAAGACAGTATGTACAGTAACTGTCAAAGCAGAAATGAGTGGTGCAGTAATTATATTCAAGCATGACTATGCAAGCATGACTAATACAATATACAGGACAAAGTAATACAGCACAGTGCGCTGGGTGCAATATGACCAGTACATATGAGTGAAATATGTACAATACAGTAAAAAACATATAAATTTAAGTAGTACAGTAGCCTACTGGACTGTATAAACGTGCAAATATGCATATGCAAAAAAGCAGGTCATGTTAGATAGATAGATAGATTCAACTTTAGCATCTACCAGAATTGTAAATAGCAGCAATATGCAAAGTCAGAGTGCACATATGAAAAACTGTGTAATTAAAAACAGAGTCCAAATAATAGAGAGAATTGTGCAATTATGACAGAGTGTAACAAATAAATGTAATAAATAAGAATATGTGGATAAATTATTAATAACAGAGTTTTATGAGTACAGAAAAATGTGTGCCATGATTTAATATGGTATAATATTTATAATGTCCAGTGAACAGTGAGTGTATTATGCAAGATTAGTCCAGTGTGTGTAATGTAGGCAGTAGTTGTCCTGATGTAGTGTGGTGTAGTGGATAGTTATAAGTGTATTAAGGAATTCAGTAGTGTAACTGATAGTAGGAAGAAGCTATTATTGAGTTGGGTGGTTCTGGCATGGATACTCCTGTATCTTCTTATACAGGCTGTGGCTTGGGTAAGAAGAGTGATAACGCCGTGTGCACTACACAAACAGCGCTGGTGGTGAATGTGACTAATGGCAGGTAATTGTGCACCTATGAAAAATTTTAAAAAGTTGCAGTTCATCCATTTTGTTTGCCAGAGACCGAACATTAGTGAGAAAAATGCTGGGAACAGGTGGTCGGTGTGGTTTAGCTTTAGCTTAGCCTGTAGTCCACCTCGCTTTCCTGACTTTTGTTTGCAATCTCACTGTGTGGCCCCGCTCGTCTTGGGGAGTCGATTCTTCAGTCCATGGAGTCCTTTGAATTTCCTGAGGAAGTTGTAACTTAAATGATAAGTATTCCGGTTTAATCAAAATATACATATTTTCTGTACAGTATGACTTGTACCATGTGTTGGAGTCTGAAGTCATTTGCACTGAAACTCTCAGACATGAGATCAACTACACAGTGAATAGCAGTGATGTAAGTAATCATCTGTATCTATGTGTTTTCCAGACACTAGTTTTGGCATTCTTAAGATCCTGCCCAGATTTGTGGCATCACTTATAAAAGTCAGAAACTTCATATTGTCAGAGTAAATCTCATCTCTTTCTCTCTCTTTCTCTCTTTCTCTCTCTCTCTTTCTCTCTCTCAGGTTTCCATACTACAAACTGAAACTGATCGCCATCAGCAGCAAAACATGTCTTGTAACAGTTACATAGGTTGTTGTCTTTTGTCATGTGTCTCATCATTTACCATATTCCTTCCATCCTTCCTTCCTTCCTTCCTTCCTTCCTGCCTTCCTTTCTTCCTTTCTTTCTTTCTTTCTTTCTTTCTTTCTTTCTTTCTTTCTTTCTTTCTGTCCCCTACAGTAGTAACCAGTGGACTGTGGCTTATTTTTTTCTCTCTTTATTTTATCTCATTATCCAGCTTCTAGGACTGAGGACTTTTTTTTCCACTGTAGCACAGAATTGGAATTTGCATTAAGCCCTAATGTATCATTCTGCAGCTGGGGAGACTCCCAGTGTTATGTAGAGTGCAACTCTGTCAATCTCACCACAACCATACCAGGTGTGAAGCAAATAATGCAACTGGTACAAAATTATACAATAACAGGTCAAAACAATACTCAACTACATTTCAACATGGGTAAGTCACATATTGAAGTTTTATAGTGTTGATGGAAGAGATAATTTTTTATATAATTGTTTATAAGGGTCATTATTTTTTTGTGTGTTTATTAACCAAACATTAGGTGAGATAAATGCCACATGTAATGTCACAAAGTGTGAATCAGGCGAAATGAATGCATTTATAACCAACATGGACTTAATACGCCTGAAAAAAGTAGAAAAAATGTGTAACAAATCATTCACATCAGAAACATACATCAGGTAATAAAACAGTCAAATTCAGAAACACTGTTGTGTCATAAATGTAGACTGAAGACCTGTTGATGTCTGTGCAACACAGGGCAGAAAAGAAGTTCATCGATCAGCAGATCAATGTAGATTTTGAAGGGCCAAACAAAACCTATATGTACGAGGACTTTAAAATGACTGTCGTTAAGATGGATATGATAGACAACATGAGTGACAGACATGTAAAGATCTATGCTCCAAAGGTAACACACTTCTATAATTAATTTTTAAATCAAAATACAGAAACACAACGGAGAATGCTGAATAGGAAAATGATCAAAGACATTGTGACATGTCAGTTAGTTTTTACTCACCCAAAGTCCCCCCATTTTCTAATAAAAGCATGTCAGTGTTTTATTCCTCTTATTCCTTATAGTTAATTAAATGTTGTGTAATTTCTAGGACACAGGATATTTTCTGTTATCACACAAATTGTAGCAGCTTTAACTAGTTTTTCTTCTCACTTGCCTTTATTTTTTTTAATCTTTAAATTAATAATACAGAAAAACGCTGGCCTAGATAGTAAAAAATTTGAAGCTTCAAAGATGTTCCAGTTTCATAAAAAAAAACAAAAAACATACTGACTAAAACAAAGTCTTTCACTGGAGACTCCTTCCATAACTGTTAAATAAATATGTACTTACTAACTTCATTAATCCACAATTATATATTTTTGTTTCTTAAGTAACACCATGTTTATTAGTAGCATTATGAGGGGAATCTTCCACACCCATACATGTGAATTAGTTTCTACAGAAATTATATCATATTAAAATGAGCACATTAATCTAACTGCTGTCCCTACTTCAGAACTGTCATATAATATTTAATACACTTGTAGAAATATTGTTAATTAAAACACTTAAAAGTTACAACTACCAAAATAATGCTGACCATTAATTTCAAAGTGGTTATGTAAACAGCATCTGAGATATTTCTTTATTGTCTGATAGCTGTCTGATGATGATCCGCCTATCCATGTTTTCATCCCCACTGAACCTTTTCTGAATGTCTCAAAGTATCAGCTCAAAGTTGGTGTGGTGTCATATCATTCTGCTCGACGGTTTATAGTAAGTCTTACATATGCCTTTACAATCACTTTAAATAATGAGTGCTGTATTTTTGTTTAATGTCTGAGTTGATATTTCCCAATATTTAAGGCTCGATAAGTCTCTTTTTTGCACATTTCTACAGAATGACCCAAACATTGCGCTGAAGTCCAAAGTCATTCGTGTTGAAACTCTTGGACGCGAGATCAAAAACTTGTCCAATCGACTTGTTATCAATTTTCCAGTGAACAGTAGTGAAATAATAGCTGTAAGTGATCACCTATATATATTTTTCAGATTATAGTTTTGTCATCCTTGGGATCTTGTCCATGGCACTTTCATCCCCTCATACCAGTTTCACATGTCGTTTTACATAGTTTACATAGTTATACATAGTTTACTTATATTTCCAATGTGATTTTTACACATGAAAAATATATATTACATTAGTAACATGTAACATGTCCTTTTACACTTTTACACAAACTCGGAAAGGATTATTTTATCAATTTTATTTATTCTGTTCTTGTGGTTATGTTCACAGGGAACGCATAACCTTTCATGCAAGTTCTATGATGAAACAGGTATGTAGGATTTTGGTCAAGTGCTGCAAAGTTTTAGTTTATTATTGGTGGTGCAGTATGTATGAGATCTTAACCAATCTCAACCTTAATCTTAAATTGTACCTTTTAAAATAAAGTGTGTGACTGGTTAATGGTAATTATTCATAAAAATCCACCATGACCTAGATTTAGACTGGTGAATTATGATGAATTTAGTGAATCCTTTATTATAGCATAATCTGTCAACATATACAGTATGGGTATTAAAACTGTTTACAAGTAAGCATCTATCCAGTGTATTGACAGCGCCCCCTAGGGTGTGTGATTTACTGCACATTTCTCTGTGTGCCCGCACAGTAGGCAAATAGCTCAGTTCACTTTAATCATGCTCTTTGGTGTAGAAATTTTATCTGTCACATACATTACAACAAAATTCTTGTAACAAAAAAAAACTGTCACATAATGTTTGGGGTGATGGTCTTTAATCCCTGACCTATGTAGTAACCCAAAGCAGTAATTATTGAGCTACGCTTACTACGCTTCCACTAATCTGACCTGTCTGTGGCCAATAGGTTACAATTAACCAGTGTTTCTTATTTCTTCTCAATTAGAGCACAAGTGGAATGACATGGGGTCTTTCACCAACTTGGAGAACAGCAACAACACTGTAACCTGCTCATATGATCATATGACCCCCTTTGCTGTACTCCTGGTAGGCACTTAATTAGTATCGGAAATCAAATGAGGAAAACTAGTTATACTGGAGTATAATGTATGTATTCTGTCTGCCTGTTTCCCTCTCTCACACTCAGGTTTACAATGCACAAACTGATCACAAGCAGCAGCAAAACCCGTCTTGTAATAGTTACATAGGTTGTGGGCATTCATTATATCTATTTATTTGTTTCTTTTTTCATCCTACAGTATTAACCAGTGGACTGTAGTTTATTTGTTCCTTTATTTTTTCTTGTTATGCAGCTAATAGGACTGAGGACTTTTTTTTCTACTTCAGCACAGATTTGGAATTTGCATTGAGTCTTAATGTATCACTCTGCAGCTGGGAAGACTCCCCGTGTTTTGTAGAGTGCCCCTCTGTCAATCTCACCCCAAACATAACTGGTGTGAAACAAATAATGAAACTGGTACAAAATACAATAACAGGTCAAAACAATACTCAAGTGGTCTTCAACATGGGTAGGTCACAGTTCTGCAGCTTTTTGTGTTGTTGAAAAGGTTTAATTAGTTAATAATTGTTAATATTTATTATTATTTTCTGTGTTTTTAAACTAAAATCTAGGTGAGCTAAATGCCACATGCAATGTCACAAAGTGTGAATCTGATGAAATTAATGCATTTATACCCAACATCAACTTAATACAGCTAAAAAGATTAGAAAAAATGTGTAACAAAACATATTCAGATACATACATCAGGTAAGAAAACAGTCACATTCAATTCACTATAAAAATTCAAAGATTTGTATGGGTTTATAAATAGACTGAAAGATCTGTTAATGTCTGTGCAACACAGAGCAGAGAAAAATTACATCGATCAGCAGATCAACTTAAATTTTAAAGGGCCAAGCAAAATCTATACATATGAAAACTTTGAAATGATTGTAGTTAAGCTGAATATGATGAACTCCACGAGTGATGGCTATGTAAATATCACTGCTCCAAAGGTAACACTCAGCTACAACTGATTCTAAAACAAATAAGGAATTGGACACAATGGTGCATGTTGGAATAGGAAAAGAATGTCAAGTGCATGATGTAATGTGGCAAAACATAAAGCAGAGCTACTGTTACCACTCTGAAGTTAATTATTTTTCAATAACAGCATGTCACAAAGTGTTCTATTCCTTATAAACACAGCAATTTTCCAACAAAGGCATAGTCTTCAATACTAGTCATGCATTAATTGTTACGTGTAATGTTGTGGCATGACAAATTAGTTCCACTTATAAGTCATAGTATGGTATAGTATAATACAGTACAATACAATATAGAACAACACATTACAGTACAGTATTGTATATTTCTTTTGCACCAGCCTTTTGCTCTTCTAGTTCTTTAAGGTAATAAGACAAAACAAATCTGGTCAGTTCAAAGAATTCACTGTTGACTGTCACTCAAGGCTTTCCATAATTTTTATAATTAAGCATCTACTTCTAGAAAACCTCACCCTGTCAGCAATATTAAATTTTTGTTTGTTAAATAACACCACATTTGTCCTTTTAATTTGTTAATTATCAGATACATTTAATATATAGATTGCACCAACATAATAAAGAGTTTTTGTTTTAAAGTGTTTAAGTGAATGGTAACTGATTTAATAATATCTGTCTTTATTGTCCGACAGCTGTCTGATGATGATCTGCCCATAGATGTGTTGATCCCTATTGAATCCTTTCCGAATACATCAATGGGTCAGCTCAAAGTTGGTGTAGTGACATATAAAACTGATCAGCTATTTTTAGTATGTCATTATTAAAACATTATAATCTCTTAATTGTTACATGCATGTCTTTCAGATACTTAAGATTTTTACCAGAAAGACTAAATCTATATCCATTTTCTGAACATTTTTACAGAAGAACTCAGATGCTGTGTTAAAGTCCAATGTCATTCGTGTTGAAACTGTTGGACATGGGCTCAAGAACTTGCCCAAACCACTTTTTATCGTTTTTCCAATAAAACGTAGTGAAATAATACATGTAAGTGAATCTTTATTTATTGAATTGTTTTTTCCATATCTTAGTTTTGGTGTCTGTTACAGAAAAGTCACATGGATTTTCACGTGATTTTATTACATGATTTATTGATTTTTAAGTGATTTTTAAATAAAATGTGTGTTTTTACACATAATTATTTTCTCACATTCATTTTAAACACACTTTAATTTGATTTATTTGTTTATTCTGTGTTTGTTCTTATAGGACAATTATAAGCTGTCATGTCAGTTCTATGATGAAACAGGTATGGTGGATTTTAGTCAAGTGTAACTTCTAGTTACTTGTAATACTTGTAGAAATGTGGCTGTAATAAAGACTAAAACCTTTGTTTATTGAGCACTTTTATATGAGGTAGCTCGAAGTGCTGAACAATTAAGTAGTTGTAAGGGGTCAGGCCACACCATAAGCCACACCAACGTACTAGGGAGTGACTAAAACACCCAGCCAGTGCAGTGCCAGTCATCTTAGACAAGGGAAGTCAGCATCTTTTGGCTATGGTAGCGCTTTGTGGCATGAGGACATTTGGTCAAGAAACGTGGTAACATTGAGCCTCATAAAGAGTGGATGGTGAGGTAATAACTGATTGATCGGGGACAGCTATCAATTTTAGTATAAAGTATGAACTTTGCCTATATTTTAAGTGAGCCATATTTCAGACAAGGGTTTAGAACTTAATTGCTAGCTACGTTAGCTTCGCTATCTGCTCTATGGCATATTCAAGGATATTCAAGGATATTTTACTTTGAATTTAAATCCCATTTTGCCTGTCGTGTTTTATGTTTCTCACAATTTACAAAATATAGCGATGCCTGTGTTTGAGTCAATTTGATATGGCACTTTGTTTTATAGTACTTCCTCCCCTATTTACACAAAAAAGTAATGAAAAAATAATTTATTACCTTTGGGGTGCATTTACAAAATGAATAATAAAGTATTCATGTCATGACATGCATGACATAAAATAAGACATTAAGACAAAAATAACTGCAAGGGGAAAAAAGACAGACAAACAGACAGACAGACAGACAGACAGACAGACAAATAGATAGATAGATAGATAGATAGATAGATAGATAGATAGATAGATA